>CP125979.1:33893603-34412091 GCA_030063025.1 Avena longiglumis
TGTAAGGTTAGGCCGGGCCGCTTCATCCCAACATACCGCAAGATGCAAAGTACACAAGAAGCAATCGACAATAAAACCATCAATGCCCACAATGACCATTGTGTTCTACTCGTGCAACAGATCTACATATAGATACGGCTCTGATACCACTGTAGGGGTTCGTAGCATGGAAAACAAAATTTTCTATCGCATACAAACAAACAAGCCAAGATCTATCTACTAGATTGTAGCAACGAGTCGATGGAATAACGTACCCTCGAAGATTACAAAGCGGTTAACGAGAGCAGATTCTCGTGGGTGATGTAGTCGTACACTTCCGATCTCAAAATCGCGTAGACGAGCCTTCCGGCGCTGCGTTCCGGCAGCGCTCCCGCAGTCGGTAACACGTTCGGTACTCGATGAAGACCTTCCTCTCCCTTGTTCCAAAGAAAATGGAGGTTGTAGCACTCTCCTCGCGATTCCAGCAGCACAACGGCGTGGTACCGGAAGTAGAGGGGAGATCCCGCAGGGCTTCGCCTTAAGCCAGAGCGAGTACGGTGGAGTATGAGAGAGGCTTTAGTGGTCTAGGGATTAGACACACCAATTAGAAGGCTCTAAACCGAAGGCTAGGGCAATTAGAAGCTCTAAACCAAAACGGCTCTAAACCGGAGGCTGTGGCTAGGGTTTAGATTTAGAGGATAGGAACTTGTGTGTCTAGGGGAGGAGGCCCTGCCTCCTTTTATAGGTGGAGGGAGGCGCTGGGAGGGGAGTCCTCCCCAACTCGGACTCAAGGAGGGCGGAGGTGGGAGGAACTCCTCCCCCAAGTCGGCTTCAAACTTCCTTCTCCTCTTTCCTACTTCCCAAAATAGCCGTTTGACTTTCAAACTAGCCGTTTGACTTTTCAAATTAGGATTTGATTAAATCCTCTATTTGGTACAGCAATGACACTTAGTACATGATGCAATCATACCAACTTGATATAACACATTCATGTACCCCTTCCCCCCCGGAGTGTCGGACATTCCGGAACCTTCTAGAATGTTCCCGATGAAAACACCGGAATCATTCCTGAACTCCGAAACGGTACTTTCCTTATATGAATCTTACTCTCCGGACCATTCCGGATCACCTCGTGATATCCCGGATCCCATCCGAGACTCCGAACAACATTCGGTCTCTTTCTCATAATACCATAACTACTCAAACAACGTCGAATCCTTAAGTGTGTCTCCCTACGGTTCGTGAATTATGCGGACATGATCGAGACACTTCTCCGATCAATAACCAATAGAGGAATCTGGAAATTCATATGGCTCTACATATTTCTACGATTACTTTATGATCGAATGAACCACTTACATACGAAACCAATTTCCCTTTGTCTCACGATAGTTTACTTATCCGAGGTTATGATCGTCGGTATCTCCGCATACCTAGTTCAACCTCGTATCGATAAGTACTCTTTTCTCGTTCCCGTGATATGTGATCCCTTGTGAGCCAGTCACATGCTTGCAAGCTAATTGGATGACATTTCACCGAGAGGGCCCAGAGTATATCTATCCGTCATATGGATGGACAAATCTCACTCTTGATCCATGTGTTTCAACCAATACTTTCTGAACACTCAATGCTACCTTTATAGCCACCACATACGGTGTGGTGTTTGATGACATCAAAGCATCCATCCGGAAAAGGTGATATGCATGATCTCATGGTCGAAGGAATTAGGTTACTATGTATCAGAAAGCATATAGCAATTGAACTATTGAATGACTTGATCTTTATGCTACGGTTATCTATAGGAGTATGTCCATCACATCATTCTCCTAATGATATGATCCTGTTGTTAATAACATCTCTATGTTCATGATCAGGAAACCATGATCATATATTAACCAACAAGCTAGTTTAACAAGAGGCTTTACTAGGGACTCTTTTATGTTTACAAATCACACAAGTATTAATGTTTCCGTTTAATACAATTATAGCATGGTATGTAAACATTTATCATAAGTATGAAGATATGATAATAACCACTTTATTATTACCTCTTGGGCATATCTCCAACACATATATGCATGTAGGAGTGAATATATATTTTCTAGATTATAAAACCTACACAATTTGGAATTAACTGACGATCGAGTATACAATTTTTGGATGATCAACCTACAAAAGTTGAACGAACACTTAGATTTTTTAGCTAAATTTACAATCCATTTTAGGAAGCATCCAGGGATGCAAACCTCGGTTAATAAAGGCTGTATAAATCCATCGATGCAGAGGGCGGGGCGCGCCGACCCCTTTTCCAAAAAAATGGACGTACGCCTTAGAAACTAAATGGAAAGTTGAAAACCCGTTGCTCAACCGAAGAATACACAATGAAAGAAACATGCAAAAATTCAGACCAGCATATGTCATGACAAGATATACGTTCTACAAGAGCTATGCTAGGACCTACAAATTATAAGATGATTTGTACACATATGTTAATGTATGCAAGAAACAAATAAAGAGATAAATAGAAAATGGAAAATTTTCAAAACTTGCCCTCAAGTGTGCATGCAAGTCTTAAACTGTCTATAATACCAATGGTGGAAAACATGGTAATTGGCAGTATAAAACACCGACAATGTTTCATATTCAGTAACATAATGTCTCTCAGATAATAGTACTCCCCCGATCCAAATTAATTGACTTGGATTTTTTTAGATTTGGATGTATCTAGCACTAAAACATGTGTAGATACATCCGAATCTAGACAAATCTGAGTCAATTAATTTGAATCGGAGGGAGTCTCGATGACCAACTCAAGCAGATATTGGTCATGTCATGGGATTGGAAATCACTAATAATTATGGGATTGGAGAATATTATGCTGGTGTAAACAAGCGTAGAATGACTCTATTGAAGTGTAAATTGTCTATAAAATCAATAGCGAGAAAAAGGTAATTGGCAGTATAACTCACCAACAATGTTAAAAATTCGATATCGACAACACCTATCCCCACTGTATTAAAATAATCAACGTATTTTGTAGAATCTTTTTACTTAGAAAATATTAATATAGAATTTGATTTATTTGTATGCTTAGTAGTCGTAGTATTTTTAAGACCAATCAATTTTAAATAAAATATTTTATTTGAGTTGAGCCGTATAATGACTCTCAAATATTGTTGTGGTGTGGTGATTCTACTGACCAACTCGAGCTGATGTTGGTGGTGTCATTGGTTGGAAAAGATTATGCTGGTGAAGAAACACAATAAAATAAGTGACCAATAAAAATGTTGACATTATGGTGTTATAGTCATGTTTTACAATAGTAAACGAATAACCATGAGCAAGGGCGTATACTAACTTTATTGAATTGTAAATGATTTTATCATATAAGTAGCGGGAAACATGGTAGTTGGCAACATAACTCTACAATAATGTTTCGTATTAGGTATCGACAACACCTATCACCACCCTATCAAAATAATCGATGGATTTCTAAAATTTTGTTTCTTAGAGAATATTAATATCAACTTTGATTTATTGGTATGCTTAGAAGTCATAGTATTTTATGCATACCACTCAATATAACATAAAATATTTTATTTGAGTTCAGTCAAATAATGACTCTCAAATATTGTGGTGGTGTGGTGATTCTACTGAACAATATTGATGACCAGTTTGAGCATATATTGGTCATGTCATGGGGTTGGAAAAGATTATGCGGGTGAAGAAACATGGTAAAAAAAGTGACCAATAACTGTGAGCAAGAGTATAGAATGAATCTATTTAATTGTAAATTGCCTATAATATCAACAACAGGATATACGTGATAGTTGGCAGTATAACTCACTAAATTAAAAATAATCAACGGAACTTGTAGATTTATGTTTCTTAGGAAATATTAATGTCATGTTTTTTATATGCATAGAAGTCATGGTACATTTTATAGGACACTTAGAATGACTTGATTGAAGTGTAGAGGATAACTAGGACAAGATAATAGGCGACACACATGTCAAAGCGGATGAATGGACTATTGAAATGAGAAGAAAACAAACTAAAAAAAATTTTGCTAACAAAATTCTATTTTTATGTAAATATATTCATATAAATATTATGGTTAGAGTTTTATGTTGGAGACTACACACCCATGTCCACAAGAAGGAAGTATCTATCGAGCTAAAAGTCAAAAAAGTTGACAAAACATGTTATCTCCCATGTGACATCTTATTTCACATCACATTTTAGTGGCTATACAGTTTCTCTTATCATATAATAAAAATATTTTTAAAAGCATAAATTAACTTCTTATAAAAAGTTAACAACCTACTAATGATGCCCTCACAAATTATAGAGATGATGCCCTCGCATTACCAAGCTAGTTTAAAAAAAAAAGAGAATGAGTATCCATAAATTCTTTTTTATTTGTGGATACTCATTCTTTTTTTTCCAGATAGCTATTGCATCAATTCAATAATTCTCAGTAAATACCTAGATAAAGTCTTTTTTTATGAGCACACGGTGCATATTAAGGTTTGGAAACCACATAAACTCCATATTTTTCCAAAACAAAAAACCGTAGAAACTCCATACTACAAGAAAAGACCTTTTTGCCGAGCACGGCGCTCGGCAAAGGCAGAAATACGTTTGGAATAGGCCAAGCGTCCCTTATTGCTGAGCTCTTTTTTTTGTGCTCGGCGTACAGGGGTTATTTGCCGAGCGCCAATCCTTGTTGTTTCATGTAGTGATATGATTAAAAAAAAACTATAGTAGAGCCTGGTCGTGGACCAAATAACCATCAATGACAGTTATACTGAAATTTACACAAATCAAAGAATCATACTAGTAGGCCTAGTACGCACACTAATCTGCACGCACGCACCCGCGGACTGTGTGCTCCCGTCGACGATCATCACAGCCAGCCGAATGCGTACAAGAGGGTGAACACCACGACCAGGATCAAGCAGCAGGCCAGAAACTGCAAGCACATCAGCACATGCCACAAAAAACAACAGTCAGCAAGAGAAATAAATCATCGAAATCCTTCGAGATAGTCTAGCTAGTAAGATCGACTGCATCCATGTGCGAGTGGAAAATTACCTGACAGAGGCGGCTGTTGGAGCCGGAGCTGTGTGGCATGGGCTCGAGCAGCGGCGCCTCAACCGTCGTCGTTGGACGATACAAGGACCGGACCGGGAACCCTGGCAACGCCGGGCCGTGGCCGTGGTGATGATGGTGGTGGTGATGGCCGCCGTGGTGATGAGTGGTGGTGATGGCCGGCGCCGCCACCGCCGTGGTGATGGTGGCCCCCGTGATGGTGGTGATGGCCGTGCGTCATCACCGGCGGCGATCGATGTCGTCGTCGATCGACTGGTTCGCTGCTGATTGGTTGGTGGATTGTTATTTTGACTCGTGTAGCCTTGTTTTTTTCGGGTCGAGATATATATATATATATATATATATCTATCCGGTGGCGCTAAAGAGTAAATATGTGTTGATTAAATCTCTTATTGAGGCAATTCCTATTTAGAGAATGAGCATCCTCCGCAACTCATATATATCTATCCGTTGGTCGTGGGCGTGTCGGTCACCACTTATATATATGGCGCATGTCTTGTGGATGCTGACTTCCTCACCTTTGCGGGAGCGTCCCCGGTTTGCTACTCCCTATAGCAGGCACGACTTCTTCTCTTCGACGGTGGCGTGGGATCGGCTGGTTTGGTAGAGCGGGCCGCCGCTGTTTGTGTCTGTATGGTTGGCGCCTTCTGTGGTCTCCGATGTGGGTGAGTGTGGCCATGTTGTGTGGGTGGTCTTGGCCTTTTTTTTATCTGTTTCCGCCCGGTTTTTCTTAAATTAACTGGGCACTTTCTTCTTAATTAATGAATAAGACAGAGCTTTTGCCTTCATTTGAAAAAAAATCCTTTTCAGGTCTTTGCGATGAGCTTATGTCGATTATCACGAACTTTTGGTGAGGAGATGGTGATGATATAATTCCAAGGAGCTAACAACCGGCCTCTACATAGTTATATGATATACATCGCCCCAAGAACCAAAAGTAGAAAAAACGAATTGCAAGAATTTTAACAGCTCGGTAGACCGCCTAAGGCACTAGAGGGTAAATCCGCATATTACACTACCATCCCCGTGGAAAAAAAATATCACTCACAGCTCTCTTCAATCTTGTACACATGTTGTAGAGACGACCACGGAGGCAACATATGAGTAAGCCGATAAATAGCATGCAACAGAGAATAATTTTAACCATTAAAGACAATATATTTTTACATAGTCAAAATGATTATATTGCGGCAAAAAGCTCCCACCTTAATAAGAATTCTAAACTTATTACTCTTTCTGAAACCATTTAACCGCTAAAACATTACACTTCCACCCCCACATGAGAAATTGCTCGCCCCAAAGCAATGACCAATGGTAAACGGTTCTTTAACTATTTGAGATTCTTTGAGTTGAGCTTTCCACTGGTATTCCAGTCCACTTGATGAGCCTTTGTGAGATTGCGGAATTACCTTTATTTACCAAGCGTCCCTTAATTTTTTTTTGCGAAAATTTCACCGATCTATTAATAATCATCAACAGTAATACAAACAGGCCTAAAAGTAATAAAAATTACAAATAGATCGATGGACCACCTAGCGAAGACTACAAACAATAGCACGAGCGCCGGCAAATCATCGCCCTCCATCACCGGAGTCAGGCAAAGCTTATCGTAGTAGAGCTTGTTATAGTAGACATACGGGAAGTCGTCGTGCTAGGTCCCAAAGAACCAGCGCACTAAAGCAGCAACCATCGCCAATGATGACATCAGTAGATTGGAAGAGACTGACCTGAAATTAACACGAGAAACGACTAGATCCTAGGAGATCAGCCGGACACACGACTCCACGCGTCCTCCGTCAGCGCTAGGAGCACCACCGGAGCGAGGATAAAGCGGGGAGGACTTTATTCTGACTTCAGAATGTAGCCGTCGCCTCAACATCCAGAAAAAGACACGAAAAAACAACCTAATCGAAGAACAAAAACCTCCCGCCGGCGAGAGACCGCGGTCCGTCACACCTCTAAGGCTCTAAGGCCATCGAAGACGGAGCAGACCAACGGCGTCACCGACGGAGGAAAGGACCCTAGATGGTTTTTTTTTTGAGCCGCCGCCTCCGCCTCCTAGGAGCAGCCGTACGTACCTGTTCGGTCTATAGAGCCTTGTTGTACTAATTGTCTGATCTTCAATGGCCGGATCCGTCAGCTACGACGCATCTACATTGTCTTTCAGTTGAATACGCAACCCCCAAGCGTCCCTCAATTTAACTACCCACACATCCAATTCGACGAGCTTGGGTAGTTCAATAAACCCTGGATGTGATATGAAATGAACGATTTGAAGTCTTAAAAATGGATAAGTGCAAGTTAGCATGGTACCAAGACTCCACCAGTGAAAGCCACACAAACAAGTGTCTCTGATCATCACAAGTATGACAGCATAGAAGCATTTGGAGATATTGATTCACTCGTTAGCTTCGTGTCCTTGCATTTTTTTTTTTGGGCATCTTAATTGGTCTCCTTGGAATTGAACAGCTCAAACCAACATGGTTGTGAACATTCTATCATGGTCAGAGACAATTGACATACCATGGAGCTTGACCACCAAACTGAGGAGCGCATTCGCCTCTTGTGGAGCCATGAAATGATGGTGTAAGGGGCGTAATGACCATACTTAGGGAATCCTAACAACCGCCGTCGCCCCCCTCCTCCCCCCACCGTCGGTCATGTCCGCCCGGGCGGCAGCGGCCCCACCACCAAAGGCCCGGAGCTCGCCGTGGAGGCTTTGCCGCAAAACACGGAGATCGAGGGGAGTTGCTCTCCGTTGGCTCGGAGGTTGCGGCGCGCGGCGCGACTGGCTCGCGGGCAGCAGGCCTACTACGCTGCCGCGCGGAGGCAGCGGCTGGCCGAGCGCGCGCGGGGGCTAAATGGGCTCTCGGGCAGGCTTGCTTGTGAGTCCCTCTCACAGGCTTGGCCTGGCTCTTGCCGGTGTGCTGGCTGCCATGGTGCTCCTCCTCTAGGGCCAGTGGTGGTCAGAGCCGCGTCTCCGATGGCGACAATGCCCCTGTTTTTCTATGTCGTGACCATCCCGGTCTCTGATATGGCGAGCTAGGGTGTTGCAGCGGTGGTGGGTAACATTCTTCTCCTCCGATGATGAGTTGCCTCCTGCGGTGGTAGTTTTAGCCGGCTGCTCGTCTCTGTCTCGCCGGGGGCGGTCTATCGCCCAGGTGAAAACCTTGCTCGGTGCTCCGATGCGGACCACGGTGACGCCTGCGGGCGCCATTTACTTCTTGGAGGCGTGTTCTTAGGCCTGACGACCCTCCCCCTCGATGCCAGGAGAAACCCTAGGTCCGCTTTATTGGACCGGGCAGCGGCTGCTCATCTATGTTTTTTTCCTTCTTGAAGGCGCTTCTAGGCTGCGGGGAGGGGTATCGCCAATGTGGCATTCAGAGATGATGGCCTCGCCGGTGTTGGCTACTACTCAAGGTGTGAGTTTCCACGGTGCAATGTACATCATAGTCAACATTCTCCAGTCGACTCCTTCCCCAAGTTCGGTCAGACCCTGCTACTCGCTCGCTTCATCTTCTAGGTGCTTCAGTGGTGCATTGGTCTGGGCAACTTTGGTGTGTGTACGGTCGTGCCTTGGTGGTGTTTGTCGTTGGCGGTGATGCGGTTTGGGGGCTCTGTGCCCCGCCTCCTCAGCGTTCTTGACTAGGGTTGGGCAAGGCGAGCTAGTCGTCATTGTTGTAGGAGTGTGTTGTAAGCTGAAAGATGAGTGTTGTCAATTTAATATAAAGAAGACTCGCATGTCCGTTGCGGGTTTTCGAAAAATACTAAGGGGATAGATTGACCACCACTAATAAGACGTTACATCTCTTGCATTGTGCATATAGATTTAGTTTTTTTCCAGTTTTTTACTTAATATTGAGTGGAGAAAATTCCTACATTCCAGGGGGAAGGACACGACGGCAACCTTGATCGAAGCCACACAAAAATCCAAGTTGTACACCTGGCGGTGCTTCAGTGGAAAATCCTCACCTTGGAGAACCTCTCAGGATGGTCGCATAGGGACACAACGAGAACATACAACGAGGTCGCTGGTCGGGATACATTTAGTGTGTAGATTCAAATGAATCTAGATACTAAAAGGTTAGTGTGTAGATTTACGGTTTTGCTATTTCTCAGGCGTCTGAGAAATAGTTATTTCTCAGTCATCTTTATTCACCGCATTCTGGTTGCAGTTTTTTGTTTGTATAAACCATGCATGTTTCCATCCGATTAAGCCAGCCACGTCAGCCGACTGAGAAATAGTTATTTCTTAGTCACCCGAGACGTAGGCGTTCCCGTAGATTTAACGAGGTCGCTGGTCGGAATACAACGAGGTCGCTGGTCGGAATACAACGAGGTCGCTGGTCCTGATCGTTTAGTGGTAGATTCAAATGAATCTAGATACTAAAAGGTGTTTAGATATATTTATTTTACAAATCTAAAAAATCTTGTATTTCTAAATGAAGAGAGTACCTGTTTCTTCTCCTCTTAGAGAAAGGCCACCATTCACTTAGAAAATTCTGAAAATTGTTTTCTGTAACTAAAAGCTACTCCATCCAATTATAAAATATAAGATGTTTTAGTGTTTTTTTTTAAAAACATGTATCATGATGACTTTTAGTGTATACGTTCACTCATTTTGCTCTAAACCAATACAGTAAAATGTGACTAGATATGAGTTTCATAAAAAGATTGAAACATCTTACTCCCTCTGTCTAGAAATAAGTGACTTCACTTTGTTTAGATTCGAATGTATCTATATATACTAAAACATGTCTAGATACACGTGAGTCTAAAAGAAAAATCCAAGTTACTTATTTCTAGACGGAGGAAGTATTATAATTTATTTAAAAACTGATGGAGTACACGGATAAAAATAAGCAAACAAGTAGTCAAGAGTTGTCAAAAGAAGCACACAAACTGAGTCTGACAGTGACAGCAGCTAGCTAGTGTCAGCTCCATGATTTGAAGAACATTGCAATGACGCACATCTGAATTACACAGTAATAATGAAATCCATCATCACAGGCGCACACGAATCCTGATTAATTAACTACCAAATCTGCTGGCCATATGCATTAAAGAAAAAAGGATCGGATCGGATCTGAGTAGTGATCTGCAACGCTAGCTCCCCTCGATGGATCAGCCGTATATGAAGATGAGGATAATCACAACGACCACGATCAAGCCGGCCAGACACTGCATATGCACAACGCACAAACAAACAGACAACAGCGATCGGAATCAATTGATCATCGTATTAATTAATTAAACACTAGCAAGATTTATGCATGGATGCATCCAGATGGGGAATTTACGTACCCCCATGACTCCACTGTGGTCGGGTTCGAGGCCGCTGTCCGATCGGTGCTCGAGGAGCGGGGCCCTCGATGTCGTCGGCAGGTACGAGATCGGGACCGGGAACCCCTGCGTCGGCGCCGGCTGCTGGTCCTGACCGTCGTCGTGGTGATGGTGGTGGTGGTGGTGGCCGCCGTGATGATGGTTGTGATGATGGTGACCGGCGTTGTGATGGTGGTGGTGGCTGCCGTGGTCGTGGTGGTGGTGATGATCGTGTCCGTGCGTCATCGCCGCCGATCGATCTAGTGCGATTGCCGGCGGCTTGGGTGGGAAGAGTCGTAGCGTGTGGGTAGGGTGAGCGCGTGATTAGGGCCGCCGGGTCGTGCCCTAGATCGACCCCCGTTGGTCTATTTATGTTGGATTTGCGTGGGACCACGTGTACGAATAAATCACGGCTTAGTTTTAGGGTTTGAAATTGAAATTGAAATTGCAGCATATCAAACGCTCGCTTTCCCCAAGACAACCACGCAGGATATCAAATTGCAGCATATCAATTGAATTTGCAGCCAATTATTAAAAATTTAAACTGCACCTAAAAATTCAGATTACAGCGCAAGATGGACATAATCAATCCTCATGTGCATAACGACCAAGATTTACTCTATTATAGCATAGTAGAAGTATAAAACTAACAACCACGCGTGTCATCAAAATTTATTAAAAGACTGCTACTGATGGTACTACGTGAAGATATGCGTGCACATAAGAGACGACTCCCGGCCGTCGACCCGAGCAGCAACTTGGCTGAGTCCCCTTTTATATAATATAAAAGATCCAGCTTATAAGCACGATCAGCCCGGCCACACCCAAACCCTGTACCAACAACAACAACAACAATAACAACAACAATAACAACATGAGCATGATGATTATATATCTAGTTAGTCCATGTATGGTCAATTGAAATTTAATCGTAAGTACTTACAACGAGGATCCCTCCTCCAATGGAGAGATCCGAGTCCGAGTCTGAATCCGACTCTGGCCCGTGCTCGACGACTGGCGCTCCGGTTGTCGTCGGCAGCAGGGCCGGACGATGCGTCGATGACGCCGGAACCGGGTACGGGTAAGGGACCAGTACTACCACCTGCGGCTGTTGGTTGTTGTCGTGATGATGATGCCGATGTTTTTTATGGTGATGGTGGCCATGCGCCGCCATCTCCAGGTCTCCTGCCGGCACCGTCAGGTCGGGATGATGATTGTCGTGCGCCATCGACGCTCCGTCCGCTGCCTGGTTCGCCAGCCGGAGGATGGCTATAGCTAGCTAGGTAGAAGAGAAAGGTTCCGCCGTATGGTGGATTGGATTTGATCGTGTGCGTTCCTGCTGGGGTTTCGGATGCCCTTTATTTATTACGAGGAGAGCACATGCTTAATTAACTTGGAAATGTCGAATCACATTTGGAATTTGTACAAGTTGTACTATTAGCTACAAGTACAAACAAACTGTGGACCGAATTTGCGGCCGCGCGCCAGACGTTAACGTGTCACAAGATGCCACCGGCCGGCCGATCGAATCACGTTTAATTGTCTGCCCTGCTAGCTGTTGGGGTTTCGGGTGGATTTATTACGGACAGAGCTCAGGCTTATAACATGGAAATATTGAATCAAGTTAGGAATTCGTAGAAGTTGTACTATTACTAAGAGAGGTACAAACAAAGCGTGCATGGTAGGACTTCATGTAGATCGAACGGAAGGTTAAGAGATCGAATTTGCAGCCGCCACACATTTCGATCGGTATGTACTATGACAAGTTGCCACCGGCAGATTTGATCGAATTAATTTCATGACAGTTTCTATGGTCATCTGACCGACCATATCACGAAGATTTTCCGTCTGTCATAAAAAGCGTCATGTCGGCTTTTAGTAGTGTAGGGGCGACCAGAGCACAACAACGGCTTGCACATTGGCGATGAGAGTGTGGTAGTTATGTGGTCCAAAAGACCTCGATGCAACTTGTACTATGTTTGTGGTGCTTTTCTACTTCCCCTGAACTTTTATAATGGGCCTGAATCCCTTTAGGAAAAAAAACTTGTAATATTTCGTGAGACATATTTCATGGACGCATTAAGAGCATCTCCACGGGTGCCCACCAAAGGATGTCTGGCAAGCGCACCAGCGGTGACTTTGGAGGGCGGTGCCCAAACGGGCTTATAGCTCACATGCGACGTCTTTACGTGAAATTGGAAGGAAAGTGACATCGTTGAAAAGAATAGCTCGCATGCGACGGTTGTGAGGCAGCTAATATCCCAGGGCCACACGGGCCATAAAACGGTCGTAAGGACACATTTAACTTTGTTCCAAGATTAGGGTTAAGCCAAACCGGTTGGTTGGGACAGCCAGTCAAGCCAGTCAAACCAACCGCTTCCGACCGAGAGCGCGCGTCACACTGACTGTAGCTTCCCCGACGGCGGCGGCGGACCTCACCCATCGTTCTCGGCGCCGGCGGCGGCACGGCAATTAATTTAGGCGGCGGCGCTTTCGTTCGACGGCGAAGGTGGTGAGTGCCATTTGAAAGCTAATTCCTCTCCCATTCTTCTCAATTCGAGATCTGAGCGTGCCCATTAATGCTAGATTGTGGAGGCGAGGGTGTGCTGAACGGGGCGAGGGGGAACGATATGGAGCATGGAGAGGGGACTTCTAATCGGTATATCCCGTATCTCTGCACTTAATTTCTCTAAGGTTGAGCTCTTTGTTCGCTTCCGCTAGCTCACAGTGCCCGCTAAAAACAGGGGAGACGATGTTGCGCGCCAAACCTTCAAATTTCGCACAATTTCTTTCCCTCTAGGGCTGTTTTAGTTGATGGCAGCACGCAGATCATTGAGAGAGACACGGTTGTTAAATGGGAGGTGGAATTAGAACATGTTGATCCCCAAGAGCTAATAAACATGGGAGAGGAGGCGGTGAGGAAAATGGTGGAAAAAATTGGGGATAGTGTGGTTTGGGGGCCAGAACAAGAAGTTTCTTTGTTACGATTTGATGATTACAAATGTGACTATGTTAGGGTTGAGACAGGTGAACATATAGTTGATGAAATCGATGAGCGAAACGGTTGGACAAACAAAACTGTTCTGTTTTTAGCACAACTCATTGATCTGGAACCTGATTCGAGGGCTGGATATGTGGCCTCGAAGCTGGCTGCTCAGATGGTCGAGGATGATTGGGCTGCCGAAAGGCAAGTAATGCCTATACTTACTGAGTTGGAAGTGTTAACAGTGGACGATGATGATGCTAATGCACAAGGGGATGCTGCAGATGGTAATGCACAAAGGATTGTAACTGCTGACTGGAATTCAGTTGAGATACATGACCGGACTGATTTGGTCATTGCATCAATAGATGACATTGAAATGGCAAAGCTTTTTGGCATTCCTATAGATGACAGAGACAAGGAGAAGAAGAGGGATGAAGCTGCAAATGATGGTGACAACCATTTAAGAGATGAAGAGGTAGATATAGATCTAGAGTTGTTGGAAAATGCTGCAGTTCATGTAGATGATGCACATGATGATGAGCTAGTAACAGTTTATGACAAAGAGGACCCAGTTATTGAAGTTGAGAGATTGTTTCCAAGCATGGATGAATTCAGGATGTGTTTCAGGACATATGTAGTCAAACGTGAGTTTGCTACCAAGACTATGTGGACTGATAAAAAGAAGTTCTATGCAAAATGCATACGTTATGATGGTGGTGCCAAGCCTTGCAAGTGGTATATATCTGCTAGACGCCAACCTGATGGAAGGACAATAAGAGTGAATCAAATTCCAAAACCTCATACTTGCATTACAAGTTCTCAAACAGTTACAAAGATGACATCACAATTATGGGTTGCAGAAAAGATCAAGCCCATTTTAGCCACAACACCAAACAACACTGCAAAGAGACTGAAAATAGACTTGGAAAAGCAGTACCCCATTAAGATGAATTATACTACAGTGTGGAAGTCAAAGTAAAGGGTAATGAAAGAGCTATATGGTGATTGGGCAAATACCTTTCGAATGCTTTATAACTTCAAAGCAGAAGTAGAGAAGAGGTCACCTGGCAGTGTTGTGGAGATAGATACTGAGGTAACAACTGATGGGAAAGTCTTCTTCTCTAAATTCTTCATGGCTTTAAAGCCTTGCATCGATGGCTTCAAAGCAGGGTGCCGTCCATATTTGAGTATAGACTCATCTTTCTTGACTGGAAAGTGGAATGGTCAACTAGCAGCATGCAATGCTTTAGATGGACACAATTGGATGTTACCTGTAGCTATTGGCATGTTTCAGTCTGAGACAGAGGCATCATGGACATGGTTCATGATGTAGTTGAAAAGATGCATAGGGCCAGTCTCTCCATTGGCAGTGCACACATATGCATGTAAAGGTTTAGAAAATACAGTGAAGATTGTTTTCCCTCATGATGAGTAGAGGGAGTTCTTCGGCCATATGTGGATGAATTTGATCAAAAAATTCAGAGGAGATGATTTTGGACGCATGTGGCCAGCAGCAAGATCTTACACCAGGCAGACACATTCATATCACCTTGAGAAGATTAAGGCGGCATGCTCTGAGGAGGATAGGGTCAAGTTTTGTACATGGTTGGAAAACTACCATTCTCTTTTATGGTACAAGTCTGGTTTTAACACTGCCATCAAATGTGATCATATCAACAATAATTTGGCACAAAGTTTCAACAACAAAGTGAAGGAGTTAAAAGACTTGCCTGTCCATGACATGGTTGACCAGATCAGGATCATGATCATGAGGTTGTGGGAATTGAGAAGAAGGCTTGGTGATGTTCTTCAAGGAGATAAGCTTCGATGTTGCGATGGGTGGTCAACAGAGCGTAAATATTGCACATTTGCGTGTTGAGAAATCCTCATTGTGGGGTGCTGAAGTCAGAGATACAAAGACTGGCAGGAGGCATGTTGTTGACACTCAATTGCATGAATGCACATGCCTTGAGTGGCAACACACTGGGAAGCCTTGTGAGCATGCCATACTTTTCTTGGCCTCCAAACACAAGCTAAATATGCACCCATATTTGCATGAGTACTATTCTGTAGAAAAATTCAAGGCTGCATATGGAACACCAATTCCAGCACTTACAGATCAGTCTCCGTGGCCTGAAGTGGACATTCAGTTCTCCTTATGTCCTCCTTTGATGAAAAGAAAGGCTGGCAGGCCCAAGCAGAGTAGATTCAAGGCTTGGTTTGAGAAAGGTGGGAGCAGCAAGAAGGGAAAGAAAGATGAAAAGAAAGATGCCAAGCCAAAAAGGGCCCAAAAAGGTAACAAGAATAGATGCAAACTCTGTGAAGAACTTGGACACCGAGCTGTCTCTACCAAGTGCAGATACACCGATGAAAAGCCAAAGTATGTTCATCCAAAATCTATCCCATTTCTTGTTGATGATTTTTCTCCCCCAGCTAACTTGCTTGTTTTCAGGAGGAAGCGTGGAGAAAAAGTCCACCTCTTGTTGTTGACGAATGCTGGCCAGTGAAAAGGGCAAGAATCAATGGCCAAAGAAATAAGAGAACTAACCAGATCATGTTTGGTGCTGCTGAGGTGCAATCTGAACTTGTTTTGGAGGATGATGTGCAAACTGTTGAGGCTTTAGGGCACACCATTTCTGATTTGGAAGCTCTGGTGCAAAATGAGGGGCAAAATAAGCCTGTTGTTGAGGCTCTAGTGCAAAATGAGATTGTTGTTGAGGCTCTGGTGCAAAATGAGCCTATTGCTGAGGCTCAGGTGCAAAATGAGCCTGTTGTTGAGGCTCTGGTGCAAACTGACCATGTTGTTGAGGCTCTGGTGCAAAGTGACCATGTTGATGAGGCTCTGGATCATGATCATGAGGTTGTTGAGGAGGTGCAGGAGGTGAAGGGGACTCTTGGACGTGCTGTGGGGAGGCCAAATGGTAATGGTAAGAAAAAGAAGAGCATAAACCTGTTGTGTGGTGTGAAACTTGTGAAGGAGAAGAAAACGAGGGGTAAGAAGAGCCAAAAGAAATAGACTTTGAATTTGGCATGTTCTGAACCTAAAAATGATTTTTACAAAAAATCATCAGCATGAAATCATGTACCTGTAGTTCATATCTTACCCACTTCCAACCGATTCAGCAGGATTTGTCTTTTTCACCAGGGATGAAATAAAAGGTTTGAGATACTAAAGTTGGGAAATTGTACATTCTAGGTGGTCTAGTATTTTTGAAAAATAGGATGTTACCATTTTGAAACTTCAATTTGGTGGCTGCTTCACAAATCCCCCCTCTTTCGGCACTCAAAAAATATAAAATGGATTTTCTGTGCGTCGAAAAGGAAAACTTTGTGCTACAACATTGTTAGTCATCCCATTATAGACATGCATGCCCAATATGGGAACATTATCGCAAACTATGCCTTGATTCTGGCCATATCATTGGTCATTTGACCCGAAAGCCAGAAAACCTCAGAGGAGATAGGTCATTTTGTGAAGGGTTTTTCAAAATATGATCAATAGACCAAGTTTGATATTTTTCCTGACAACTATGTCACATAACATGACACCATGCGAAGGTTTTGTATTTTGTTGATTTTTTTTGAATTAGTTATGCACATTTGAATGTCTGGTCAAACTTGTGAAACTCCGTTGACTGCATCCTAAACCCAGCTAACCCTAAGGCCGAATGAGGAACGTAGATCTAACCCTAGCACGACACCGTGGCCGTCCGATCGCGTCTTCTAGAAGGATTCCGCGGGTGGCTCTGGGCGATCCGTGGAAGGGCTTGTTCTGCAACCTGATTGGTTGGCGTCTCTTAGAAGGATTTCGCGGCTAGCTTTTGGCGATCCGTGGGATGGATGATTCTGGAATCTGATTGGCTTCATCGTTTTTCCATGAACAGATAAGGTACAGCGTGGCACACTCCATTGACCGTTGGACGGCGTGGCATCTTGAGGCGCTGGCGGGCTGCACCATGTATGCAGCTGCCTCCAGCGTCGCAGTCTAGCTATTTTGCGTGCAACAGCGCTGCAGCGTATTTACTCCCTCCGTCGCATTAAATAAGTGTACGTCTAACAACTTTCTTCCGTCAAACTTACTCCCCTCAGGTTCATTGTAATAAATGAGACTTTGCATGATACCACATCTATGTTATTTTGCACTATGGAGTAGTAACTTAGACTATTAACATATGCATGATACCACATCTAAGTTACTCCCACATACTCCCTCGGTCCGCAAATAAATTGAAGAGACCTTTTGCTAAATGTTATTGGACTTGATTTTCGTGAAGCAATTTTTTCTACTTTAAAGTGTATTGGAAAGGTAGAAGTACAATTTTTATGGACAATTTTTGAAGCCAAGCGTATACTTATTTGTGGATAGAGGGAGTATGCATGTCACTATGACCAGCCTAAGAAAAAATGGACCGTTGGACCAAGCGTGGCATGCGAGGGCGCTGGGCGGGGCGGGCTGTACCATGCATGCATGCTATGCAGCTGTCTCTCGCGCCGTAGTCTAGCTGTTTTGCGTGCAACAGCGCTGCAGCGTATTTACTCCATCCGTCGCATTAAGTAAGTGTACGTTGAACAACTTTCTTCAGTCAAACTTACTTTCATCCGGTTCATGCGCCATACAAAAATTCAATATTTATAAATCTAAAATATCAACTTTGACTATGTATATAAGAAAAAAAATCAAAATCTAAAATATTATAAACTTAGTTTCATACTCCCTCTATTCTCTCCAATTGACATCCCTCTGATTACTCCCACCAATTTTTCTTGCGTGTGTAAAAATGAACGAGTTTATTGCATGCGGTGTGTAAAAACGAACGAGTACCTTGGTATTAGATTCCTTTATTTATTACCGAGTAAATCAAGGCCAAATTCTATTTTCTATTTTATTTTTCACTGGCAATGAACAACTACCTTGAACTTTTTTTCTCTCTTTCGCATTAATGCATGCATGCATGCAGGGGCGGGGGCGACGGTGCAGGGGTCACGTCACATCCTAGCAATTTTTCTCTCTTCCGCATTGATCACGCACGCGGCTACGCCCGCTGCCCACACGCAACGCAGCGCACGCGGCTGCGCCAACGCTGGATTCCCACGCCGCCCTTCACGCCCCGCCCTCAATAAATAGGCAAAACGCCTTTGCCTCCTCATCTCATCTTGCCCCTCTCATCTTCAACCTCTCGAGCCCGTCCCTTTGCCTCCTCCTAGCCCCCAAAACACTCGACCATGGCGACCTCCCCCCTCCGTTTCCCTTCCGACACCGAAGTGAGCGATGAGGACAACCACCCGGACCACAAGCAGGTCTGGGAGAAGGAGGCGCCCACGCGCCCCGAGCGTGGCAAAAAGGGACGCAAAGCCCCGCCCTGCCCCTGGGCGGAGGGCCCCATCGTCCACAACCCCGTCCCCGACGGCGACAACCTCCCCGACGACGGCCCCTCCAAAGCGTACTGGGCTGCGACGGAGAAGGAGGAGGAGGCGGAGCTGGCTGCTTACGCCAAGTGGGAGGAGAAGCGGGCCAAGCGCGCCTTGAAGAAAAGGCGCAGACGGGAGGAGGAACGACGGGAGGCCAATCGCTGGGCCTTCCAGGAGGAGCAGCGGCGGCGGGAGTAGCGGGAGAGGCTGGCGGACTAGAATGCCGCGGCGGCTCGGAGGGCGGCGACACCGGCACCGCCTCCACCGCCGATGGAGTAGGGTAGCTAGGGTTACGGTTTAGGGGCTAGCCCAGGGTTTAGGCCCCTATATTATTATACCCTTTTATTTTTATTGTAATGTTATCCCAATGTTATCGATCGGGCTATCTAATATAAGGAATGTTATCCCAATATTATCTATCCCCTTGTTTTATTGTAATCTATGTTTTATTGTATTGTCATTTGTCAAAACACCCAAAACAACAAGTGTATAAAACAAAAGACACAAAAACAAGTTCTCACATAATACTCGTGCAATATTTATAAAATGAGTGAAATTAGAAAAGCTCAAAAGGAAGAATAAGTTAACGTAATGATGGTTGATTATTTTCAAACAACACATGGTTCATTTTCAAACAAGACATTTACATATTTACATAAGTTAAAGGAGCGCTCACGTTATGTTAGTTAAATGGATGTCCTTAGACTTCATTTATATATTTACTTTCGCAAAAAAAAATATTACGACCTGAGCACGAGTATCTGCAAATCCACACGTTCCTATTTAGATTGTAACGTGAGTACCATTTTTTTGCCCAATCAACATATAGTTATTATTGGGCCTGGATACGACCATTTTGGCCTGACTAAGTTCTATTTGGGCCTGACCTTTTTCAATCCTCGTCAATTTTTTTTTCACTTTTCAACCTCCCCTCCCACACACTGCAGGCGCCCCTGCTGTGATAAGCGAAACACCGGCAATGGCGAAACTAAAGGAACACTGATTTCGAAAACAAAGCAGCTCAAAATTAGCCCAAATTTGTGTTGCATTTTATTCAAGCCAAAGACATAGACCATTACATCTATTACAAAACATCACTCGAACACTGATTGCACTGTCTAATGACTAACGATCAGGAGATAAACTAATCTGAGAGAAATTACATAAAAAAAACCGGCCATCAGATTGTCCTGCTTCAATTCGATGATTTGCCTTAGCTGCTTGTTCATCTTCTTCAGCTCGGCATTCACTTCCGCATCCACCGTAGTACCAGCGGAAATAGGGTTGCCACATCCCAATTGCTCCACCACAGACGGGTTTTCGAGCTCCCGGGATGCTACCTCTACCCCAATTTGCTCGATGTACTCATCAAGCCACTCAAAATGCCCACATTTTGGCAGTTCCTGAAATCGCAGAGATGAACCCTAAATCCCAAATTCGATGAAATTCATGAAATTTCGAAAAAAAAGCGAGAAATTGGCGCTCGGAACACTCAGATCTCACCTTTCCCGGCTCGGGCTTGCTCTCACACTTCACAAATTCCCGGCCAATGTTGCCGTTCTTGTCGCTGGATGTGACAAGCCGCCAGCCTGTGATGCGGGGCAATCGGAGCACCTCCTCATCGGCACCGCACCATACCGAGGCCATGAGCGGTGGAAGGAAGCAGAGCTCGACATCTCTCGCCGGCGTTGCCGCACTTGCTCGCCGGAGAAGAAAACGGAAGGGGATGAGATGCTGAAACGGTGGCGGGAGTGCTCGGGTGCGGGGACGGATCGGGGCCAACGGCTCTCTTCAACCACATGGTGGGTCCCACGATATGAGGTGGACATCAGGTGAGTTCCGCCGTGACGTGGAGATGCTGTGGGTCCTACTGTGCTCAGCTGATTCGAATTCGTTGACGGTCTCGTGGGTTAAGTAGAAGTGTCGCACGGGAGCTATTTGCCGCTTCAGCAGTGTCGCATGCGAGCTATTCTTTTCAACGATGTCGCTTTCCTTCTAATTCCATGTAAAGACGTCGCATATGAGCTATAAGCCCGTGCCCAAACTGCCGGCCTCGTGGCCAAGGGATCAAAACGCCCAAATTTGAAAAAGATCACATAGTTGGAGCATGTTTAATTACAGCAAATAAAATCAAGTTTATTACAACAAATCAAATGTTTCAAGTGAAATATTTCACACTAAAAATAAATCAAGCAACACGGGTCTGTTGGCTTGGGGGTTTGAGGTGCATTTGCTCTGAGCGCCCACAAATGCTCGATGACATTTTTCTTATAGCTGATCGTGCATATGGCGGTCGCAGATTTCTTGATAAAACAACACAATCTTCACATCGCTTTCATAAATTCTACCGATAAAAAGTAGTAGCAGATCTGCAAATGGTAGTACTCGTACTACTCCAGTATATAATACTAGATGTTTCTCCGACATCCAAGTCCTAATAACAATCTGCCGCCTCAAGTAAAAAAAATAAACCGGCTGGCTTCATGCCATGCACTGTCCATGTCACCGAAGCCGGCCTTCATGGGCTCGACAACCGTCGCCTCGGCCGACGGTTGTTGACTCGTCGTCGACGGCGGGATGTATCTGTATGGGTGCCAGACTGGATACCCCGGGAACGCCACTTGCAGGCAGCCATCATGGTCCTGGAGGTGTTGGTGGTGGCCGTGGGTCATCGCCGGCATTGAGTGCCGGTGGCTGTGCGTCATCATCGCCGGCATCCAATCGTCCATCCTGGGCTCGACGGCAGGCGCCGCGGTCGTGGTGGGCAGCACCGACGGCAGAGCGTCAGGGAGCTCCGGCAAAGCCGTTTGCTTGTGGCCATGATGGTGATGGTTGTGGTGGTGGCAACCGTGTGTCATCGCCGGAGAGTCTCCCGGCATCTGAGTGCTGGTGGGTGTGCATCGCCGGTGACGCCGCCGGCATCCAGTGGTGGTGGCAGCTGCCGAGAAGCCGTGGTGTGTCATCGCCGTAGAGAAGTCGTGGTGCGTCATCGTCGTCGCTGCCGGAGAAGATCGATGCTTCGGACGATCAATCGCTGGACCGGTAGGCTGCTGATCGTTGGTAGGTTGCCCTGGCGCTAGCTGGGATTATATTGGCGGCGAGAGTTCGCGTACGTCGAATGTACACAGAACACGAGTCGGAGTCGATCGGTCGGGATTGATCTGTTCGGATTCGGAGAAATTGTCTAGAGTTTGTATCGGACTCGTGTCGTACCAGCTGCAACGCGTTTTTATAAATACTAGCAGAAGTGTCCGTGCGTTGCACCGGGAAAGACTAATCTAATCGTATGAAAAAACTTTTGTCTTGCCTCATGACACCTGTCTCGATCGAGTTGAACGTTTTCTTATCTTGGACAAACCTATTCACATAGTTATGCCACAACTTAAAAATTATTTCCACTACATATACTCAGATGATTTGTCAATTTTTAGATAAAATATACTCCAAAATATAGTATCCTCTAACAGTCATAGGGATTTCACGTATAAGGACAGACGTATTTGTTTAGCAGAGCTTAATAGGGGCGCATGCATTTTTTTATTTTGTAAACCTGGATTGACACAACATATGATTTTAGCTAGAGACGGTACGTATCAGACCAGAGGACGCGCCGCCGTGTTTGTCCGGTGGAGGTAAGGTGTTAACTCGGGATGACGCTGGACGTCTGAGCCCTAGGCCGCGGCATTGGTGGATAATTTATTTTTCTTTTTTACTTATCTGTGGCATTGGTGAGTAATTTATTTATTTATTTATTTTACTTACCGGTGGCATTGGTGAGTAATTTTTTATTTACCGATGGCATTGGTGGATAATTTATTTATTTATTTCACTTACCGGTGGTATTGCTGGGTAATTTATTTTTTGGTCAAAAGGTGAAGTCGTCCAAAAAAGTGTAGGTACTACAAGAAACACTCTTTCATTTATTATTATTATAGATTATAGATTATAGATTATCTCTATCTCTTCTCTATCTCTACTATATAATTTGTCTTGAGGAGGTTTTCGTTCGCGTTGGTTTCGTACGTCGTTCGTTAAAAGGCTTAAGGTCGTACGTCAAGCCGTGTGCGTCACGTGACTGATGCTAACAAATCGATCAGAAAAGCCGCGTGGCCGGACGTGACTCTGATCTACCATATCTACTAGACACAAACTTTGAATAAACAAAGAGACCGGACGTGACTCTAATCCAAATCGTTTAGCTTTGAATCAGCAAAGAGATCAGACGTGACTCTAATCCAAATTGTTTAGAGCGTGAGCGCACCGCCGGCTGGGTTTACCGTGCCCCCGAATCACCGCCGCTTTGCGTTGGAGGACGCCGACAAGCAACGGCTGGCAATGCCGCGGAGGGCTGCGCCTGTGCCTTGACGGCGAGGGCGCCATGGATGGTGCTGCCAAGGGTGCAGCGAGTTTTCCGATAGGAGCGGCGCCCACGGCGCGAGGACTCTCTCAAACAATTTCACAAGGAGGATGTTGGGATGCCAAGCTCCTCGCGTTGTCACAGGCGCGCCGCCCAAGGAGGGGGCCGTGGACGGAAAGTGCATGTTCCAGTCGGCGATATCCTCGTTCATCTCAAGTGCAGGATTGAGTGGCAGGTAGGATTCTGCCTGGGAAAGGATGCTAGCCCATGCCGTGTGGAGACCGCGCTGGAAGGAGACGCTGGAGGGAGATGCTGGCTGCAGCTGGATAGTGGCCACAGGAGCTTGCCGCGGTGGCGCTCCCGTGCGCCTAGAGGGCCGGTCCTGAGATTTTGGCCCGGGGCGAAACTAAAATTTTGGGCCCCTTAGTATAATTTTTTTATGCATATATGAGATAATAAAAAATAAATATTTTAAGTATACTTCCAACTATAATTTTTATATAAAATAATAATGTTTACATGATATCTTAAAATTTCCTTCGAAAATTCTTAAAAGCAAAGTCTATGACGATGGAATTAATATCAATTTCGTCCACTAACTCTTTTCGATGCATAGACTTGTCAAACAATTTAACCTCTCCTGAGACATTGAAGATCTCAAATAGTTCTTCAATAATTTCAACTCTGAAAAGGTTCTTTCAGCTGATAAACAAGAAATCAAGAACAACAATTAGTCAATTACTAACTAGAATTAAGAAGTAAGAATTAGGGCTAGGCTGGGCAGCGGGGGAAGATCAGCAGGCCTTCCTGTGTGCGACGTGCCTGGTGTATGATCATAGAGGGCGATCCGGTCCAGGGGAGGCGATCGGCATGGGACGGCTTGGGAAGCAGGGACGGACGACCGATACATGGTCGTGGTCGAGGCGTCGAGCGATACGCCGATGCCTAGGAGTCGTCGCGTGAGTCGAGGTCGAGCGATCCCTCAATCCCTAGCCTGGGAGTCATTTGCGTGAGTCGAGAAGTCAATCGTATACTATGTCTTTCCTTATTGCTAATTTAAATTGTATACTATGTCTTTCCTTATTGCATACTTCAGTTCAGGAGCTTGCTTCGTACATACTCCGATATATTTGAATAGCCTCGGTGCATCCGGAAACCTTATTCTACACCCGGGTGCATATGCACCCGGTATGAAAAAAATATTTTTTAGAAGTTAAAAATATATGTCATGTGTAGCTTCATGTTTGAGGTGCACAAAAGCCATTCCACTGAAAACCAATATGTTTTGTGTGTTGTATAAAAAAGAATTTTTTTTGCGTCGTGGAGCATGTTACTTTAGCACCAAATTTTGTCTTTTTTGCACGAGTCATCCAAAATATTCATTTTTTCGTGAAACAGCTTTGCGCGCAACTAAAACTTGAAGTTATACATGCACATATTTTTTTTTAAAAAAATTGGCATTTCACATTATGACAAAAATAAAATTCAAATAAAGGGTGCATATGCACCTGGGAGCAAAAAAAGCTACGTTCCTGTGCATCGGGTTTGCCTTCAATGCCACTGTATCTGAGATCAAATGTTAGCCTTGAATTGTGAATCGTCTAATAAATATTATGTGCAATTCTTTGGTTTTGTGCATTCTCTTCTCTCACAATGTTTTTATTTAGCTGGATTTGCTGTCTTTGTTGATGTGTGCAAATACTAATACAGTGTTGCTAATTGAGGCGACCAAATGTCTAATAACTTAATTTGTACATATTTGAAAAGCTAAAAAAACTAGATTGGTAGTTCCCTCGGCTGGATAGTGTTGCCTTTAAAACGTTATAAAATATTTATGTGCATTGCATTTATATATACATGCATGGGTGGAATAAATTTAATTAGCCGTGGCAACGCACGAGCATTCGGCTAGTAGATTATAGATATAGATAACGGCCGGGAGTACTACATGATCCAAACTGTGGTACCACAAGGAGTAACATACTGAGGATTTTTATTCTGCGCGACCGAGCGAGTACTAAGTTTATTCAAACTGAACTGCATGTATATGTTAAATATAAAATGACGTATTAGTATAAGTTAATTTAGGGCGGGCACTACGTGTCTGGGCTTCCCATCGTCCTGGTCCCCCGTGCGACACATGTCTCCCAAATGTCTAAAAATCCCGCGTTTGCAAAACATCCCGGATTGTTACAGATGTCCTCGTTTTTGGTTCCGTAGCAAAAAAATAAAAAAAAGTTCGTTCTAGAAATAGCACATCTCGTCGGAGACCATGCAGCAAAAAAATATGCTAATATAATAAAACCAACTTCGCTGAAAACATCGTCGGAAAAAACTCGCCGGTGACTCTCGCCGGAGATCTTGTAGCAAAAAGTTGACACTGTTGTAGCAAAACCACAAGACGGTTGTAGCAACAACGTTTTTCTAATGTAGCAAAAAACCTACTTCGTCGGAGACATCGCCGGAGACTTTTCTAGACACCTCGTCGGATACCTCACCGGGAATGTCGTGTAGCAAAAAAATTATGATATTGTAGAAAAATCAGAAAACAAATGTAGCAAAAAAACAACAAAAATGTAGCAAAAACTGAATTCGCCGGAGACATTATCGCAAAAACATGCTATGTAGCAAAATAGTCCATCATATGTATGTAACACCCTCAGAATCGGACCTATGCAAGTTTGAGCAAAATTTGCCAAACCCGCATAGAAACGATTCAAAGGTGTCCACCAGGCACTTTCGTGCGGGTGGAAAACGAAGTAATAACATTACACAACAGTCCTCGATGGGACCCACAGAACAGATATATATATATAACAGCGACTCCATGAGTCAAGAATACAGATATAATATACAAAGATTCAAATCACCTTGAAAATAATAGAGCGTCCGACTACGAACAAGATGCAAATGGGGCTAAGAGCCCTGAAGAATAACCAATGACGTCCATAACCCTGCCCAGGCCAAGCCGGAAGGGTAACCCTGCTAACGGCGTCGATCTCAAAACCTGCTTAAACAAAAGGGGTGCCGACAAAGGGCAAAGGAAAAAGAAGGGCGTCAAGATCGAGGCGATTACGGCGAGGCTAGAATTGGCGGTCCTCGCCTACATAGGTATGGTGGACTGGCGGCGTGACATGCACTAAACAACCTATAGAGACTCGATTCAATGGCGTCAATCGGAGGGTAAGAAAGTCCTATTCGGATCCAACCTGATACTAGCATCAAGCAAACCCATCCTGGCGTTTCCCCCTCGAGACCAACCGAGGAAGTCAACTGAGGAACTCACACAGTTGGCAGTTTTATTTAATTAGTTATAGTTGCGGCACTTTACTAGTCAGGTTTAGATAATCGTCCTGATAAAGTAAACAGTGGGCACTTTTAGTTAATTACTCCGTTATAGTGGCAACACTTACTAGTCAGACACATTTATCATGAGATAACCCATAAACCCGGCAGTTGTTGATATTTTTTTTAATCAGCCATTCCGTTGTAGTTGCAATACTTACTAGTCAGATACAATTGTCGCAAGCGACAACCAAACAAGCAATTGTGGGCAGTATTAATTAGCCATTCCATTATAGTGAAGCTGATTACTAGTCATTATAAGTCAAATTTATAGCAGTAAACTTTAGTTATGCTTGTCTATGATCGAGATCATGCTCCAAGTCGTCCATATCCGGGACACGGCTTTCGAAAGTTTTACCGGCGGGGTGCACCAATAGCAACACACGCTCGATCAACCTCGGAAAAACCAAATCAAAACCCAACGAGGCTTTCACGGTGAACAATCACGATTCAGAAATATTTCAGGCCACCTTTGAGTAGATCCATAACGGAGTAAGCAAGCTCCGAGGCGGCCTCAAGGTTGCGCCAATGGCTGTAAGCGACTGGGAACCCGAAAGTGTGGCTGGGCTTGTCGATACCGCGTAATCACTCCGCATACCTAAACAGTACAGTGTGCTCCTCGCACAATTTAAATACAGAAAGTAGCATGGCATAAGTACAGGATCGTAATAAAACCGCAAACTAGTTGTGGCCCCAAGAAATAAGACTGAATCAAGCTCTGGCTCAGGGGGGTCCCATATACCTCCCGGATGTGGATAGCGCGATAAATCAAGGAACAGGTATCAAGTACTCGGGGTCTTACGGGACACAAGTGGGCGTTCGGAAACCAAATATTTTCTATCACCCACCGATGCCTCTGCTTATTTCAATTTTAGTTGTTAAACAGGAATTAAAGTGAATGATAAGTAAAACTAGGACCATCTCCAACATCAACATGCGGCAATACATCAGCAACTGTGGCATATGACGACACACATCAGCACTTGAGCAAGCAACTACGACGCGCAAGTCCAACTATCTACCAATTCAACAGGTAATAGGGTGTGTCCAAGGCAATATGGGGCTGCACGGTATATCACAGGTACGAAAACTAAAGCATCGCAACAGAGATAGCAATAGATCAACAGGAGGGAAATAAATACTATAAAAGTAAGATAGGTAGAAAGAGGGAGATGCTACTTTGAAAACATTGTCGAAGGTTCAACCGAAGATCGGTGACTCACATCAACTCAACGGCCTTATCCGCGAAGAAGCAAAACACTAGAATAAACACCGGATGCAGTATTTAATACAACGGCAGAAGATCGGCATGATGCATGCATGATGGATGGCATGGCAAAGAGGCGATGCAATTAGGTCATATTAAGTGGAACCGGGGTCCCGACAATTGATTATATTGTTCAAGTTATTTAATTACCCCGCAAATTAAATGTTGTCTTAACATGACAGAGGATAGCACCGGGTTCGCTACACAAATTTAAATGAGGCCAATATGAGACGAGATTTGCCCGCATATGGGCCCCATATTTAATTATTAGGTGAATCGGCATAACGCCCCCAAACCACAGATATGCATGTGAGTATGACAATTAAATATGCAACAATTGTATTATATTATGAAATTAGGGTTCCGGGAAGGGGTTCACACATTAGGGGTCTCGACGATCTTGGGGTTCCGGGGTTCGGGGTCGGTCGCAGGGTCCAGGGTTCGACGGAGACGTTCTCGGATAAAAGGGGTAGGCCTTGGCGCATCCGTGATCTTCGGGTCATGTTGTCGGCCTTGTCGTTCCGGGAAGCCGGACTTGGTTCGGTGTCGGGGCGCGTCGGATTCTTCCGGGCCGAAGCACTTGTCGCGTCGGGGTCTCGGTGTCGGGTGAAGATCTTGGCATTCTGCAGGTTAGGGTCTTCGGATCAGGGTAGGTCTTATCGGTCTTGGCGTACGGGGCCTCGACGTCGCATCCTGGGAAGAAGATCTTGTGGCATCCGGGGGCATCGGATCATGGCGTCTGTTTTGTTGTTTCCACGGCGGAGACCTTAGCGGCCTTGTCGAGGATGTTGTTGGAGGTTCATGACGTCAGGGGAAGAAGTACTTGCGCTCGGATTGGTCTCGAATCCATGAAGCAGATATGGTCGTCGCGTGGATCTTGTCGATCTTGGGGTTATCATGTCAGCGTCCTCGGTGTTCCGCGGCGCAGGCTAGTCGTTTTGGTGCCGAGCTTGGCGGTCATCGGGTACGGCACCGAAGGCGGTTGGCGAACTTGGGTGCATCAAGACGACCATCGGAAACATAAGCAGATTCCCATGGCGCACATACACGAACACACACAGACGCACACACGGGGCAGCGGGCCCACAGGTCGACGGTGGCGGGCCAGGCGAGGTGGGGCCGGGTCGCGGGCCGGGGAGGATGGCGAGCTCGGCGGGGACCGGCGAGGCAGAGGACGGCCGGAGCGGTGGCCTGAGGGCAGGGACGCGGTCGGCGACGGAGGTCAGGGGCGGGGCCGAGGAGGCCGAGGGCGGCGACGGGCGAGCACGAGGCGACGGGAGGCGCGGCGGACGAGGAGGGCTGCAGGGAGCATGGCGGGGCCGCAGCTTCGGGTCGCGGTGGAGGGGCTGGCGGGCCAGCGCCGGCGGATGGGGTCGGGGGCTGCTGGCTCATGAGCTCATGTGAGCGGAGGTCATGAGGCGCTCAGCAGCCGGGAGGGCGGCTGGGAGGACGGCCGGGCGCGTGGTTGGCGAGGCGAGCCGAGGCCAGGAGGCGGTGGCAGCCAGGCTCGGAGGCGAAGCGGCAGCGGGGCAGCGGCGGGCGGAAGTCGCCGGGCGGCGCGGCCAGCCTGGGGACGGCGAAGGCCAGCATGTGATGGCAGATGGTGGCGGGATGTGCGGCGAGGCGCAAGGAGCTGGGCGGGGCGCTGCCAGCGCAGCGAGGGGAGGCGGGGAAGGCTCGCGGAGGCGGACCGGAGGAGGCCGCTGGTCTGTGGCGGCCGCGGTGAGGTCGGCGGAGGGACGGAGAGGGTGAGCGGCGCAGCACGCAGGCGGCGAGCCGGGCTGCTGGGGAGAGGGAGAGCTGCGGCGATGTGGTGGCGTGCAAGGCGGTGAGGTGGCGTGAGCCATGCGCGGCGGGAGGAGGCGAAGGAGGGAGGCTGTGAGGAAGAAGGACGGGGGAGGGAGAAGAGAGCGTGGGCGCTGGGAGGTTGTCGATGGGGCCAGGCGTGCGTGGGGATCCGGTTGGGGAGGGGGTCCCACGGTCAGGGGCCAGGGGGTGGGTCCGGTTGGGCGTGCGTGCGTGTAGTGCGTGTGCAGCGCGTTGTGTGCTGGCAGGGAGATGCGTGTAGGCTGAGTGTGATTGGGTGGTGTGGGATGCGCTGAGTGGGGGAGGGGAGAGAGAGGGGGCCACGTGGCGGCTGCGGGTTGGTGGGGGGAAGAGGAGAGGGTGAGGTGGCGCAAGGGGAGTAGCCAGGGTGAGGTGGAGGGTTGAGTGTGGGTAGATAATTGGGTAGGTGTAGGTTTTGGAAGAGCGGTTAGGTGGACCGTTTTAGTTTCCTGGGGGTGATCGTTCGGTTGATTCGGCTATTCCCCACTAAAATAAAATAAATTTTTATTTGTTTAAATAACAACATTTGCAAACCGATAGCAACAAACAAAATATTCCGGGGACCCGGTTTTGGTGTTTGAAAAAGATGGGGCGTTTAGAAAACAAAGACAGGTTTTTCTGAAAATAGTTTTATACGAGCACATGCAAGATGATGACGATGCGCAAATGCAATGTGGCCTGATGACATGAGCATGCGATCATGATGATGCAATGCACAAAAACAACGCGATTTTCTAGTAGTGGTTTTGCGGGATGCCACAATTCGACACCACTAACAATGGATCTCGCCCTCGAGATCCGCCTCATGGTACCGAAAGGAAAGGTCGGCGATCTGCATCTTCTCGCTTTGCGTAGATCCTCGCGACACCACTAACAAGAGGTCGTTGTCCGTGATCGTCGAGAGAGCTCTCCGGAACAAAAAGGTCGAAGGTAGAGGTATCAACAAATAAAGCCACCTCTAACTTCGGTGGAAGGAGGGAACCGATGCATTCTCATCCACTTCAATGTACAAAAGCGAATAGAAAGGGTAGTCGGCATGGGGGCCAATCCATCACGCACCCAAACTATTACTCCGCACAATCAGTGGAAAAGAGTGCAACCATTCTCGGAAACAGACTGAAGATCTCGACAAGCGAGGTTCGGAAACAAAGGAGTGATGCAGACTCTTCATCGGATCTGACGTAGATGATGTCGTCGCGTCGGAAAACGCCGGGTAGCACAAACAAGGAACAAGAAGGATACCACAGAAGAAGGATTCCTCGGCAGCATGAACACCGGACGTAGCATCACCGTTACCAAAGGAGGAAGCGAAACCCTGAAGGTACGACGGAAACCCAACCACGAGAATTCCTGGACTCGAAGAAAGAGACGAGAGCGGATTCAAAACACGTAGGGGTAAGAGGAGAATAGCAGAGGGGTAAGGAGTAAAATCAGACCTAGCCAGACTATCCAACCGATTTTGCAAAATAGTTTTGACACTCTACTTGCCGTTAGCTAGGTTATCCTGAAATTTGGACTTGTGGGGTATCGCAAGCGCCGAGCTCGATACCACTCAGTAACACCCTCGAGAATCGGACCTATGCAAGTTTGAGCAAAATTTGCCAAACCCGCATAGAAACGATTCAAAGGTGCCCAGCACTTTCGTATGGTGGAAAATGAAGTAATAACATTACACAACAGTCCTCGATGGGACCCAAGGCAGATATATATAACGACTCCATGAGTCAATAATACAGATATAATATACAAAGATTCAAATCACCTTGAAAATAATAGAGCGTCCGACTACGGACAAGATGCAAATGGGGCTAAGAGCCCTGAAGGATAACCAATGGCGTCCATAACCGCCTTGAGGCCAAGCGGAAGGTAACCACCTAACGGCGTCGATCTCAAAACTGCTTAAACAAAGGGGTGCCGACAAAGGGCAAAGGAAAAAGAAGGCGTCGATCTTGAGGCCGTGCAGCGAGGCTAGAATTGGCGGTCCTCTACATAGGTATGGTGGGTGGCGGCAGCATGCACTAAACAACCTATAGAGACTCGATTCAACTGGCGTCAATCAGAGGGGGTAAGAAAGTCCTATTCGGATCCAACCTGATACTAGCATCAAGCAAACCCATCCTGGCGTTTCCCCCTCGAGACCAATCGAGGAAGTCAACCGAGGAACTCACACAGTTGGCAGTTTTATTTAATTAGTTATAGTTGCGGCACTTTACTAGTCAGGTTTAGATAATCGTCCTGATAAAGTAAACAGTGGGCACTTTTAGTTAATTACTCCGTTATAGTGGCAACACTTACTAGTCAGACACATTTATCATGAGATAACCCATAAACCCGGCAGTTGTTGATACTTTTATTCAGCCATTCCGTTGTAGTTGCAATACTTACTAGTCAGATACAATTGTCGCAAGCGACAACCAAACAAGCAATTGTGGGCAGTATTAATTAGCCATTCCATTATAGTGAAGCTGATTACTAGTCATTATAAGTCAAATTTATAGCAGTAAACTTTAGTTATGCTTGTCTATGATCGAGATACTGTGCTCCAAGTCGTCCATATCCGCGGACACGGCTTTCAGAAAGTTTTACCCGGCCGGGGTGCACCAATAGCAACACACGCTCGATCAACCTCGGAAAAACCAAATCAAAACCAACGAGGCTTTCACGGTGAACAATCATGATTCAGAAATATTTCAGGGGCCACCTTTGAGTAGATCCCGCAGATGAAAGCAAGCTCAGGCGGCCTCAAGGTTGCCAATGGTCATGGCGGGAACCCAGTGTGGCTGGGCTTGTCGATCAGCGTAATCACTCGCATACCTAAATAAGACATGTGCTCCTCGCACAATTTAAATACAGAAGTAGCATGGCATAAGTACAGGATCGTAATAAAACCGCAAACTAGTTGTGGCCCCAAGAAATAAGATGAATCAAGCTCGGCTCAGGGGTCCCATATACCTCCGGATGTGGATAGCGCGATAAATCAAGGAACAGGTACCAAGTACTCGGGGTCTTACGGGACACAAGTGGGCGTTCGGAAACCAAATATTTTCTATCACCCACCGATGCCTCTGCTTATTTCAATTTTAGTTGTTAAACAGGAATTAAAGTGAATGATAAGTAAAACTAGGACCATCTCCAACATCAACATGCGGCAATACATCAGCAACTGTGGCATATGACGACACACATCAGCACTTGAGCAAGCAACTACGACGCGCAAGTCCAACTATCTACCAATTCAACAGGTAATAGGGTGTGTCCAAGGCAATATGGGGCTGCACGGTATATCATAGGTACGGAAACTAAAGCATCGCAACAGAGATAGCAATAGATCAACAGGAGGGAAATAAATACTATAAAAGTAAGATAGGTAGAAAGAGGGAGATGCTCGCCTGAAAACATTGTCGAAGGGTTCAACCGAAGATCGGGGCGAAGCTCACATCAACTCAACGGCCTTATCCGCGAAGAAGCAAAACACTAGAATAAACACCGGATGCAGTATTTAATACAACGGCAGAAGATCGGCATGATGCATGCATGATGGATGGCATGGCAAAGAGGCGATGCAATTAGGTCATATTAAGTGGAACCGGGGTCCCCACAATTGATTATATTGTTCAAGTTATTTAATTACCCCGCAAATTAAATGTTGTCTTAACATGACAGAGGATAGCACCGGGTTCGCTACACAAATTTAAATGAGGCCAATATGAGACGAGATTTGCCCGCATATGGGCCCCATATTTAATTATTAGGTGAATCGGCATAAGGCCCCCAAACCACAGATATGCATGTGAGTATGACAATTAAATATGCAACAATTGTATTATATTATGAAATTAGGGTTCCGGGAAGGGGTTCACACATTAGGGGTCTCGACGATCTTGGGGTTCCGGGGTTCGGGGTCGGTCGCAGGGTCCAGGGTTCGACGGAGACGTTCTCGGATAAAAGGGGTAGGCCTTGGCGCATCCGTGATCTTCAGGTCATGTTGTCGGCCTTGTCGTTCCGGGAAGCGGACTTGGTTCGATGTCGGTAGCGGATTCTTCGGGCGAAGCACTTGTCGGGGTCTCGGTGTCGGGCGAAGATCTTGGCATTCTGCAGGTTAGGGTCTTCGGATCAGGGTAGGTCTTATCGGTCTTGGCGTACGGGGCCTCGACGTCGCATCCTGGGAAGAAGATCTTGTGGCATCCGGGGGCATCGGATCATGGCGTCTGTTTTGTTGTTTCCACGGCGGAGACCTTAGCGGCCTTGTCGAGGATGTTGTTGGAGGTTCGGCGAGCGTCCGGGGAAGAAGTACTTGGCGTTCTGGATTGGTCTCGAATCCATGAAGCAGATATGGTCGTCGCGTGGATCTTGTCGATCTTGGGGTTATCATGTCAGCGTCCTCGGTGTTCTGCGGCGCAGGCTAGTCGTTTTGGTGCCGAGCTTGGCGGTCATCGGGTACGTCACCGAAGGCGGTTGGAGAACTTGGGTGCATCAAGACGGCCATCGGAAACATAAGCAGATTCCCATGGCGCACATACACGAACACTTACACACGCGGCAAAGGGCCTGGTCGGCGGTGGCGGGCAGGCGAGTGGGGCCGGGTCGCGGGCCGGGAGGATGGCGAGCTCGCGGGGACGCGAGGCAGGACGGCCGGGCGGTGCTGGCGAGGGGCAGCGGTCGGCAGCGGAGGGAGGCGAGGCAGGCGGCAGCGACGACGGCGGCGACGGGAGGCGCATGGGAGGAGGGCCGCGGCGAGGCTTGCGGAACGGCGAGGGGGCCGCAGCTCGGGGTCATGGTGGAGCTGGCGGGCGCCGCGGATGGGGTCGGGCAGGCTCATGAGCTCATGGGCGGAGAAAGGTCAGGCGCTTCGCGGCGCGGAGGCGGCTGGGGAGGACGGCATGAGCGTGGTTGAGCGAGGCGAGCCGGGGCAGGGAGGCGGTGGCGGCAGGCTCGAGGCGGGCGGCGGCAGGCGGGCAGCTGGCTCGGAGTCGTCGGGCGGCCGGGCGCAACGGGGACGGCGAAGGCGCTGGCGGACGTGCCGCGCGGTGGCGGATGGTGGCGGGCGGCGAGCGAGGTGCTGGGTCGGGCGGGGCGCTGCAGCTGGAGGCGAAGGCTCAGCGGCGGAGGACTGGAGGGAGGCCGCTGGTCTGCTGGTGGCGGCCATGGTGTGAGGTCGGGAGGACGGAGAGGGTGAGCGTGAGCAATGAGCAGGGGCTGCTCGGGAGAGGAGAGCCAGCGGCGGCGATGTGGTGGCGTGAGGCGTGTGTGGCGTGTGGCGGGAGGAGCTGTGAAGGAGGAGGCTGTGAGGAAGAAGGACGGGGAGGGAGAAGAGAGCGTGGGCTGGAGGTTGTCGATGGGGCCAGCGTGGGGATCCAGTTGGGAGGGGTCCCACGGTCGGGGGGGTGGTCCGTTGGGCGTGCGTGTAGTGCGTGTCACGGTGCGTTGTGTCTTGTGAGGAGATGCGTGTAGGCTGAGTGTGATTGGGTGGTGTGGGATGCGCTGAGTGGGGGAGGGGAGAGAGAGGGGGCCACGTGGCGGCTGCGGGTTGGTGGGGGGAAGAGGAGAGGGTGAGGTGGCGCAAGGGGAGTAGCCAGGGTGAGGTGGAGGGTTGAGTGTGGGTAGATAATTGGGTAGGTGTAGGTTTTGGAAGAGCGGTTAGGTGGACCGTTTTAGTTTCCTGGGGGTGATCGTTCGGGTCGGTCGGCCCGTTCGACTGCCCCCACTAAAATAAAATAAATTTTTATTTGTTTAAATAACAACATTTGCAAACCGATAGCAACAAACAAAATATTCCGGGGACCCGGTTTTGGTGTTTGAAAAAGATGGGGCGTTTAGAAAACAAAGACAGGTTTTTCTGAAAATAGTTTTATACGAGCACATGCAAGATGATGACGATGCGCAAATGCAATGTGGCCTGATGACATGAGCATGCGATCATGATGATGCAATGCACAAAAACAACGCGATTTTCTAGTAGTGGTTTTGCGGGATGCCACAATGTAGCAACGCCGATAGCCGTATGTAGCAAATTTGGCTACCGCAGGTAGCAAAAATTGCCAATGTGGTAGGGAGCAGCACTGTTGTTCATTGCAGCAGCGGTCATCTATGGAGGAACCCTAGGACATGGAGGTAGGGCTTGTCGCCGGAGAGGATCATAGGCACGCGCGAGGGGGGAGGGGATTGCTCCGGCCGGCAGCAGGGCAGGCAGCGGCGGCAGCGCATACAAGGAAGAGGCGACGCCGGTGGTTGCTGGCGATGGGCGGCGGGGCGAGGCTAAGGGGAGAGGAGGCGAGGCCGAGGGGAGGGGAGGGGAGGCGAGGCCGGTGAGGGACGATGGTGGTCTCTGGCAAGGGGATACGAGGCCGCCGAGGGACGACGGCGCTCGCCGGTGAGGAGCTAGCAGCGCGGGCCAACGAGCCGGCGGAGGAGCGACGCGCGTCGCCAGAGGAGTGATGGCGCCCCGCACTTGTCGTGGGATGCTTCGTTGAAAACCCCAAGAGCAAGGTATGAAGCAACACAACAACAAGTTTCCCTCAGTAAGAAACTGAGGTTATCGAACCAGTAGGAGGAAGGAAACGTCACACAGGTGTTGCAAGCAATGCGGAGACCTGCACAACACAAACTCAAGACTTTGCCCCAACGAATCAGTGAGGTTGTCAAGCTCAGCGGTTTGCTGTAACAAAGGATTAAACGTATGGTGTGGAAGGTAATGTCTTGCAGCAAGTAAACAAGTAACATTAGAAGATGTATCAATGGTAAAGATTGGACTGGGTCCATAGTTCACTAGAGGTGCTCTTCTTAGATAAACAATATGACATGAAGGGTAAACAAATTACAGCAGGACAATTGACAGGAACTGAGCAAGGCATAACTATAGAAAGATCCTATGAGATTCGATTGGGCAATACAAAAATATACATAGACCGCCATCCAATTGCATCTATGACTAGAAGTCCACCTTCAGGTTATCATCCGAACCCCTCCAGTATTAACTTGCAAGCAACAGACAACTGCTTTAAGCAAAGTGTGTAAGGTAAACACATGTTTCATGAACAAGAGACCGTTGTTTTCTCTCTAGTAGCAACAACACATCTACAACCGAAGAGATTATTGTCACTTCCCTTGGAAACTAGAGGCATGAACCCACTATCGATGGCGGTCACTAGCAAGTACTTGGCCAAGATAGCTACTAACAACAGAGAGCATGCAAGATCACAAACAACACAAACATGATAGAATCATAAAGACAAAACCATTAATCAAACCAACATAATAATCTTAATTTTCAACGGATCCCCGCAAACACAACATGCATGATTACAAATAGATTAGATCTTGATCATGAACAGAGCTCACAAGATCTATACATGAAAGCACAAATAAGGAGATACAACCATCTAGCTACTACATGGACCCATAGTCCAAGGTGGAACTACTCACACATCATACCGGAGAGAAGGCCTCCGGGATGATCTCCCCTCCGGCAGGGTGCCGAGAAGAACTTCAGATCCCCCCGATCTAGGGACGATGGTGGCGGTGGCTACAGACGTTTTTGTGGATATTTGATCGTGTGCTTAGGGTTTCTGCATCAGGGCTACTTATAGGCGAAGGGGGAGGCCGAGGAGGCGACCAGGGGGGCCAAACCCTAGCCAGGCGCGGACCCACTCCTGACCGCGCCTGGGGGTGGGGGTCTGGCTGCCCCGGCCCGCTTCCTCGTCTCCCCTCTGGACTTCTTGTTTTCCATGGAAAGTAATTGACTTTGACGTTTGTCCCGTCCAATTCCGAGAATATTTCTTTATTAACTTTTCTGAAACAAAAAACAACAGGAAACAGACATCTGGCACTGTTGCAACTTGTTAATAGGTTAGTACCAGAAAACATATAAAAACACCTCAAAGTAGTAGATTCTAAACAAGTATGAAGCATCAAAAATTATAAATACGTTTCCGACGTATCAAGGAGCAACATAGGGCTCTCGTGCCGGCGAAGGAAGAATCGCGGGAGCAGGCCGCCGTCGGATGAGCAGGCCGCGGGCTCGTCTTGGCCACTTGGTGAAGGCATGGAAGGGGATAAGGAGTTAAGGACTCGTGGGGCCTACCCACGTTGCGTGTGGTATGACGACCCGGACGGAGGAAGGGGATCATTTTCCTTAATTTAGTCAAAATTCAAAAGTGCAATGTAATTATAAACCAGGATTATGTATTACCATATTTTTTCATTATTACAAAAGCCTACTCTCCACCATCATTCACTTAAGACCCGCAAGTATCACAAACATGCCTCTTTCTTAATCTTATTTAAGACTACAAAATGCGGTGCGTGTTTGTTATGGAAAACCTATGCATTCAGGGAAGGGGTTTCGATGCAGGTTAACAAACTTCCTTCCCATGTATGTTCCTTGTCCTTTTATGTTCATGTACGTGACCTCGCGCGCGGATTTCGGCCAAGGCCCAGCGAGGATCTTCTCAGAGGGCGTGGCCGCCATCTCCTCTACAGCTTCTATTCTTCGGATGAGAATAAGAGAGGATAACCTTTTTTTTCTTTCTTTTGTCTCCTTCTCATCCTAAAATGGTTGCCTTATCTGTTTGAAAATATAAGATGTTTTGGGTTTGTAAAATACATGTATCTAGACATCTTTTAGTGTTTAGATTCATTTGAACCTATACACTAAAAGATGTTTAGATATATCTCTTTCAAAAATCTAAAACATCTTATATTTTTAAACGGAGGGAGTATTTGTTAAAATTTAGATGTTTCTATATGCTAAAATGTGTAAATTTATTTTGGTACATCCTTTTAGAATGGAGGGAGTACTTGACATTGTTAAGATATAATCATTGTACATGTCCTAAAATACGCACCATTATTTCGTTTCTTGTCCCAGTGCCTAATAAGCAGGAGGCTCACCGCCGTGGAGTAGAAGAACATGACTGTGGTGATGGCCACGTTAACCCGACTTTCAGACCAGAGATTGCAGGCCATAAAAGCGAAGCAGCCAAATAGATAGATAACAGCGAACACGTTACTCTGAATGCTATGATTGTTAGCAAGCAGTGGATGAATTGACGGCAGCGTATATATGTTATTATAACTAAGGATAAAAATAGAATAGAAGCGGATGGAATTGAGTAGCGCCACATTTGTTTTCATATTTTTTTGGAAGCGGAAACAAATACAACAACTCCAAAAACAAAAACGAAAACATATATTGTCGAAAACATATACATACCAAATATAATACGGAAGCGGAGCTATAAGTATGTTACCGAAACCAAGAGAACCCTTGAGTCATGCAAAAAATCTCAAGCATTCAAACAAACCAATAATTTCTCCCTTGATTCTAGCATGGTCCTTGGTATACAAGAAAATAGAGAGGAAAGTCAAATTGTGAAAGCCTCCTCGAATGCATGAAAGGATTGTCGCTAGTTTTGAGACGAGCTCCTTCGGAAATTGGAATGACAAAACCCCTCATAAATTAAGCCATACACATCAACACTAAAACAGAAATTGCATATTATCGGAAATGGAAATTCCATTCCGCTTCTTTTCCGTCGGAAAACAATGTTTTGTTTTTGTTTCCTCAGAAAATATATTTCTATTTTGCAAAATTCTGTTTTTGTTTCCATTCATCTCGTTACTGTTTTTTAGCAGAAAATTTAGAAACTTCCCGTTCCATTTTTATCCCTAATTATAACTAACCATTGTCAAATTGCCGAGGGTTGTCTTTCAGATCTTCCTTCGGGCCTCCGCCGCTGGAGACGACGGTCACAGTGGTGGCTGTGGCCGTCGTATTGGAGTGTTGCTGATTGGCCTCAAGGATGGTGTCTGCGCCGCTGTTGGGTGTGGTTAGTCATCTTCCGCTCTTCGGGGCCGCTCGATCACTAGCTAGGTAACCTGGAGAAGCTTGTCGTACGTGTGCACGTTTATATATGAAGAAAAAGAAAGATCGTTGTATCGTGCATATGTGTGAGACTTACCTGGCCTAGCGAGAAACGGTCTAGAGAAACAAAAGGTGCGCCTAGCACATGGACATGAAGACTTTTGTTTAAAACAAAGCAAGACGACTTTTTCTTTTGTTTTCCTTGTTTGTGTCTTTTGCCTGCTACCGTCATAATATCTTGTCATGAGGGAGTGGGCACCTCGTCGTTTTGATCTAGTAGTTAGGGTTTGGATCTGTTTGCTATGGTGCGTCGTTGGGTGGCAGGAGCGGCGTCCGAGCAAATAAATCTGTCTCAATTCTACTCCAACGCCAGTGACGATCTTCGTGGCGGCGTCTTGAAGCTGATGAAAACATGTGATGGACTAATGGTCAGTCCTTCGGATCTGCATGTTGGTCTTCTCATTGTTCTTCTGATCTAGCGACATCACTTTATCGGTGTGTCGCTGGCGTTCATTGTTAACTGCTATGATGCTGATGGTCGGGGCAAGGCAGTTTCTCTGGAGCAAGGATGCTAGTCCGAAGGTGGTGGGTTTGACGTTCTTCACCAATTCCTCCGATGGGAGGTGGCGAATCTTGGTTCAAGACAACACGACATCCCCCGGTCGATGTGCCACGCTGCGTGCAGCTGGCCTGTTCATCGACTCAAAAAGCATCATTGGAGATAATATTTTTTGTGGATCTTGCAATGTTGGAGGCTCGGCGTCTCTTTTGTTGAAATATAAGGTGGGCTTTAGGCCCATTTAACAATTTCAGGAAAATCCCTAAGGGCTCATTCATGACAAGAGGAGTGGTGGGAGTTTAGCCCCATATGGTAGTTGGGAGAGATATCCACCAACAAATAAGATGAGCTCTTCTCCCACTAGTATGAATTGGTGCGAAGAGAAGAGAGGCGTTCTGCACGCGCGCTCCTCCTCCTCCGCCACCCGCCTCGCCTCGTCACGAGGGTTGCGGGAATCTCGCTGAGTCGATGTGTTCTTTTTGTCACATGAATGGGATATGAATGGTTGCAACTGAAACAACTAAAATGTTAATAAGAATGAATACGAGCTGAAACGTTTTGTCTTAAGTACATACGTTTTTAGTAATTCATTATGGGCGTTTCCACTAATTAATTACGGTTGTTTCTTTCCATTGAACCATCTTCTATCCGCATGTGCCTATATATTGAAGAGTTCTCTCCTCTCCAGATACAGAAGAGAACCACTACGTCCACGTGCGATAGCCACTTCCGTTTCCTCTACTGTTGCTGCTGTGGGTGATCCCATATCGTCCACCGCGTACATGGCTGACGGAAGAGCAGGCCTCCAAAACCTGCCTCTCTAGATGCTGTACGGGAGAGGGGCGATTAGGTTTTTGGGGAGCGTCTTCGACGTGACTGCATGCTTTCGATCCACTACTTCCACGCCTTCGTCATCACCATGGCTACTGAAGCCGAACATGCCGCCGCTCCGTCCAAGAGGGCGGCCGACGAGGCTGCCGCCACCGCTGTTGCTATAGCCAATTGGCGTACTAGAGGGTACCATATTCTAATTCCTCGTTTACTTATTTCTATGTGCATAGTACTAGTACTAGTAATGTCCATAGATTCTACGATTAGTCTAGTACTCCACGGTTTCATTACGAAATATTAGTATGTGCATGTCTGTCTTATGATTTATTTCTGGATTAATATAATTTAAATATTGTCTAGATTTTCAACAATCTAAAAACCTAATTTATGTAGGTAATTTTCGATTCAAGACTTTGCCGCTGCACTGAAACCATGCCTATTTACGGGAACGTACTTTAAGCGTTGATAGACCAAAACCACCTTATGGCTCACAGCGATGAATATGTTCTGGGTCGCCAGTGTTACTTCCAATGGAACGATTACTCCTGAACATGAGAAGGCATTCATGGAGGCCACCGTCGTCTTTGTTGGAGCCGTTCTGAGCGTGATCGGAGATAAGTTGGTTGATGCATATTTACATATGAGGGTTGTTAAGGACTTGTGGGAGGCGGTCGAATCTAAATTCGGCGCAAATGATGCTGGAAGCGAGATGTATACTATTGAGCAGTTTCACGATTACAAAATGGTTGAAAACCGTTCTGTATTGGAACAAGCTCATGAGATACAATCCATCGCTAAGGAGCTTGAGATTCTTAAGTGTGCTTTACCGGGCAAATTTGTCGCGGGATGCATAATCGCTAAGCTCCCTAATTCCTGGAGGAACTTTGCTACCACTCTGAAACACCAGAGGCGTGAATTCTCAGTAGAGGATGTCCTCGGACATCTGAGTTGAGCAGAATTTGAGAGCAAATGATTCACATGGAAAAGGGGCCGAAGGGACTTCTGTTTCCAATGTGGTACAAAAGAACTTCAACTCCCAGAAGCCCAAGGGGAAGATTGGTGTCCAACATAATACCGACTTCAAGAAGAAGGGTAATAAGACCTTCAAGAAAGATAAGAAGAAAATTAGCTGCTTCACTTATGGTTCAGAGGAACATTGGGCCAACAAGTGCCGGAACAAGTTTAAGAAAGCAGGACAGGACTCAAAGACTGTCAACATGATTGTGAGCAATAATGAGAATGGGACATCTGAGTATGGTAATTTGTTTACTATATTTTCAGTTTGTCAGACTACCGATTGGTGGATTGACATGGATGCACATATTCATGTATGTGCTGACATATCATTGTTTTCTTCTTATCAGGCCAGATGGAACGGGTCCGTATTGATGGGAAATGGCGCGAGTGCTTCTGTTCATGGTGTTGGAACGGTCAATCTGAAGTTTACTTGGGGAAGGATCATGCGGCTCAAGAACGTGCAACATGTCCCCGCCAGCAAGAAGAATATCGTTAGTGTCTCCCTTCTTTGTAGAGAAGGGTTCAAGTTGGTTTTCGAGTCTAATAAAGTAGTTGTTACGAAATTTGGACTATCTTTTGGAAAAATATTATGAATGCGGAGGTTTGTTCTGCCTTTCCCTCACGGATTTTTGTAATAAAGTCGTGAACAATATTCATTTGAGTGTTAATGAAACAAAAGTTTGACATTCACGTCTTTGTCACATTAGTTTTGGTTGTATGATGCGGCTAGCAAAATTGAATTTAACCCCGAGTTTCACTTTAACCAAAGGTTCTAAGTGCCATTCGTATGTGGAAGCTAAGCAACCTCGCAAGCCCCATAAAGCTGCAGAGGAGAGACACTTGACACCCTTAGAACTCATACATTCTGATCTCTGTGAGATGAATGGTGTGTTGATTATAGGTGGAAAAAGATTCTTCATGACTTTGATAGATGATTTCACTAGATATTGATATGTATATCTATTAAACACTAAAGATGAGGCTCTACACTACTTTAAGATCTATAATGCAGAAGTTGAGAATCAACTTGAAAAGAAAATTAAACGAATCCGGTCAGATCATGGTGGAGAGTATTTCTCTAATGAGTTTGATTCCTTTTGTGTGGAACTGGTATTATTCATGAGAGTATGCATCCCTATTCAGCTCATTCAAATGGGGTTGCCGAACAGAAAAATCGTACTCTAATGAATTTGGTTAACGCCATGTTAGATACGTTGGGTTTATCCAAGGCATGGTGGGGGAGGCTATATTGATATCATGTCATGTCCTGAATAAAGTTCCAACAAAAGACAATGAGATTACTCCCTATGATCAATGGGGGAAGAGAAGAACGACACTCTCATACTTCTATACATGGGGCTGTTTGGCGAAATCCAATGTGCCGATCCCCAAAAAGCGTAATCTTGGACCAAAGACCGTGGATTGCGTTAATTTGGGCTACGCTAAGAATAGCGTCGGCTATAGATTTCTAGTAGTGAAATCTGAGGTACCTAATGTGAATGTCAGTACAATTCTGGAGTCTAAAGATGCTACATTCTTTTAGGATATTTTTCATATGAGAGATATCCAAAGCACTTCTAGACAGGAATCCGAGGAGACTCCTGAACCTGCCATTCCTTTGGAGTGTTATGAACAAACACATGATGAGAATCCTAAGGAGTATGACGAGGAAACCCTTGGTAGGGGAAAGAGACAAAGGATTGCAAAATCCTTTGGCGATGATTTCCTTGTGTACCTCGTGGATGACACTCCCACTTCTATTTTAGAAGCTTATGCATCCACGGATGCTGATTACTAGAAAGAAGCGGTCTGCAGCGAGATGGATTCCATCATAGCTAACGGTACATGGGAAGTCACTGAACGTGCCTATGGCTGTAAGCCAATGGAATGTAAGTGGGTGTTCAAAAAGAAGCTTAGGCCCGATATTACACTTGAAAAGTACAAGGCTAGTGATGGTGCTTGACGTGAAGCACTTCGTTTGAAACCCCAAGAGCAAGGTGTGATGAGCACAACAGCAAGTCTTTCCTCAGTAGAGACCGAGGTTATCGAACCAGAAGGAGGAAGGAAATGTCACACAGGTGTTGCAAGTAATGCGGAGATCTGCACAACACAAACTCAAGACTTTGCCCCAACGAATTAGTGAGCTTGTCAAGCTCACCGGTTTGCTATAACAAAGGATTAAACATATTGTGTGGAAGATAATGGTTTGCAGCAAGTAAACAAGTAACAGTGGAGGATGTATCAATGGTAAAGATTGGACCGTGGTCCATATTTCACTAGAGGTGTGATACGTCGGAAACGTGTCTATAATTTTTGATGCTCCATGCTTGTTTTGTAAGGTAAACAATAAGAGACCGTTGTTTTCTCCCTAGCGGCAACAACACATCTACAACCGAAGAGATTTCTGTCACTTCCCTTGGAAACTAGAGGCATGAACCCACTACCGAGCATAAATACCCCCTCTTGGAGTCACTAGCAACTACTTGGCCAAGGTAGCTACTAACAACAGAGAGCATCAGGGGCTTTTTATAGGCGAAGGGAAGGCCGAGGAGGCGGCCAGAGGCCCCACACCCTGCCTAGGCGCGGGGCAGGGCCCACTCGCGCCTAGGGGGTCTGGCGCCCTGGCCCGCTTCTCCGTCTCCCCTCTGGACTTCTTGTTCCCCACAGAAAATTATTGACTTTGGCTTTTGTCCCGTCCAATTCCCAGAATATTTCCTTACTAGCTTTTCTGGAACCAAAAACAGCAGAAAACAGGCAACTGGCACTGTGGCAACTTGTTAGGTGTAACACCCTCAGAATCGACCCTATGCAAGTTTTAGCGAAACTCGCCAAACCCGCATAGAAACGATTCAAAGGTGCCCACCAGGCACTTTCATGCGGGTGGAAAACGAAGTAATAACATTACACAACAGTCCTCGATGGGACCCACAGAACAGATATATATATACAACACGACTCCATGAGTCAAGAATACAGATATCTGACAAAGATCCAAATCACCTTGAAAACGATACAGCGTCGAGTACGGACAAGATGCAAATTGAGCTAAGAGCCACGAAGAATAACCAATGGCGTCCATAACCCTGCCTGTGCCAAGCGGAAGGGTAACCACGCTAACGACGTCGATCTCAAAACCGCTTAAACAAAAAGGGGTGCCGACAAAGGGCAAAGGAAAAAGAGGCGTCGATCGAGGCCAAGACAGCGAGGCTAGAATTCGGCGGTCCTCGCCTACATAGGTGTGGTGGACTGAAGCGGCAGCGGCAGCATGCACTAAACAACCTATAGAGACTCGATACAACTGGCGGCTGTCAGAGAGGGATAAGAAAGACCTATTCGGAACCAACCTGATTCTACCATCAGACAAACCCATCCTGGTGTTTCCCCCTCGAGACCAAACGAGGAAGTCAACCGAGGAACTCACACAGTTGGCAGTTTTATTTATTCAGTTATCGTTGCAGCAATTACTAGTCAGGTATGGATAGTCATCCTGATAAGATAAGCAGTGGGCAGTTTTAGTTAACCATTCCGTTGTAGTTGCAACACTTACTAGTCAGATACAATTAGCATGAGATAACCCAAAACCCAGCAGTTGTTGGTACTTTTATTAAGCCATTCCGTTGTAGTTGCAATACTTACTAGTCAGATACAATTGTCGCAAGCGACAAACCAAACAAGCAATTATGGGCAGTTTTATTTAGCCATTCCATTATAGTGAAGCTGATTACTAGTCATTATAAAGTCAAATTTATAGCACTACTTTAGTTATAGTTGTCTATGATCGAGATACTGTGCTCCAAGTCGTCCATAACATGGACACGGCTTTGAAAGTTTTACCGGCGGGTGCAAATAGCAACACACTCGATCAACCTCGGAAAAAACCAAATCAAAACCCACGAGGCCTTCACGACAAAGCAATCACAGGATTCGGAAATATTTCAGGGGCCACCCATTGAGTAGACCATAGCGAAGCGGCTGACTCCGAGACGGACTCAAGGTTTGCGACAATGGTTGTAAACGACTGGGAACCCAAAACTGGGCTTGTCGATACCGCGAAAACATTCCGCTTACCTAAACAGTACAGTGTGCTCCTCGCACAATCGTAAATAAAGCAGTAGCATGGCATAAGTACAGGATAGTAAATAAAACCTCAAACTAGTTTGTGGCCCCAAGAAATAAGAATGAATCAAGCTCTGGCTCAGGGGGGTCCCATAATCCTCCCGGATGTGGATAGCGCAATAAATCAAGGAACAGGTATCAAGCACTTTCGGGGTCCCACGGACACAAGTGGACGATTAACAACAAATAACATCTATTGCCCACCATGCCTCGCTACCTACTTCAATTTTAGTTGTTAAACAGGAATTAAAGTGAACGATAAGTAAAGCCATGATCATCTCCAACATCAAACATGCGGCAATACTCCAACAACTGTGGTCTTCGACACGCAAAGACTTGAGCGACTACGACGCGCAGGTCCAACTATCTACCAAACAACAGGTAATAGGATGTGTCCAAGGCAATATAGGGTTGCAAAGGATTTCACGGGTATGAAAACTAGAGCATCGCAACACATATAGCAATTGTCGTGGTATTGCACGGCAGATGCTACTGGGGGTAGCTTACGTAGAGGGAGCAAGGCGACGTAGGAGAATCCGGGAGCGAGATTGGCACACGATGTACCCAGGTTCACGTCCCCTCGGTGGAGGATCGCTACGTCCTGCTATCAATCCAGTATATGATCATAGATTGGTTTACAATGGAGTCGCCGGAGGCGGTGGGGGAGACTAGATCTAATATGACCTACCCCTTGGGGGTGCCCTTGGTGGCTTTATATGCACCATTAGGGTTTACAAGTGCTTTGGTGGGCTTTCTATTAGAGTCGCCGTCTTGGGCCTCGATCGGCGCCATCGTCGGGTCCAAGACGGCCGCCGCCAGATCCGGCGAGTCGACCCGCTCGCTTGGCGATCCAGCTGGCAAATCCGCTTCGTGGGTATACCCCGATTGGTATTCCCCCATCAGTAGTCCCCGAGCGCGTTGTTGATTCGACGCGGGCTTGAGACAGGGCGCGGAGAGTATTGACGATGGGTCGTGGTGAATCGGCGACGAGCTCCTGAATAGAGAAAAGAACCGTGAAGCGGGAGGCGGTCGGCGTGAGCCAGTCGGTGATGGCCAGTTGGCGAAAGTCGCGTACGCGAGGGCGAGTCCGCGATGACGAGTCCCCGAGCGTGTGGCGTACGCGAGGGCGAGTCCGCGGTGGCGAGTCCCCGAGAGTGTCGAGTACGCGAGGGCGAGACCGCGGTGGCGAGTCCCCGAGCGTGTGGAGTACGCGAGTACCGAGTCTATGGTGGCGAGTCGACGAGCGTGTTGAGTACGCGAGGGCGAATCCACGGCAGCGAATCGACGAGCGCGTTGAGCACGCGAGGGCGAGTGTCCGCGGAGGCGAGTCCCCGAGCGTGTTGAGTACGCGAGGGCGAATCCACGGCGGCCAGTCGACGAGTGCGTTGAGCACGCGAGGGCGAGTGCACGATTGCGAGTCGACGAGGGCGAGCCGCGGTCGTGGAACCACGCATACACACTGCATGCCTAGGAGTAGTCCCCGAGGCTCGAGTTGGCTTGTAGAGGCGACTTGAGGCTCTTTAGAGATGCGTATTTTGAAAATATTAGTGGTTGTTGCTGAGCGCGGCGAGTGGCGAGGTCGGGCGACCGGCGAGCACCAAGTCCCCGAGTGTGGCGAGCGGCAAGGTCGAGCGACCGGCAAGTCCGCGAGCGTGTGGCGTATGCGAGGGCGAGTCCGCGATGACGAGTCCGCGATGATTGCGAGTCCGCGAGGGGAGAGTCCCCGAGTGTGGCGAGTCCGTGATGATTGCGAGTCCGCAAGGGGGAGAGTCCCCGAGTGTGGCGAGTCCGCTGGCGATTGCGAGTCCGCGGGAGAGTCGAGCGCGACGAGTCCGCTGGCGATTGCGAGTCCGCGAGGGAGAGTCCCGTGTGTCGAGTCCGCTGATGATTGCGAGTCCGCGAGGGGAGAGTCCCCGAGCGTGGCGAGTCCGCGATGATTGCGAGTCCGCGAGGGGAGAGACCGGGAGTGTGGCGAGGCCGCGATGATTGCGAGGCCGCGAGAGTCCCGAGTGTGGCGAGTCCGCGAGGAGAGTCCCGGCGATGTTGATTGCGCTTTTTAGCGAGTCTCTCGCCTTGGCAGGCAGTCGCATGGCGACTCCAAAGATGGCTCTCGACTTGGCGTTCTTCCTGGACGATCCGAGGCCCGGTTTGCGAGTCCTCGTCCGCAGTACTTAGCCGTGCGAGTCGCACTGTCTAAGGTTGAGGAGGACATGGTGCTGTTTGTGTAGCACTACCATTTGTCTTGGGCCGGAAGGCCATCGAGCAAGGCGACTCCAATGATGGCTCTCGGTTAGCGTTGCGGGACGATCCGAGGCTCGGTTTGCGAGTCCTCGTCCGCACTACTTGGCCGTTGCGAGTCGCTCTTTCAAAGGTTGACAAAGGCGAATAGATTTTTCCCGGGGGGAAGAGACACCCAGTGGTGAGTCCATGCAGCGTGGCATGCGACCCTCTCTGGTGACTCGGACGATAATGGTCCCTTAGTAGGCATGGCGTATGCATTCGACATAGCCGGAAAGGGCCGACAAGGCGGACACGGGGTCGACGCGGCGGACGTATGGTCGCTCTTTGGCGAAGTCGACGCGGTGGACACGGGGTCGACGCGGCGGACGGGGGTCGCGCTATGGAGAAGTCGACGCAGCGGACACGGGGTCGACGCGGCGGTCGGAGGTCGCGCTATGGCGAAGTCGACGCGGCGGACACGGGGTCTACGCAGCGGACGGAGGTCGCGCTATGGCGAAGTCGACGCGGCAGGCGAATCCGCACTGGGCGAGTCCCCGAGCCTAGCGAGGCCGCGTTTAAGCGTGTCCGCGTTTAGGCAAGTTCCGTAGCATGGCGAGTTTGTGGCGGACGAGTCGCCGAGCACGACGAATATGCGGCGGGTGAGTCACCGAGCCTAGCGAGTCCGCGTTTAAGCGTGTACGCGTTTAGGCGAGTTGCGGAGCATGGCGAGTCACCAAATCTGGCAACTGACGAGTCGCAGCAAGCCGAGCCACGGATATAGAGGTCGGCGGGTCGTACGTAGGCGCAGAAACCGTCGAGTGGCGCATATATTCCAAACAAATATGTAAATAATTAGATTTATACAAAATAAATAATTTGCATAGAAATCGATATGAGAAGGATTAAATTAAATAGGAAAAACCCATCATGATCGCATCATGTAATCGAACGTGCTTCCCTGCTATGCGGGGCAAGTTCAGCTTGAGGCATGAATCAGACTCGATTGTCTCAGTCGCCGTTCATCAGACATGGTACAGATTGCATGCGCGAGGCCGCGTGTGGACTGCGCTTACTCCGATTCTACGGACCGGCGTCATGTTCCGATCCGGTGTGGCATCAGTGATTCAATTCTCCAAACCGTCCATACATGTCAACATCAGGCATGTATTATATTAGATCCAAATAAAATAATAAAAGTAATCAATGAGAAGGGGAGTAAACGGATTGAATAGAAATTTCAGCAGCGTATGCAGCCAATCGAAGACGTATACATATGACGAGCTTCAGCAGCGTTCTATGTTGAGCAACAATTCGCCGGAACCAGCTCCATGCGATCTAGCCGGTGTTGATGGCGAGGGATCCCGCCCGGATTATCACCCTCCAAGCACCGCTAGCCCCACGGTGGGCGCCAACTGTCGTGGTATTGCACGGCAGATGCTACTGGGGGTAGCTTACGAGGAGCAAGGCACGAGGAGAATCCGGAGCGAGATTGGCACGATGTACCCAGTTCACGCCCCTGTGGAGGATCGCTACGCCTGCTATCAATCCAAAGATATGATCATAGATTGGTTTACAATGGAGTCGCCGAGGCGTGGGAGACTAGATCTAATATGACCTACCTTGGGTGCCCTTGGTGGCTTTATATATGCAGCCATTAGGGTTTACAAGTGCTTTGGTGGGCTTTCTATTAGAGTCGCCGTCTTGGGCCTCCAGTCGGCGCCATCGTTCGGTCCAAGACGCGCCGTCGCCAGATCCAAGTAGTCGACGCCTCGTTTGGCGATCCAGTGGCAAATCCGCTGGGTATACCATTGGTATTCCCCATCGCAATAGATCAACATGAGGGAAATAAATACTATAAAAGTAAGATAGGTAGAAAGGGTGAGATGCTCGCCTGAAAACATTGCCGAAGGTTCATCCGAAGATCGGGTCGACACTCGCATCAACTCAACGGCCTTATCCGCGAAGAACCAAAACACTAGAATAAACACCGGATGCAATATTTAATACTACGGCAAAAGATCGGGCATGATGCATGTATGATGTATGACATGGCAAAGATGCGATGCAATTGGGCAATATGAAGTGGAACCGGGGTCCCGCCAATTAATTAAACGGTTCAAGTTATTTATCTACCCCGCAAATTAAATGTTGTAATAACAGGGCAAGATAAGTTACCGGTTCGCTACACAAATTTAAATGAGGCGAATATACGACTAGATTTGCCTGCATATGGGCCCCATATTTAATTATATGGTGAATCGGCATAAGGCCCCCAAACCACACAATTATACATGCGAGATGAGCAATCAATATGCAACAAGTTTTATGTGACATTTATAAATATAGGGCTCGAGAGAGGGGTCACACATTAGGGTTTGACGATCTTGGGGGTTCCGGAGGGGTTCGGGATTCGACAGGGTTTGGATCTGGGGTTCGGTCTCGGCGGGATCGTTCTCTGATAACGGAGGTAGATCTTGGCATTCCGGGAAGGAGGACTTGGTTAGCGTCGGGGGCGCATCGAATTCGTTCTGGTCGGTGTCGATCTTGTAGTCGCGAAGATCTTGTCGGGCCGCGTATCGGGTCGGTCTTGGCGTCCGGGGTGCAGTGCTTGGCGTTCTGCGTCGGTGTCCTTACCGTCCGTGTTCTCGCGCAACGCATCCGGGAAGAAGTACTTGTCGCACCGGTGGTCTTCGGTTCCGGGGCCCCAGTCATGGCGTCCCATTGTAGATCTTGTTGATGGTCCAGCAAAAGCCACCGGGTTCGGCCTTGGTCCCAATGTCGATGGCGATCTTGGCGGAACATTTCGAGTGGCGAAGACCTTGAGGTTCCAAGGGGTTCAGGTTCGGTTCCCACGTTCAATCTTCGGATACTTTGGGTCCTGTCAAGACCTTGGCGATGTCCTGACGGACAACCGAATGGTCTTGGCGTTCCACCGAACACCGACGAACTTCATCGATCTGCAGATCTTGCGTCGGCCTTACGGCTTGGCGGCTGCACCAGAGGACGCCTGAATCGCTGAGAACATGCTGCCCTTGGCTAGCCTGGGAAGCGTGCAATGGGCGCGGCCGGAACACGCTCGCTGGAGGGCTCGCACTAGGCAGCGGGCGAAGCGTCTCATGGACGGGCGGACTCCGAAGAGAGGAGGCGCCGGGAGAAGCGCAGAGGGGCCAATGATTCTGGGCGGCCGGAGGCGGGGCTGACGGGAACGCGGCTGGCGAGGCAGGGCGGCGCCGACGAGGAGGAAGGCGGGCGCGGAGGTCGGTGGAGGCGGAGGTGTTGGCCGGCGGCTGGCAGCGGGCGGGGCAAGGGCCGGGCGGCAGTCCGGGCGGCCTGAAGCAGCGGACGGCGGCGACGGGCTGGGGCAGCCGAGCTTGAGGAGGAGAAGGACGGCGGTCGCGGGCTCGGTTGAGCGCCAGCGCTGGCCATGGAGGAGGGGGGCAGAGACGACGGAGCCGCGGCCGAGGCGGCGAGGCGTGGATAGCGCGGGCGCCAGCGGAGGGAGGCTGCGCCGCTGTGGGCGAAGCGGCGCGGAGGAGGCCGCGGTGGCGAGGCCGATGGGCCGCGGAGGCGGAGGCGCTTCGGGCAGTGGCGGCGGAGGGGAGTGGAGGCAGCGAGGGTGAGAGGGGTCGCCTTCGCGGGCGCGGTCTCAGAGGCGGCGTCGGGCGGCCCGAGGAAGGCAGCAGCAGTGAGCGAGAGAGAGCAATGAGGGGAAGGTGGCTGGTGGCGCTGGGAGGGGAGGAGGCGTGGCGATGGAGAACTGGCGCGGGAGGAGGTGGAGGCGGCCGAAGGAGAGAGGAGGTGAGAGACGCGGAAGAGCAAGGAGGAAGACGGGCGAGGAGGGGAGGGGCGGGGCCTGGGGTGGGAGATGGGACCCAGGGGCGTGGGGCCCGGGGGACAGTGAGATGAGAGGAGGGGTGTGCGTGTGGACTGGGTGGATCGGTGTGTGAGTGAGAGGGAGTGGGGGGCCCGACATGTGGGGCTGTGGGGGATGGGGTGTTGTGGGGAGGTGGGGCCTGGGACGGGGACCGGGGTGTAAGTGAGGGGGGTAGATGGGGCTAGGTGAGAAAGAGAGAGAGGGGGGAAAAGTCTGGGATTGATGAGGTGGCAAGGTGGGTAGGGATTGGGGGAGAGTGAGGTGGGTGCTAGGATAGGTGGGTAGATTAGGATTGGGTGGGAAAAGGTTGGTCTAGGGTCTTGCAGTGTTTAGTTGGGCTGGGTCGCAGATGGTCTGGACCGGTTGGCCTCTGGCCTGACCGGCCGGACTGGACTGCCCGACAAAAATATTTTATTGTTTTAATTTATTTGTAAAACATATTTGTAAATACTTGTTAGACAAATACAAGATCTGAACAGACCGATGGTTTTAATTTGAAATAGAGACGGGGGTTATTTAGAAAACAAAACTAGGCGTTTTGAAAATAGTTTCAGACAAACAGTGCATGATGATGACGATGCAATGCACAAAAACAACGCGATTTTCTAGTAGTGATTTTGCGGGATGCCATAATTCGACACCACTAACAATGGATCTCGCCCTCGAGATCCGCCTCATGGTACCGGAAAGAAGGTCGGTGATCTACATCTTCACGCTTCGTGTAGATCCTCGCGACACCACTAACAAGAGGTCGTTGTCCATGATCGTCGAGAGAAAACTCCGGAACAAAAGGTCGAAGGTAGAGGTATCAACAAATAAAGCCACCCCTAACTTCCGCGGACGGAGTAAAATCGCTGGATCCACTGATTCGATGTACAAGAGCGAATGATAAGAGTAGTCGGATGGTGATCAGTCCATCGCGCACCCAAACCATTACTATGCACCCGAACAGGCGGATTATGCAACCAACTCTCGGAATCGATCAAGATCTCGGCTACCGAGGTTCGAACAAAGGAGTGATGCAGCAGACGCCGGATCTGGCGTAGATGATGTCGTCGCGTCGGAAAACACCGGAAGGCACGTGAAGGAACAAAGGGAAGTCCACCAGACGAAGGATTCCTCGGATAGCATGAAGACCAGATGTAGCAACACCGTTTCCAAAGGAGGAAGCGAAGCCCTAAGGATACGACGGAACCCAACCACGAGAAATCCTGGACTCGAAGAGAGAGAACAGAGCGGATTCAAAACACGCGGAGGTGAGAGGAGAGCAGCAGAGGGGTAAGGAGTAAAATCAGACCTAATCAGAACTAGCCAACCGATTTTGCAAAAATAGTTTTGACACTCTACTTCGGCCGTTAGCTAGGTTATCCTACAGGCTGGACTTGTGGGGTATCGTGAATCGCTCAGCTCGATACCACTCAGTAACACCTCGAATCGACCCTATGCAAGTTTTAGCGAAACTCGCCAAACCCGTGACAGAAACGATTCAAAGGTGCTCACCAGCACTTTCGTGCGGGTGGAAAACGAAGTAATAACTTTACACAGGTCCTCGATGGGACCCAAAGAACAGATATATACAACACGACTCCATGAGTCAAGAATACGATATACCGTACAAAGATCCAAATCACCTTGAAAGCGATACAGCGTCCAGTACGGACAAGATGCAAATTGAGCTAAGAGCCCGAAGAATAACCAATGGCGTCCATAACCGCCTGTGCCAAGCGGAAGGGTAACCCGCTAACGACGCCGATCTCAAAACCTGCTTAAACAAAAGGGGTGCCGACAAAGGGCAAAGGAAAAGAGGAGCGTCGATCGAGGCCAAGACACGGCGAGGCTAGAATTCGGTCCTCGCCACATAGGTGTGGTGGATCAAGCGCAGCAAGCATGCACTAAACAAACTATAGAGACTCGATACAACCGGCTATCGAGAGGGATAAGAAAGACCTATTCGAACCAACCTGATTCAACCATCGACAAACCCATCACGGTGTTTCCCCTCGAGACCAAACGAGGAAGTCAACCGAGGAACTCACACGCTGGCGCTTTATTTATTCGATTATCGTTGCAGCAATTACTAGTCAGGTATGGATAGTCATCCTGATAAGATAAGCAGTGGGCAGTTTTAGTTAACCATTCCGTTGTAGTTGCAACACTTACTAGTCAGATACAATTAGCATGAGATAACCCAAAACCCAGCAGTTGTTGGTACTTTTATTAAGCCATTCCGTTGTAGTTGCAATACTTACTAGTCAGATACAATTGTCGCAAGCGACAAACCAAACAAGCAATTGTGGGCAGTTTTATTTAGCCATTCCATTATAGTGAAGCTGATTACTAGTCATTATAAAGTCAAATTTATAGCACTACTTTAGTTATAGTTGTCTATGATCGAGATACTGTGCTCCAAGTCGTCCATAACCGCGGACACGGCTTTCATAAAGTTTTACCCGGCCGGGGTGCACAAATAGCAACACACACTCGATCAACCTCGGAAAAACCAAATCAAAACCCAACGAGGCCTTCACGACAAAGCAATCACAGGATTCGAAATATTTCAAGGCCACCCCATTGAGTAGACCAAGAACGGTGACTCGAGACGGACTCAAGGTTTGCGACAATGGTCAAACGATTGGGAACCCAAAATTGGGCTTGTCGATACCGCGAAAACATTCCGCTTACCTAACAAGACAAAGGTGCTCCTCGCACAATCGTAAATAAAGCAGTAGCATGGCATAAGTACATGATAGTAAATAAAACCTCAAACTAGTTTGTGGCCCCAAGAAATAAGAATGAATCAAGCTACGCCTGGGGTCCCATAATCCTCCGGATGTGGATAGCGATAAATCAAGGAATGTATCAAGCACTCGGGGTCCCACGGGACGCAAGTTCACGGTTAACAACCAAATAACATCTATTGCCCACCGGTGCCTCTGCTTACCTACTTCAATTTTAGTTGTTAAACAGGAATTAAAGTGAACGATAAGTAAAGCCATGATCATCTCCAACATCAAACATGCGGCAATACTCCAACAATCGTGGTCTCGGACGACACGCAACAAAGACTTGAGCAAGCGACTACGACGCAGGTCCAACTATCTACCAAACAATGTAATAGGATGTGTCCAAGGCAATATAGGGTTGCAAAGGATTTCACGCACGAAAAAACTAGAGCATCGCAACACAGATAGCAATAGATCAACAGGAGGGAATAAATACTATAAAAGTAAGATAGGTAGAAAGGGGGAGATGCTCGCCTGAAAACATTGCCGAAGGTTCATCCGAAGATCGGGTCGACACTCGCATCAACTCAACGGCCTTATCCGCGAAGAACCAAAACACTAGAATAAACACCGGATGCAATATTTAATACTACGGCAAAAGATCGGGCATGATGCATGTATGATGTATGACATGGCAAAGATGCGATGCAATTGGGCAATATGAAGTGGAACCGGGGTCCCGCCAATTAATTAAACGGTTCAAGTTATTTATCTACCCCGCAAAATAAATGTTATAATAACAGGGCAAGATAAGTTACCGGTTCGCTACACAAATTTAAATGAGGCCAATATATGACTAGATTTGCCCGCATATGTGTAACACCCTCAGAATCGACCCTATGCAAGTTTTAGCGAAACCCACCAAACCCGCATAGAAACAATTCAAAGGTGCCCACCAGGCACTTTCGTGCGGGTGGAAAACGAAGTAATAACATTACACAACAGTCCTCGATGGGACCCACAGAACAAATATATATACAACACGACTTCATGAGTCTAGAATACAGATATACGGTACAGAGATCCAAATCACCTTGAAAAGATACAGCGTCCGACTACGGACAAGATGCAAATGGGGCTAAGAGCCCTGAAGAATAACCAATGGCGTCCATAACCTTGCCTGTGCCAAGCCGAAGGGTAACCACGCTAACGACGCCGATCTCAAAACCTGCTTAAACAAAAGGGTGCCGACAAAGGGCAAAGGAAAAGAGGAGCGTCAAGATCGAGGCGAAGACAGCGAGGCTAGAATTGGCGGTCCTCGCCACACAGGTATGGTGGATCAAGCGGCGGCAAAGATGTACTAAACAACCTATAGAGACTCGATACAATTGGCGGCTATCAGAGAGGGATAAGAAAGACCTATTCGGAACCAACCTGATTCTACCATCAGACAAACCCATCCTGGTGTTTCCCCCTCGAGACCAAACGAGGAAGTCAACCGAGGAACTCACGCAGTTGGCAGTTTTAGTTATTCGGTTATCGTTGCAGCAATTACTAGTCAGGTATAGCTAATCATCCTGATAAAATAAGCAGTGGGCCATTTTAGTTAACCATTCCGTTGTAGTTGCCACACTTACTAGTCAGATACAATTAGCATGAGATAACCCAAAACCCAGCAGTTGTTGGTACTTTTATTTAGCCATTCCGTTATAGTTGCAATACTTACTAGTCAGATACAATGGTCGCAAGCGACACCCCAAACAAGCAATTGTTGGCAGTTTTATTAGCCATTCCATTATAGTAAAGCTGATTACTAGTCATTATAAAGTCAAATTTATAGCACTACTTTAGTTATAGTTGTCTATGATCGAGATACTGTGCTCCAAGTCGTCCATAATCATGACACGGCTTTAAAGTTTTACCCGACCGGGTGCACCAATAGCAACACACACTCGATCAACCTCGAAAACCAAATCAAAACCCAACGAGGCCTTCACGACAAAGCAATCACAGGATTCAGAAATATTTCAGGGGGACACCCCATTGAGTAGACCCAAGCGGTTAGCTGACTCGAGGTTTGCAATGGTCAGAACGATCGGGAACCCAAAACTGGGCTTGTCGATACCGCGAAAACACTCCGCTTACCTAAACAGTACAGGTGCTATCCATCGCACAATTTCAATAAAGCAGTAAAGCATGGCATAAGTACAGGATCGTAAATAAAACCTCGAACTAGTTTGTGGCCCCAAGAAATAAGAATGAATCAAGCTCTGGCTCAGGAGGGTCCCATAATCCTCCCGGATGTGGATAGCGCGATAAATCAAGGAACAGGTATCAAGCACTCGGGGTCCTACGGGACACAAGTGGACGGTTAACAACCAAATAACATCTATTGCCCACCTGTGCCTCTGCTTACTTACTTCAATTTTAGTTGTTAAACAGTAATTAAAGTGAACGATAATTAAAGCCATGATCAACTCCAACATCAAACATGCGGCAATACTCCAACAACTGTGGTACTGGACGACACGCAACAGCACTTGAGCAAGCGACTACGACACGCAAGTCCAACTATCTACCAAACAACAGGTAATAGGGTGTGTCCAAGGCAATATACGGCTGCAAGGGATATCTCGGGTACGGAAACTAGAGCATCGCATCACAGATAGCAATAGATCAACAGGAGGGAATAAATACTATAAAAGTAAGATAGGTAGAAAGGGGGAAATGCTCGCCTGAAAACATTGTCGAAGGTTCAACCGAAGATCGGGTCGACTCTCGCATCAACTCAACGGCCTTATCCGCGAAGAACCAAAACACTAGAATAAACACCGGATGCACTATTTAATACAACGGTAGAAGATCGGGCATGATGCATGTATGAGGCATGACATGGCAAAGATGCGATGCAATTAGGCAATATTAAGCGGAACCAGGGTCCCGACAATTATTCAGATGGTTCATGTTGTTTAGCTACCCCAAAAATTAAATGTTGTAATAACTGTAGGGTTCGCAGCATAGAAAACAAAAATTTTCCTACGATGGGAACAACTATGTACCAAGATCTATCTACTAGATACAAACAACAGGCGGATGTATATCCGTAGAGAACATACCCTTGAAGACCGACAAAGCTTAACGAGTCCAAACTCGTGGTTGATGTAGACGATCTCTTGCCGATCTCAAGATCGAGAGGAAGTCCTAGCGCCAAGAAAACAGCAGCAGATCCGTTTCGCACACACGTTCGAGGCACCGAGCAACCTCCGCCTCCTCGCCCAGCGATGCATGAAGCACAACTCTTTCTTGCCGAATAGCCACTGGAACATGTATCTCGCTAGTCCGAGACCATGGGGATAAATTCTAGAGGGGAGAGAGATCCTTCACGAGGAGGTGTGTTGTGAGAGGAGGAGAGGGGGCCTTTATAGGTGAGAGGGGGGGCACCCAAGGGCATGGCGCCCAGCCATGGGGGCTGCCCCACCTCTTCCACATTCATGTGGGTGGAGCTCCCACCAAAATGAAAAGCCCACTCCCATTAAAAAGCCTCCACTCAAAATCCACTCACATGCATTAAATTTCCACCAAATTTAATGCAAGCTCTCATTTAAATAAAGCACTTTTATTTATTTATTCAGAATTTTGTTAATTACTTTAATTAACAAACATTCACATAAAACCGCTTGCTAGTATTCCATTTCACATGCAGAACCAGTTTAAGCAATTTCAACCGAAACAGTTCTGGTGTCTAGTGAAATAAATTCCTCGCTTTCCTTTTCTTTTCGGCATGAAACTTTTGCTCCAAATGGATGTCGGTGTCTCTTATGTGTCACCCTACGGTTCGTGAATAATGCGGACATGATCGAGACCCTCTCGATCAATAATCGAAGCGGATCTCGAGACCCATCGACTCCACACATTCAACGATGACTTTCTTGTGATCGTCGGAACCTTTTTACGCTAGTATCTTAATCCTTTTGTTTCGCGATATATTACATGTCCGAGATTCGATCATCGGTATCTCCATACCTAGTTTGATCTCGTTACCGACATGCACTCTTTTCTCGTTTCCGTGATATAACATTCTAGTGATCAAATCACTTGCTTGCAAGCTAATCAATGTGATATCACCGAGAGGGCCCAGAGCATATCTATCCGTCATCGGGATGAACAAATTCCACTCTCGATCCATGGGCCTCAACATAACACTTTATTAGTTCTGAATCCATCTTTATAATCACCTTGTTACGGTGTGACGTTTGATGTTATCAAGAAACTCTTCCGGTGTTAGTGATTGACATGATCTCATGGTCTAAGGATTAGGATCACTTCGTAAGTTGTTATAGCAATATAAACTCAATGACTTTGATCGTAATGCTATACCTCGGATGAATGTTCATCACACCATTACACTAATGTTGTGATCTCATTATTAACAACATCCAATGTCCATGATCAGGAAACCTATGATCATCTTGTTAATCAACGAGCTAGTTTATAAGAGAGGCATAACTAGGAACTTTCTTTTATTTATTAAACACACATGTATTAATGTTTCCGTATTAATACAATTATAGCATGTAAAATAAACATTTATCATAAATAGGAATACGATAATAACCACTTTATTATTGCCTCTCGGGCATATTCCTTCAGTCTCCCACTTGCACTAGAGACAATAATCTAGTTTGAAAACTTTGTGTATTGAACACCTATGGCTTTACGGTGTTCCAAATACGCAATTGCAAGTGGTTAACATAATCTACTGGTGACGCTTGTCCGTGTGTATTTGCATGTCTTTGCGTCTTCACGCATCACTCATTCTCCAATGAGATGGCATTGTATTAATTTGGTCTTCGGTGAGACCTTTAGTTCCTTGGGGTTAAAACACGTCGATACTATTGTCATACAATATATCTTTAGTGTTAGCCCGTTCGAACCACACCTTAGTTTGATAACAAACTACTTGACACAAATTCCTCCTTTGCTACTATAGCGGTCATATACTTAGCCTTTTGTTGTAGTATTCACAATGTCTTAACTTTGGAACTCTTCCAAATCCATCATGGAATCTCCTTTCCATTACATTGTGCCACCCATAGTTTAAATTGAGATAAACTTAATTTGTATCTTGTGACAAAACTAGTATCAATGTAACGCTTTACAATGAACTATTTGTAATTGTTTGTCACCTCTACACAAATATATTCTTAGTTCTTCCAAAAGATCATAAGAATATCCTCACTATCGTCCAATGATCATTTTATGGTTCATTCTGGTATATGCTCATAACACTTAGAGCATAGGACATATCTGGATGTGTACATATCATCGTATGATTGATCAAAACATTCTCGTGGTTTCACTCATCAAGTGTCAAAACACTTGAATCTTGTTTCACTTATCAAGTGTCGATACACTTGAATCTTGATACAATTCCTTTCCATGCAACAAGAACTGCTTTCTCGTCGTTTCTATATTGAACTCATTCAATATCTCATATATGTACGTATGGCACAACCATATTAGCGTCACAATCTATCCATATAGACATTCATGCCTAATATTTGGGTTTTGCCTAATTCTTTTATCGAAATGAAATTCTTAACCTATGTCAATAAAAATACATCATTTCCAATCAACAAGATGTCCTCCACATAATGTATTAGAAATATGTCTCAGAGCTCCCACTTAATTTCTTGCAAATGCAAGCATCTTTATCGTCTCCGATGAAAACTCCTTTTCATCACGGTGAAGATTCCAACTCCGCGATGCTTACTTCAACCATTGAAGTTTGCATGCCCTTTAGCATCCTTTGAATTAACAAAACCCTTTGGATCGTGTCATGTACACGTCCTAGGTAACCATTCTATTAGAAGAACTTTGTTTTGTTTATTCATCTACCATATAATGATTATATGTAGTGGTTGCTACTTTAATCCGTAGACTAAATATCGCTATGAAAGATCAAATCTTGTCATAGTCAACTCTTTGAACATTGTCATAAAATACTTTACAACATGTCGAATATTTCATAGATGTGAGACATCCATGTCTGCTTTTATAGATCCAAATACGACCGATAGGTTTTACACCTTTAGGAGGGTCTTCCAAGTTCAAAACTTGATTTCGTGTATGGAACTATCACGGATTTTATGGCTTCAAGCCATTTGACGGAGCCAGGGCCCATCATCGCTTCTTTGAATATAGTCGGTTAATCATTGTCAAACAATGATGATTTACTCTCAAATCTAAATATTTGATTGTTTATCCGACCGACTTGGTTCAATAAGAACTTAGATCTCCGTGACCACAACCTTTGAGGCACATAAGCTATGAGCATTATGGCAGCCTTCGGAACGATTTCCGGTGCTGCGCAACTCAGCACATTTCGCTAAGGTTCGTTAACCTTATCAAAGTTCTATTGTCCTCCCACTTAACATTTATGAAAAATTCCTTCTTCAAGAAATTTCAAATTTCAAGCGACAAACCCTTTTGTCCTCGGTGTTATGGAGGAATAACCAATTGTTATTCGAAATAACTTACAAAGACATGCTCATCCGACTTCGATTGTAAACATCTTACTTATGTTTAGCATACCAAAATTTAAGAAATGACAACTTGGGTTTTACCCCAAACCATAACTCATATGGTGTCATTTCAACGGATCAAGATGGAGCTCTTTTCAGTGTAAAAGCGGTAGTCTCTAAAGCTTTAATCTTTTAAAACATAATGGCAGTTTTATGAATAACACCTTTGATCCAACCATGTCAAACAAGGTTTCCTTACAAATCTCAAAACATTCCATATTCCTATGGTGTTTGGAGATGTAAATCTAGGTGTTTTGCTAAACTTGCAACTCAAATAAATCCTTTATGATAAAATCATAATTCATTTATTTTCTTGTTACACTTGTAACTCAAATAAATCCCTTTATGATCAAATCATAATTCATTTATTTTCTTGTTACACTTGTAACTCAAATAAATCCTTTATGATAAAATCATAAACCATTTATTTTCTTGTTACAATGATTTTTCACTTCATCTTGAAAATCTTTGAAACATTTTCAAATATTTCATACTTCTTTCTCATTAAGTGAACATTCACTCAAATTTCCGGAGAAAGCATATGAAGTTGAAACCCATCGCATTTAACGCATTACATAATGGACTACATACATCGATATGTATAAATTCCAATATTTTAGTCGCTCGTTCTTCTTGGCCTTTGAACGAAGTTTTAATTATCCCGAGGAAAGTCTCACAAGCGTCACTTGATCAAATCAAAGACTCCAAAAATCCATGAATATGGAGATTCTTCATGTTTTCTTTCCAATATAATTTAAACAATGATGTCACTTCATAAGTGATCTTTCAATCATTTGTCTTGCAACATTTTAGCATTAGGATTTATGGATGTGATTTCTTCAACTAGATTTGTAAATCATCCATCTTATATGGAATACGGTAATTATTTGAACAACCTTTGTTCTTATAATACGATTCAAATAACAATTATTAAAACAAATCTTGAAGTCAAGCTTTGATGTCAACGAGAAATACAAACAACGGTTTGTTTGTTTTCGATGAACATCATCACATATTCTCTTGCTAGTTACTTAGGCCATTGTGGTTCATGAATTGCATCGTTCTGTATGAAATTTCATACCAACCAATTCGGTATCCAATACCCAAGAACCACATTGTTTAACAAGCAAAGAATACAACCATAACCTGTATATCATCTATATACCTAAATTGGATATTTCCAATCTTTTCTTTTCTGCCAAATATATTTTATAGATTCTCTTTCAGCATTTCCTTTTCCTTTTTAAAAGAATCTATCAACATCAAAAGTGGCGTCATATACATGACACATAGTCCAAAGCGTGGATATTCAAATAATAATACCTTTGGACTTGCACTTTGAAGTAGATCACCATCATCAAAATGATCGGTATTCTTTCAAAATCCATTCTTTAGTAATCTTTTAGTGTAGTAAACACTTTACATACATCTTCTATTCACTCTTATCATGACGACTTTCATGATCAAGATACTGTAGCTTATAAAGGCGAATCGTGAGTATAACATTACTTTCCAAAACCCTTTTGGATGATTAGGATGTCTAGCATCTCCAACCTTCATAAATTCTCATCCAATATGAGAACATATATTATACTCTATCATATTGCAACCAAAATATTGTTTCAGATATCGTTATATCTGCCACACATGATGGTTTCTGAAACAATTCTTTCACTCCTAGATAAACTTGATATTAAAACAATCAAGAATCGGAGGCAAACATGATACTTAAGATACTAACATTGGAATTGTTACTCTCGATTTAATACCAATTATTAAATTTCACGGAGTAAATAGAATTTTGCTGAAAGTTTGCAATAGGACTTTAAACTTTAGATTGACATTCAACACAATACGATACCAGTAAAGTAAATATCCAGAATTCTATAGTTCTATTATCTCAATTACAACTATGCATAAGGTGGTGAACGAATGCCAATGACTACAACAAATTATGCAAATTCACTTTGATTTAATTTATGATAAATTGAGTTCTACTAATCCAAATTAGAAATGAACTCCCACTCAAAAACGACATCCCTCGTGTCTTTTTGGTGATTACATGAACCAAATCCACTACACCAAGTCTGATCATCACGTGAGTCGGTGTAGCTTCAAAGGCGAGCATCCATATGGTCATCATATCAAAATATATGACTCATGCTTAACCTTTCGGTCCGTGTTCCGAGGCCATGTCTGTACATGCTAGGCTCGCCAAGTAAGAACCTTAGTATTCGGTTGTGTAACTGTCTTACACCCGAGATATGCTCGTGGATTCAAGTACACCCGATCATCACGTGATGTCTTGAAGCGACGAAACATTGTCGGTGCATACTTAAGGAAGAACACATTCTTATCTTGATATCTAAATGAGGGATCATCTTATTTTGCTAATAAAACGCCAAACAAGCAATATAAGATGCTATCAAACATCACATGTTTATTAGTGGAATGATATGGTTCTCGCATATGATCTCTATCATGTGCACCGTGGTATGATCACTATCATACCTTTATGTGTAAATCCAAGGTCTATGGAGTTTACACGTTATGTATGTTGTAAGAGTATCATCTCATACTTCTACTTACAACATCACCATATCATAACACTAGCCCAGCAACAATCTAAACTAGACGCCTCTAATTTATCCATTGCAAATTTTACGTGGCTTAGGGCTTTCGAAGATAGAACCGTTCTTACCTACGAACATGAACCACAACGAGGATAACCAAATTGTTGACAACTCGTTGCAAATTAGATATTGACTATAGTAGGAGAGACAGACACCCGCTAGCCACTTATGCAAAACTAGTTGCATGTCAAGCGTGGAACAGGTCTCATGTGCGAGGACATGTAAAGTTTGTCCGGGCCGCTTCATCCCACTATGCCACCAATATCCAAAGTACAAATAAGAAGCAATAAAATGATCATCATCGCCCACATACTCATATGTGTACTACCCGTGCAAAGCATCTACGCATAGATCCGGCTCTGATACCACTGTAGGGTTCGCAGCATAGAAAACAAAAATTTTCCTACGATGGGAACAACTATGTACCAAGATCTATCTACTAGATACAAACAACGGGCGGATGTATATCCGTAGAGAACATACCCTTGAAGACCGACAAAGCTTAACGAGTCCAAACTCGTGGTTGATGTAGACGATCTCTTGCCGATCTCAAGATCGAGAGGAAGTCCTAGCGCCGCAAAACAGCAGCGCATCCGTGCTCGCACACACGTTCGAGGCACCGAGCAACCTCCGCCTCCTCACTCCAGCGATGCAGCGGAAGCACAACTCTTTCTTGCCGAATAGCCACCGGGAACATGTATCTCGCTAGTCCGAGACCATGGGGGATAAATTCTAGAGGGGGAGAGAGATCCTTCACGAGGAGGTGTGGTGTGAGAGGAGGAGAGGGGGCCTTTTATAGGGGAGAGGGGGGAACCCAAGGGGCATGGCGCCCAGCCATGGGGCTGCCCCCACCTCTTCCACATTCATGTGGGTGGAGCTCCCACTCAAAATGAAAAGCCTCCACTCCCATTAAAAAGCCTCCACTCAAAAATCCACTCACATGCATTAAATTTCCACCAAATTTAATGCAAGCTCTCATTTAAATAAAACTCTTTTATTTATTTATTCAGAATTTTGTTAATTACTTTAATTAACAAACATTCACATAAAACCCTTGCTAGTATTCCATTTCACATGCAGAACCAGTTTGACAATTTCAACAAAAGCAGTTTGATTGTCTAGTGAAATAAATTCGCGCTTTCCTTTTCTTTTCGGCATGAAACTTTTGCTCCAAATGGATGTCGGTGTCTCTTAAGTGTGTCACCCTACGGTTCGTGAATAATGCGGACATGATCGAGACCCTCTCGGATCAATAATCGAAGCGGATCCGAGACCCATCTCGACTCCCACATTCAACGATGACTTTCTTGTGATCGTCGGAACCTTTACGCTAGTATCTTAATCCTTTGTTTCGCGATATATTACATGTCCGAGATTCGATCATCGGTATCTCCATACCTAGTTTGATCTCGCATCGACATTCACTCTTTTCTCGTTCCGTGATATAACATTCTAGTGATCAAATCACTTGCTTGCAAGCTAATCAATGTGATATCACCGAGAGGGCCCAGCATATCTATCCGTCATCGGATGAACAAATTCCACTCGATCCATGGGCCTCAACATAACACTTTATTAGTTCTGAATCCATCTTTATAATCACCCTGTTACGGTGTGACGTTTGATGTTATCAAGAAACTCTTCCGGTGTTAGTGATTGACATGATCTCATGGTCTAAGGATTAGGATCACTTCGTAAGTTGTTATAGCAATATAAACTCAATGACTTTGATCGTAATGCTATACCTCGGATGAATGTTCATCACACCATTACACTAATGTTGTGATCTCATTATTAACAACATCCAATGTCCATGATCAGGAAACCTATGATCATCTTGTTAATCAACGAGCTAGTTTATAAGAGAGGCATAACTAGGAACTTTCTTTTATTTATTAAACACACATGTATTAATGTTTCCGTATTAATACAATTATAGCATGTAAAATAAACATTTATCATAAATAGGAATATGATAATAACCACTTTATTATTGCCTCTCGGGCATATTCCCTTCAATAACAGGGCAATATAAGTTACCGGTTCGCTACACAAATTAAATGAGGCCAATATAAGACTAGATTTGCCCGCATATGGGCCTCATATTTAATTAGAGGTGAATCGGCATAAGGCCCCCAAACCACAGACAATATGCATGCATGAAAAATTTAATATGCAACAATTTGATATTACTTTTATAAAATAGGCTCGAGAAAAAGGGTCACACATTAGGGTTCAGCGATCTTGGGGTTCCGGGGTTCGGGGTCGGTCTCAGGGTTCAGGGTTCGACGGGATCGGGATCGGTGGGAGCGTTCTCGGATAACAGAGTAGATCTTGGCGTTCCGCGAAGAAGGACTTGGCTTGGTGTCGGGGCATATTGGATCCGCCCTGGTCGGTGTCGATCTTGTCGGGCCCGTGTATCAGGTCGGTCTTGGCGTCCGGGAAGAAGAACTTGGCGTTCTGCGTCGGTGTCCTTACCGTCCGGGTTCTCGAGCATCGCATCCGGGAAGGAGTACTTGTCGCACATGTGGTCTTCGGATCGGGCTCCGGGATCGGTCTTCGGGGTTCCGACCATCGGATTCGTGAAGAAGATCTCAGGGCCTTCGGTCCGAGAACGAGGTCTTCGCATTCTATGATGAAGTTCTTGCGGGTTCGCGGCCTCGGACAAATGCTCCGTGTAGTAGATCTTGACGTTTCGAGGGTGTCGAGTTCAAGGGTCTTGTGCAACTTGTCGGGGGCGTCCCTGTAAGAAGATCTTGCGATTCTGAGAGACACCAAACTTGTACATGGCGGACGATGGAAACAATGCTTGGCTCCATCCCGGCAAGGAATGGCCCGGCGATCGCACGGCTTGACTTTTCTTGCCATGCGGCGTAGCACGAAGAGTCGAACTCGGCAACTCCTTGCGGCTCTTGGGGAGAGGCTTCCTCCCGGTCCACGAGCACGACGTGGCTTCGGGACCGAACGGCAGGAATGGAGCCTCGCGGAGCGCAACGGGACGGGCTCGTGGGGCCTCCGTGTAGCTATACTGGAACTCGAACGGTGCCCCCTCGAGGCGGTAGGCGAGGCCACGGTCGGTGACGCGGACTCCGGCGACGGGCTCTCCGGTCTCAGGGACGGGGATCTTCTTTGCACGGTGGCCGCGCGAGAAGGCCGGGTGAGAGGGGACCGGAGCTCGGCGGCGCACGGGTCGCAAGCGAGGATGGAGAGGGCGACGCCGGTGAACGGCAGAGGAGGCACTCAGCGAGGCCGGGCCGGAGGAGAGGCGAGCACCGCAGCGGCGGCGGGATCGCAGGGAGGAGAGAGCGCGTCGGGTAGGGGAACGGGATGAAGGAGCGTTGCGGGGAGCGGGCGCTGGCCGGAGCAGCTCTGAGGCGGTGGCTCAAGGGCTTAGGGAGAAGCAGAGGGAGGGGCGGTGGGGAAGGAGGAGCAGGAAGGCGGGGCCAGGAGAGAGGAGGCCGGGCGCTCGGCACAGGGCGGGCCGGGCGGCGAGGCGGGCGAGGCCGGCCGGACTTGTGGGACGGGCGCCGGTCGGGTGGTGGGGAGAGGCGCGGGGGAGAAGAGAAACAGGGAGAGAGCGGGGTCGGTAGGTAGGGCCAGGGGGGAGTGGGGCTGCTGTGTGTGCGTGTGTGTGGACTGGGTGGGTCGGGTGTGTGAGTGAGTGGGGAGGTGAGGTGGCAGCAGATGATTGGTGGGGAGGAGGGAGAGAGGTGAGGTAGCGAGAGAGGATTGGGTGGGGTGAGGTGGCTGGAGGGGTGGGTAGTCTAGGTTGGGTAGTTTTAGGATTTAGAGTTTGGTGGACCGATTTTGTACTGGGGGTGGTCAACTGGGTCGGGTCGGCCCGTTCGACTACCCCCACAAAATATTTAAATATTTTATTATTTACAAACGGGACTTTTGCAAACCGCGGGTAGACAAAACAAATATTCCGGAGACCCGGGTTTTGCGTTTGAACCAAGACGGGGCGTTTAGAAAACGAAAAATAGGTTTTTCCGAAATAGTTTTATGCAAGCAAAATGCAAGATGATGACGATGCTCAAATGCAATGCGGCATGATGACATGAGCATGCGGTCATGATGATGCAATGCACAAAAACAACGCGATTTTCTAGTAGTGGTTTTGCGGGATGCCATAATTCGACACCACTAACAATGGATCTCGCCCTCGAGATCCGCCTCATGGTACCGGGAAGAAGGCCGGCGATCTGAATCTTCTCGCGCTTCGTGTAGATCCTCGCGACACCACTAACAAGAAGTCGTTGTTCGTGCTCATTGAGAAAACACTCCGGAAACAAAAGGTCGAAGGTAGAGGTATCAACAATTAAAGCCACCTCTAGCTTCCGTGGACGGAGTAAAACTGCTGGATCCACTGATTCGATGTACAAGAGCGAATGACAAGAGTAGTCGGATGGTGATCAGTCCATCGCGCACCCAAACCATTACTCTGCACACGAATAGGCGGATTATGCAACCAACTCTCGGAATTAGACTGAAGATCTCGACAAGCGAGGTTCGGAAACAATGAGCGATGCAGACTCTGCATCGGATCTGGCGTAGATGATGTCGTCGCGTCGGAAAACACCGGAAGGCACAAACAAGGAACAAAGAATGGTACCACAGTAGACGGATTCCTCAGACAGCGAGGATGGTAGAGCACCGTTACCAAAGAGGAAGCAAAACCCTGAAGGTACGATGGAACCCAACCACGAGAAATCCTGGACTCGAAGGGAGAGAAGAGAGCGGATTCAAAACACGTCGAGATAAGAGGAGAGTAGCAGAGGGGTAAGAAGTAAAATCAGACCTAATCAGAACTATCCAACCGATTTTGCAAAAATAGTTTTGACACTCTACTTCGGCCGTTAGCTAGGTTATCCTACAGGCTGGACTTGTGGGGTATTGCAACTGCTGAGCTCTGATACCACTCTGTAACACCCTCAGAATCGACCCTATGCAAGTTTTAGCGAAACCCGCCAAACCCGCATAGAAACGATTCAAAGGTGCCCACCAGGCACTTTCGTGCGGGTGGAAAACGAAGTAATAACATTACACAACAGTCCTCGATGGGACCCACAGAACAGATATATATATACAACACGACTTCATGAGTCAAGAATACAGATATACGGTACAGAGATCCAAATCACCTTGAAAAGATAGAGCGTCCGACTAGGGACAAGATGCAAATGGGGCTAAGAGCCCTGAAGAATAACCAATGGCATCCATAACCCTGCCCAGGCCAAGCCGGAAGGGTAACCCTGCTAACGACGTCGATCTCAAAACCTGCTTAAATAAAAGGGGTGCCGACAAAGGGCAAAGGAAAAAGAGGAGCGTCGATCGAGGCCAAGACAGCGAGGCTAGAATTCGGCGGTCCTCGCCACACAGGTATGGTGGATCAAGCGGCAGCATGTACTAAACAACCTATAGAGACTCGATACAAGCGGGCTATCGAGAGGGATAAAAAGACCTATTCGAACCAACCTGATTCTACCATCGACAAACCCATCCCGTGTTTCCTCGAGACCAAACGAGGAAGTCAACCGAGGAACTCACACGCTGGCGCTTTTAGTTATTCGGTTATCGTTGCGGCAATTACTAGTCGTATAGCTAATCATCCCGATAAAATAAGCGAGGGCCATTTTAGTTAACCATTCCGTTGTAGTTGCCACACTTACTAGTCAGATACAATTAGCATGAGATAACCCAAAACCCAGCAGTTGTTGGTACTTTTATTTAGCCATTCCGTTATAGTTGCAATACTTACTAGTCAGATACAATGGTCGCAAGCGACACCCCAAACAAGCAATTGTTGGCAGTTTTATTAGCCATTCCATTATAGTAAAGCTGAATACTAGTCATTATAAAGTCAAATTTATAGCACTACTTTAGTTATAGTTGTCTATGATCGAGATACTGTGCTCCAAGTCGTCCATAACCGCGGACACGGCTTTCAGAAAGTTTTACCGGCCGGGTGCACCAATAGCAACACACACTCGATCAACCTCGAAAACCAAATCAAAACCCAACGAGGCCTTCACGACAAAGCAATCACAGGATTCAGAATATTTCAGGGGCCACCCATTGAGTAGACCCAAGAAGTTTAATGACTCGAGACGGACTCAAGGTTTTGCGACAATGGTCGTAAACGATCGGGAACCCAAATCGGGCTTGTCGATACCGCGAAAACACTCCGCTTACCTAAACAGTACAGGTGCTATCCATCGCACAATTTAAATAAAGCAGTAAAGCATGGCATAAGTACAGGATCGTAAATAAAACCTCGAACTAGTTTGTGGCCCCAAGAAATAAGAATGAATCAAGCTCTGGCTCAGGGGGGTCCCATAATCCTCCCGGATGTGGATAGCGTGATAAATCAAGGAACAGGTATCAAGCACTCGGGGTCCTACGGGAAACAAGTGGAGGGTTAACAACCAAATAACATCTATTGCCCACCTGTGCCTCTGCTTACTTACTTCAATTTTAGTTGTTAAACAGTAATTAAAGTGAACGATAATTAAAGCCATGATCAACTCCAACATCAAACATGCGGCAATACTCCAACAACTGTGGTACTGGACGACACGCAACAGCACTTGAGCAAGCGACTACGACACGCAAGTCCAACTATCTACCAAACAACAGGTAATAGGGTGTGTCCAAGGCAATATACGGCTGCAAGGGATATCTCGGGTACGGAAACTAGAGCATCGCATCACAGATAGCAATAGATCAACAGGAGGGAATAAATACTATAAAAGTAAGATAGGTAGAAAGGGGGAGATGCTCGCCTGAAAACATTGTCGAAGGTTCAACCGAAGATCGGGTCGACTCTCGCATCAACTCAACGGCCTTATCCGCGAAGAACCAAAACACTAGAATAAACACCGGATGCACTATTTAATACAACGGTAGAAGATCGGGCATGATGCATGTATGAGGCATGACATGGCAAAGATGCGATGCAATTAGGCAATATTAAGCGGAACCAGGGTCCCGACAATTATTCAGATGGTTCATGTTGTTTAGCTACCCCACAAATTGAATGTTGTAATAACAGGGCAAGATAAGTTACCGGTTCGCTACACAAATTAAATGAGGCCAATATAAGACTAGATTTGCCCGCATATGGGCCCCATATTTAATTAGAGGTGAATCGACATATGGCCCCCAAAACACAGACAATATGCATGCATGAACAATTTAATATGCAACAATTTGATATTACTTTTATAAAATAGGCTCGAGAAAAAGGGTCACACATTAGGGTTCGGCGATCTTGGGGTTCCGGGGTTCGGGGTCGGTCTCAGGGTTTAGGGTTCGACGGGATCGGGAACGGCGGGAGCGTTCTCGGATAACAGAGTAGATCTTGGCGTTCCGCGAAGAAGGACTTGGCTTGGTGTCGGGGCATATTGGATCCGCAGTCGGTGTCGATCTTGTCGGGCCAGACGTCGGTCTTGGCGTCCGGGAAGAAGAACTTGGCGTTCTGCGTCGGTGTCCTTACCGTCCGGGTTCTCGAGCATCGCATCCGGGAAGGAGTACTTGTCGCACATGTGGTCTTCGGATCGGGCTCTGGGATCGGTCTTCGGGGTTCCGACCATCGGATCCGTGAAGAAGAGATCAGGGCCTTCGGTCCGAGAACGAGGTCTTCGCATTCTATGATGAAGTTCTTGCGGGTTCGCGGCCTCGGACAAATGCTCCGTGTAGTAGATCTTGACGTTTCGAGGGTGTCAAGTTCAAGGGTCTTGTGCAACTTGTCGGGGGCGTCCCTGTAAGAAGATCTTGCGATTCCGAGACACCAAACTTGTACATGGCGGACGATGGAAACAATGCTTGGCTCCATCCCGCGAGAATGGCCCCGGCGACTGCAGGCTTGACCCTTTCTTGCCATGCGCGGTAGCAGAAAGAGTCGAACTCAGGCAACTCCTTGCGGCTCTTGGGAGAGGCTTCCTCGGTCCACAGGCGCGGACGTGGCCGGACCGAACGACAGGAATGGAGCCTCGCGAGCGCAACGGGCGGATCGTGGGGCCTCCGTAGGCTGTCTTGGAACTCGAACGTGCCCCTCGAGGCGGTAGGCGGCCACGCCGGTGACGCGTACTCGGCGGGGCTCTCCGTCTCGTGGACGGGATCTTCTTTGCACGGTGGCCGCGTGAGAAGGACGGGTGAGAGGGGACCAGAGCTCGGCGGCGCACGGGGTCGCAAGCGAGGATGGAGAGGGGCGACGCCGGCGAACGACAGAGGAGGCACTCAGCGAGGCCGGGCCGGAGGAGAGGCGAGCACCGCAGCGGCGGCGGGATCGCAGGGAGGAGAGAGCGCGTCGGGTAGGGGAACAGGATGAAGGAGCGTTGCGGGGAGCGGCGCTGGCAGGCGGCCGAGCAGCCTGAGGCGGGCGGGCTCCTAAGCGGCCAGGGAGAAGCAGAGGGAGGGGCGACGCGGTGGGGAAGGAGGAGCAGGAAGGCGGCGGGGCCAGGAGAGAGGAGCTGGCGCAGTGCAGCCACGGCGGCCGAAGGCGAGGCGGCGAGGCCGGCCGGACTTGGCGGCGGGGACGGGCGCGGTCGGTCGGTGGTGGGGAGAGGCGCGGGGGAGAAGAGAAAAAGGGAGAGAGCGGGGTAGGTAGGTAGGGCCAGGGGGGGAGTGGGGCTGCTGTGTGTGCGTGTGTGTGGACTGGGTGGGTCGGGTGTGTGAGTGAGTGGGGAGGTGAGGTGGCAGCAGATGATTGGTGGGGAGGAGGGAGAGAGGTGAGGTGGCGAGAGAGGATTGGGTGGGGTGAGGTGGCTGGAGGGGTGGGTAGTCTAGGTTGGGTAGTTTTAGGATTTAGAGTTTGGTGGACCGATTTTGTACTGTGGGTGGTCGACAGGGTCGGGTCGGCCCGTTCGACTGCCCCCCTAAAATAATTAAATATTTTATTATTTACAAACGGGACTCTTGCAAACCGCGGGTAGACAAAACAAATATTCCGGAGACCCGGGTTTTGCGTTTGAATAAAGACGGGGCGTTTAGACAACAAATTAGGTTATCCCGAATATAGTTTTATGCAAGCAAATGCAAGATGATGACGATGCTCAAATGCAATGCGGCATGATGACATGAGCATGCGGTCATGATAATGCAATGCACAAAAACAACGCGATTTTCTAGTAGTGGTTTTGCGGGATGCCACAATATGGGCCCCATATTTAATTATATGGTGAATCGGCATAAGGCCCCCAAACCACACAATTATACATGCGAGATGAGCAATCAATATGCAACAAGTTTGATGTGACATTTATAAATATAGGGCTCGAGAGAGTGGTCACACATTAGGGTTTGACGATCTTGGGGGTTCCGGAGGGGTTCGGGGTTCGACAGGGTTTGGATCTGGGGTTCGGTCTCGGCGGGATCGTTCTCTGATAACGGAGGTAGATCTTGGCATTCCGGGAAGGAGGACTTGGTTTGCGTCGGGGGCGCATCGGATTCGTTCTGGTCGGTGTCGATCTTGTAGTCGCGAAGATCTTGTCGGGCCGCGTATCGGGTCGGTCTTGGCGTCCGGGGTGCAGTGCTTGGCGTTCTGCGTCGGTGTCCTTACCGTCCGTGTTCTCGCGCAACGCATCCGGGAAGAAGTACTTGTCGCACCAGTGGTCTTCGGTTCCGGGGCCCCAGTCATGGCGTCCCATTGTAGATCTTGTTGATGGTCCAGCAAAAGCCACCGGGTTCGGCCTTGGTCCCCATGTCGATGGCGATCTTGGCGGAACATTTGGAGTGGCGAAGACCTTGAGGTTCCAAGGGGTTCGGGTTCGGTCTCGGTTCCACGGTTCAATCTTCGGATACTTTGGGTCCTTGCCGAAGACCTTGGCGATGTCACAGACGGCTACAGCCGAATGGTCTTGGCGTTCCACCAAACACTGACGAACTTCATCGGTACTGCAGATCTTGCGTCTGACGCACGACTGTGCGGAGAGGCTGCACCAGAGGATGTCTGCAACTGCTGAGAACATGCTGCCCTTGGCTAGCCTGCAGGGGAAGCGTGCACAGCGGCGCGGCCGACGGAACACGCGCTCGCGGGAGGGCTCGCACTAGAGGCAGCGGGGCGGAGGGCGTCTCGCGGACGGGCGGCACCTGCCGAAGAGAGGAGGCGCCTGCGGGGAGAAGCGCAGAGGCGCCTGGCCGGGCGGGTTCGCCGGAGGCGGCGGGCACGGGAACGGGTGAGGCCGAGGTCCGCGAGGCGGAGGCGACGAGGAGGAAGGCGGGCGCTGGAGGTCGGGAGGCGGAGGTGTTGCCGGAGGCGTCTCGGCAGCGGCGGACGGCCAAGCGCCGGGCGGCGGTCTGGGCGGCCCAGTGAAGCAGACGGGCGGCGGGACGGCTGCGGGTGCATCCGAGCTCGAGGAGGAGAAGGACGGCAGTGGTCGCGGGCTCGGTTGGCGCCCAGGCAGCGCCTTGGAGGAGGTGGCAGAGACGACGGACGGGTCGCACGAGGCGGCGAGGCAGGATAGCGCGGCGCGCCGAGCGGTGGGAGGCATGGCTCGGCGGTGCGGCGCATGCGGAGGGCTACGAGGAGGCCGCGGTGGCGAGGCCGCAGTGGGGCCGAGGCGGTGGCGCTTCGGGCGGGCGGAGGGAGCGGTGGAGGCCATGAGGAGCGGAGTCGTGCCCGTGGGCGGCGGTCTCGTAGGCGGCGTCGGGCGGGCGGCCCGAGGAAGGCGGCGGCAGCAGGTGAGCGAGAGAGGAGGGCGCAGCCGGAGGGGAAGGTGGCTGGTGGCGCCGGAGGGAGGAGACGGGGGCGTGGCGATGGGAGGGCCTGGCGGCGCGGGAGGACGGTGGAGGCGGCCGGCGAAGGGAGAGAGGAGGTGAGGGACGGGGGCAGAGCGAGGAGGAAGACGGGCGAGGGGAGGCGTGGGCGCGGCCTGTGGTGTGGGAGATGGGACCCAGGGGCGTGGGGCCCGGGGGACAGTGAGATGAGAGGAGGGGTGTGCGTGTGTGGACTGGGTGGATCGGTGTGTGAGTGAGAGGGAGTGGGGGGCCCGACATGTGGGGCCAGGGGGGAGTGGGGCTGTTGTGGGGAGGGAGTGGGGCCAGGGACGGTGGGACCGGGGTGTAAGTGAGGGGGGGAGATGGGGCTAGGTGAGAAAGAGAGAGAGGGGGGAAAAGTCTGGGATTGATGAGGTGGCAAGGTGGGTAGGGATTGGGGGAGAGGGTGAGGTGGCAGGCTAGGATAGGTGGGTAGATTAGGATTGGGTGGGAAAAGGTTGGTCTAGGGTCTTGCAGGGTTTAGTTGGGCTGGGTCGCAGATGGTCTGGACCGGTTGGCCTCTGGCCTGACCGGCCGGACTGGACTGCCCGACAAAAATATTTTATTGTTTTAGTTTATTTGTAAAACATTTTTGTAAATACTTGTTAGACAAATACAAGATCTGAACAGACCGATGGTTTTAATTTGAAATAGAGACGGGGGTTATTTAGAAAACAAAACTAGGCGTTTCGAAAATAGTTTCAGACAAACAGTGCATGATGATGACGATGCAATGCACAAAAACAACGCGATTTTCTAGTAGTGGTTTTGCGGGATGCCACATTAGGTTAGTACCAGAAAACATGTAAAAAGCACCTCCAAGCGTAGACAAAGCAAAGAAAAGTAGATACTAACAAGCATGGAACATCAAAAATTATAGATATGTTTTCGACGTATCAAGCATCCCTAAGCTTAACACCTGCTCGTCCTCGAGTAGGTAAGTGATAAAAGAATAATTTTTGAGGTGACATGCACCCTCACAATAAAGATCGAACCATTTGCAAGCATTGAAAGTTGGGATCAAAGAACTCTAAACATGTACATGAAAAAATGGAGTTCTAACAATAGGACATAGTAACTATGCATGCAACATGAAAGGCTACAAACAAAGATCATGAATAACATGCATTGAAAAACATTTGTTTCTTTCACATACAGAAAACATAGCATAGTGGCAGACAGCTTGTCCCTCATAGAGTAGCAATATAGATGCATAGGACACCTTCAAAGTTCACAAGGGTGACTAGAAACAAATAGAACAAGAACAAGTAATATCACAATATGCATCAATAGGATTTGGAACACCGCTCTCTTAATGGTGCCTAAAAGTAGAAGGTGGAGACTCAATAATGGTGAAAGAAAGGCCTTTTTTGTAAAGGAATCGGGGATTTCAAGTTTCAAAAAGAGCTTCCAAAAATTATGGTACTTGTTAGCTTTCATCCCTCATTGCCCCTATCATAAGCATCTTGAAGTGATTAAGGTTAAAGTGAACTAACTATGGAGTATATGCTTTACAAAAGTATAAGTTGGCAATCTCAAGTCCCTTGAATACGAGGGACACACCTCATGCTACTCAACTTTAGTCACCTGTAAGTTCTTGTCATTGTAAGTATTTGCATATCATAGAGAACCGCCAATGGGGTACCCCTTGCACATGGTACATGAGCTTTCCCATAATCAAAATGACAAGGAAAGCAGACAATGAGCATATCAGCGATCTTTTTATTTACTATGTGCATAACTTTTTATTGAGGATGCTTCATATATAGATCAATATGGTGATGCTGCAAGTTTCCACCATGATTAGGCATGGATTAGGCTAGCGGCCCAGGCATTTCTCTAACACAGAATACAAACTCCATGGACTTACAAGCTCCCTTTTTATTTCACACCGGCGACATCCATAGACAAAAGAGCATGATATCAACTGAGTATAAAGTACAAGTGCAATGTTGAAAACATTCCCTGTGACAGCACGATTCTGCTAATTCCAATGTATAAGTGCAAGCATATACAACATAGACGTCACAATGGTTCAAGTTTATTAGGGGCAAGGAATATAAAGTGTGCCATCAAGTTTATGAGGGCTTTAATCACTAAGTTTTCACATAATAAAATAGTTTTTAATTAGAAGATAGCTGAAAACAAGAATATACTTGGATTGGTGTAACACACCATGCATAGGATTTTATAGTGGATAGTTTGGAATAACTTGGTTTCTTGGGAGTTTGAAGCATGAGTAGAGCTTACTCATACAAGTGGAGGCTAGCAAAAGACTGGGAGAAACCAACTAAGAGAGCAATAATGGCCATAATCATGCAGAGCAACAAAGCATTACTAATCAAAGCATAGAGTGGTACTACAAGTCATGGACTAAATTATCATAGAGGCTAATGGTGACTTGTGAGAGTCATAACATGGTGTGAGCATGTGACAAGTCAACCTAAATAAAACATTAAAGGAGAAATACCACAATACTATACTTTTGCATGCTAAGACAACATATAATTTATTCAACGCACACTAAGCAATCCCAATGACTTGGAGCAAGCCATGCTATAGTAATAATCACTAAGCATAAAGTCAAAACAACACCTAGCATGTCATGCTAAAGTCTAAGTCACAGTCAATGCAACCTCCTCTTGCACTTACAAGCAAGAACTTACTACTCCTTTCCAACACCAAGTAACTTATTTGCAAAACAACACAACGAGAACGAGGGTCCAAACTACTCAAGAAAACTAAACAACTAAGAAAAGCAAACGAAAACTAAGACGCTCCAAGAACAACACAACTGTGCATGAAACAATAAAAACGAAGTGTCTAGACAGACCTGAGATTTTTATTGATGAAGAAGGGGATGCCTTGGGCATCCCCAAGCTTTGACGCTTGTACCTCTTGGATATTTCTTGGGGTGACACCATGGTGGCATCCCCAAGCTTGAGATTTTGTCCATTCTTCATCTCATTACATCATTCTCTCTCTACACCTGAAATTTTTCCTTCATACAAAACTTCACACAATCTTCATTAGCAACATTAGTTTATTCAAAAGATATTATACCCCTGGCAAAGCTTTGTAACAGCAAGGATTTTCACTAAAAACATAGTAACTCCTTCAAAAAGCTCAATTCCCCAAAATAGAACTCAAAAAGGAATCAATAAGAAACAAATGCAAATGGCGTAATCACAAAATGCATCATGGGTAGAAACCGATTTTTTCGAACATGTTCTGTTGCAAAGTATTGAACTAACTAAAGTTAGCTAACATACTAGGGGATTTATTCATAAATTGTGAGCTCAATCCAAGTTACAGAGACTCTTCACGAATTTTTATGGTGGAGGACAGAAATCTATTTCGGGACAGCAACTCCCCAAATCTTACTTCCCTCTCATTAGAGTTAATTCTTGGCACAAAAAGCAAACAAAAAGGATAAGGAGAGGTCATTACTGAAGTAATAAGTTCCAAGACTCAAGGAAACTCTTGGGTTATCTCCCAACAAGTACTTTTCTTTAACGCCTTTAAGTTAGACATGATAGTTTGAGAAGATGCTGACATAAGAAATATGAATTGAAATAAAAGAGAGCATCAAGAAGCAAATTCAAAACATATTTAAGTGTAACCCACTTCCTATGCATAGGAATCTTGTAAAGAAACAAGTCATGAAAGCACAAAGCAACAAGCATAGGAAAACAAAACAACTGCAACTTCAATATTTTCAACATAACGAGGGGAAACTTAATATTGTTGAGATACATAAGACCATGTTTCCCTCTCTCATAATAACTTTCAGTAGCATCATGAATAAACTCAATAATATAACTCTCACATAAAGGATGCTTTTCATGATCTGCAAACACATATTTTTTATCAAGCTTAAAAATAGTGGGATTAAAACCTTCAACCCACTTTTAGCAATTTTATAATAAGGTAACTGATCATTCAACATAGGACCATCATCTAGAGCTTTATCATAATCATTTTCTAAGAAAAAATCCTTAGTACCAGGCATTTCGAAGTTAGGCACAAATATAGGATTATCATAGACAACAGGAGCATAACTATTATCACAAGTTTTACCCGTAGCAGATATTTTAAAAGAATCCACAGGAACATAACTTTCATCCTCCTTTGGTAAACATGGGGGACAATCAAATAATGTAAGAGGTAAAGAGTTACTCTCATTAAAAGGTAGACATGGGTAGATCCATTCTTCCTCCTCTTGACCATCACTCTCCTCCTCTTTTTCATCTAATGAGCTTTCAGTTTCAGCAATTTCTTCTTCCATAGGCTCCTACAAGGCATTAGTCTCTTCCATTTGTGGAAATCACCTATTAAAATATTCAAGATTAAAGCCATTTTCTTCATTGTAATTATCAAAGAAAAATTTAAGTATCTCATAAACCTCACATTCATAAGGTGCATCATCAGTATTTTCAAGAAAACTGGCAAGTTCAAATGCACCCTTGAAGGCAATAAATTCTTCAATTTGTTCCACATCATAAAAGTCCTAATTTCCCTTAACATAAGAAGATATGGTAATATTATCATTATACTCACATTGAAAAGGAAGGTTTTTATACCTCCTACAGCAACAAGACTTAACAAAGCAATAAGTAACATTATAATTAGAGCACACGTCTCTAGCAATAGTATCCAACTTATCAATTTGTTCCCATAAGTGTTTCCCTTTTTGTGACAAACGGTGTTCCTTATAATAATACTTTTGTTCTTCTGTGAACCCACCTTGCCAATAAGAACTAGTTTCAAAGAAACCACCCATTGATAGATAGCATGACCAAGCAAGGCAATAACAGACCAGCAACTAGAGTAGGAACTAAATTTTTTATGTTTTTGAAAAGAGAAAGCAAACCAAACTAAACTAATTTTTTTGGAGTTTTTGAAAACAAGAGGCAAACAAAACCAAGAAAAAGAAACTAAGCAAACTAAAAACAAAGTAAAGAGAAAGGAAGTGGAGGACTCCCCTTGTGAAGACGTCCTTAGCCTCCCCGGCAATGGCGCCAGAAAACTTGTTGATGGTGCTTGACGTGGAGCACTTTGTTGGAAACCCCAAGAGCAAGGTGTTATGAGCACAACATCAAGTCTTCCCTCGGTAGAGATTGAGGTTATCGAACCAGAAGGAGGAATGAAACGTCAAACAGGTGTTGCAAGCAATGCGGAGATCTGCACAACACAAACTCAAGACTTTGCCCCAACGAATCAGTGAGGTTGTCAAGGTCACTAGTTTGCTGTAACAAAGGATTAAACGTATTATGTGGAAGGTAATGGTTTGCAGCAAGTAAACAAGTAACATTGGAGGATGTATCAATGGTAAAGATTGGACCGGGGTCCATAGTGCACTAGAGGTGCTCTCCTTAGATAAACAACATGGCATGAAGGGTAAACAAATTATAGCAGGGCAATTGACAGGAACTGAGCAAGGCATAACAATGCAATTACTAGTCAGACAGATCCTATGAGATTCGATTGGCCAATACAAAAAGATACATAGACCGCCATCCAACTGCATCTGTGACTAGAAGTCCACCTTCAGGTTATCATCTGAACCCCCTCTAGTATTAAGTTGCAAGCAATAGACAACTCCTTTAAACAAAGTGTGTAAGGTAAACAATCCACTTGTTCTATGAACAAGAGACCGTTTTTTTCTCCCTAGTGGAAACAACACATCTACAACCAAAGAGATTTCTGTCACTTCCCTTGGAAACTAGAGGCATGAACCCACTATCGATCATAAATACCCCCTCTTGGAGTCACTAGCAACTAGTTGGCCAAGATAGCTACTAACAACAGAGAGCATGCAAGATCACAAACAACAAAGACGTGATAGAATCATAAGACAAAACCATTAATCAATCTGACAAAGTAATCTCAATATCCATCGGATCCCTGCAAACACAACATGCATGATTACAAATATATTAGATCATGAACGGAGCTCACAAGATCTATACATGAAATCACAAGGAGGAGATACAACCATCTAGCTACTACATGGACCCATAGTCCAAGGTGGAACTACTCACGCATCATACCGGAGAAGGCCTCCGGGATGATCTCCCCTTCGGCAGGGTGCCGAAAAGAACTTCAGATCCCCCCGATCTAGGGACGATGGTGGCGGCAGCTACAGACGGTTTCGTGGAGATTTGATCGGGTGCTTAGGGTTTCGGCATCGAGGTCTTCTTAAAGGCGAAGGGGGAGGCCGAGGAGGCGGCCAGAGGCCCCATACCCTTCCTAGGAGCGGGGCGGGACTCACCCGTGCCTAGGGGGGTCTGGGCGCCCTGGCCCGCTTCTCCGTCTCTCCTATGGACTTCTTGTTCCCCACGGAAAGTTATTGACTTTGGCTTTTGTCCCGTCCAATCCCGAGAATATTTCCTTACTAGCTTTTCTAGAACCAAAAACAGCAGAAAACATGCAACTGGCACTGTGGCAACTTGTTAATAGGTTAGTACCAGAAAACATGTAAAAATCACCTCAAAGTGTAGACAAAGGAAAGCAAAGTAGATACTAACAAGCATGGAACATCTATACGTTTCCAACGTATCAGCTAGGCTTGTGGCCAAAGGTTATTCCCAAAAAGAAGAGGAAGATTTAATTGATACTTATTCACCTGTGGCCAGACTGACCACTATTCGAGTATTACTCTCGTTGGTAGCCTCACATGGTCTTCTCGTTCACTAGATGGATGTTAAGACAACTTTTCTAAATGGAGAGCTAGATGAGGAAATCTACATGCAACAGCCATATGGCTTTGTTATAGATGGCCAGGAAGGAAAAGTGTGTAAGTTACTGAAATATTCATATGGCCTGAAACAAGCACCTAAGCAATGGCATGAGAAGTTCAATACAATTTTAACATCTGTTGGCTTCTTTGTTAATGAAGCTGACAAATGTGTATACTATCGCCATGGTGGGGGCGAAGGAGTCATATAAATGACATACTGATATTCGGGACCAACCTCAAAGTCATTGAGGAGGTTAAGTCATTTCTATCTCAAAATTTTGAGATGAAGGACCTTGGAGTGGCTGGTGTTATCTTGAACATGAAACAATTCAGAGATAATGAGGGTGGGATTACACTTCTACAATCCCATTATGTTGAGAAAATTTTGAGTCGATTTGGATATTCGGACTGCAAAAATTCTCCAACACCATATGATCCTAGTGTGCGGATTCGAAAGTTCGAAGGAACAGCTAAGAATCAGCTAATATACTCTCAAGTCATTGGCTCACTCATGTACCTATCGAGCGCTACAAGGCCTGACATCATGTTTTCTGTGTGCAAACTGAGCCGATTTGTTTCCAATCCGGGTGATGTGCATTGGGGTGCTGTTGAAAGAATTATGCGTTATCTGAAAGGTACTATGAACTATGGACTTCACTATATCGGGTACCCGTCGGTGCTTGAAGGGTATAGTGAAGAAAATTGGATCTCTGGTGCTGATGCGATGAAATCCACAACGGGGTATGTGTTTACTATTGGAGATGATGCTATTTCCTAGAAGTCTTGCAAGAAAATGATCCTAACAAGATCGACAATGGAAGCATAATTAACAGCATTAGACACATCTGATGTCGAAGCAGGATCGCTTTGAGATATTTTGATGGACTTGCCGGTGGTCGAAAAGCCAGTACCTGCTATCCTTATGAACTATGATAATCAAACTGTAATTGTCAAGGTAAAGAGTTCAAAGGACAACATGCAGTCCAACAAACACATAAGAATGAGATTAAAAGCTGTCAGATATCTAAGAAACTCCCTAGTGATAGTGTTGGATTATATCCAGTCGGCTAAGAATCTAGCATATCCCTTTAGTAAAGGGCTATCCCGTGTTGTGATAGAAAATGCATCGAGAGAGATGGGTATGAGACCCACATAAATTTCCTTGGTAGTAAACCAACCTACATGATCGGAGATCCCGTGAAGTAGGACCTAGGAAAACAAGCTAGTGGTTAACAAAGGAGAGTAGTTTTACTAACCCACTCTGTTGGAGATGCAATACTCTCGGACACTATGACAGGTTGACTTTTGTCTTAATGTGTTCCAAAGATTTTATAAGCAAGATTCTATCCTACAGATCAATCTTTGGAGGAACACACCTATATGATCCTGACTGCTAGTCACAGTCTATGAGATTGGGTTGATCTCTAGTAAGTTCATGAAAAGGTTAGGAGTGTGACTAATATGCTCCACCCGAGGGGTCATCTTTAGGAAACCTAGTACTAGTAAGACATTTGGTGAAACCTTTTTACGCCAAACTGACAATTCAAGGGATAGTCCATTGTTCAGTTGTAAAGGAGTGTAGCCATCTGTTCTAGGTGGATGTTCAACCTTAACAGGTCTCCACTGAAAATACCAGTATATCAAAATAGTATTGGAAACACCATGGGACTTTGGGATCTGGTGGGGATTGTTGAAATATGGGGTGGGCTTTAGGCCCATCTAACAATTTCAGGAAAATTCCTAAGGGCTCATTCATGCCTAGAGGAGTGGTGGGACTTTAGTCCCACATGGCTAGTTGGGAGAGAGATTTCCACCAACATATAAGGTGAGATATTCTCCTACTAGTATGACTTGGTGTGAAGAGAAGAGAGGCGTTCTACACGCGTGCTCCTCCTCCTCCGCCGCCCGCCTCGCCACGCCTCGCCTCGCCTCATCATGACGCGCGCGCCGTGGGTTGCGGAAATCTCGCCGAGTCGATGTGTTCTTTTTGTCGCGCATGAATGGGATATGAATGGTTGCAACTGAATCGACTGAAATGTTTTTCGTGGTGGTGGCACGGCAGATGCCATGGGTAGGCTAAAGTATGGGGCCAATGGATTCTAGTGGGATCTGGGGAGGGAAGATATAGTGATTTCTACACACAAAAGACTAGAACATGGATCTTTATTTCTCCTCAATCGAGTTACAAGTGCTCCTAGAGTTGTATTAGAGGGAGGAGGAAGAAAGCTCCTACATGAGTCCTCTAGTGTCAAATGAATCGATCCCCCTCTTAGGAAGCCTTGTCCCTCCTTATAAAGGGGTCCCTTGATCCCTCCTAGGGATGATGTGGCAAGCATATTCTTGGAATATGCTTGTCCCAAAGTGGTAACTCGGCGGAGCTCTTTCCGTGTCTCCCTTCTATTGACGGCAAAGACCCAGAACCCCACATGTGATCCTCGGGTTTGCCCGCTGTCACCTCCGTGATGCCTGTCTGCCCTTCTGTAGCTCTGCTCATTGTCTTTAGTGTTTGGTCCTGTGTAGATTTCTCCTAGCCAGTAGCTAGGGTTTGACTCTAGGAGCCTTCTCCTTCACCTGCAAGCTTCCCGTTACTCAGCCTTGCGTCGCATAACTCAGCTCGGCCTTCACCTGCATATGAGCAGATCAGCCTTACTTGGCCGACTTAGTTCATACGTCGACCGAGTGAGGTATTGATCACTTGGGTTTAGTTAAGCCATGCCTTATTCAGCCGAGCCCTGCATAACTTGGCCGAATCAAGTTAGAACTCATCATTCGGTAAGACAGGTTCCTTCCTTGTTTCCACTATCTTGACCCTACCTGGGGTCATCCCCCCGACATTAGTCCCTGAAGCTGGTGCGGTCCTGCTGGATACCTCGGCCGGGCCACTTAAGTTTCCAGACACTCATTCTTTCTCATTTCCTGTCCGAAGTATTTCTTAGTCGTCGATCCCTTTCCACTATCCCTCTTTTGTTTATCCTCTCTTTCCGAAGTATGATTCATGTTCGGGGTCATTCCCGTTTTCCGGGGTATCGACTTAGCTTCTTCAGTAAGCCTCCTCCTACGTGTACTAATCATTTCCACCGCCTAGTTTTTTGTACTGCTACTTCACTCGCTGACATGCTACAGTGATTACTGCACCCATCCTATCGACGCAGTGACACTTCGATAAACACGAAAGTCAGATTTCCTGATCTCCTCCCGCGCCATGTGGCCCTTGTTGTGGCTCCACTCTCCGTCTGCGGATGGGTGATACATGTGATTATGCAGTTACCGTGGCACAACCACGATCCCACTACCGCTCACTGTACGTGGTTATAAGGAGGGGAGTGGGGTTGGGTCGATTCACTTCTCCCTCCCCACTCACTTCGTCCTCTTCCCAGCGCCGCCGCAGCCGTTCGCGCTCCAGTAATTGCGCCACCGCAGTTCCTCCTCGACGACAACGCTGCAGCTCTCCGGCTCTCGCGTTTTCGCCGCTACGCACCCGCCTTCGCGTTTTCGCCAGTGTGCTTCTCCGCAGTGCCGCTGCCAAGTTTCTGCCCTAGGTTCTCTTCTCGTTTTCTTCAATTTATCGCGGTGGTTCTTTCTCAGCTCCACCGCCGCATCCGTTGCTTTCGTGACGGGACCCCTGCACTTCCAGGCCTCTCCCCGCCGCCAGCTATTCTTCTGTCGATTCCTCCGACGAACCTATGTCTAGCTCCGCCAGTGGTGCCCTCATGGGGGGAGAGGAGCATATGGCGGGTCCGGAACGGGACTCCTGGCAAGGCTCCATGGTCACTCGCCGAGAGGTCGAGTGGCTGCACAAAACTCGCCGCATCCCCGCCGAGGTAAACTGTTGCCTACCCGACAAAGAATCCTCTGCAGTATTAGATGAGGGTGAATACGTAGTATTCATGTCTCACTTTTCTCGAGGATTCGGCCTCCCTCTTAGTGATTTTGCTAGGAGTTTCTTAGATTACTTCGGCCTTCAGCCGCATCATCTACCGGCTAACGCTGTAGCTTCTCTCTCGGCCTTTATCTCGACTTCGGAGGGATACTTTGGCCTTTGGCCATCCGTAGACGTATGGTCTAAATTTTTCCAGATCTGAGCTAACGTAGTGCCGGATAAATCTCTCCACCCCTCCGAGAAATCTCTAACCCAATGTGGGGCCGCCTCTATTACCCCTCGGAAAAACTTCGTGTTTCCCCGTGTTGCGGGTCTTGAGTCTTGTAAAAAATGGCATAGATCATTTTTCTTTGTCAAGAATACCGGAGCAGAAGACAAGATTTGGCTCCCTGCTTTCTCCATCGGTCCTCCTTCGAAGAAGAACTGGCTCTATAATCCGAGGAATACCCATGCTCTTCCGAGGCATTCAAGCTCCGGCTTAAAGAGTTGATTCATGCGGGGCTCTGAGGTGAAGACATGATGAATGCGTTTGTTAGCAGCCGAATCTGCCCCTTCCAACTTCGTACCCACAAGTTCTGCTACATGAGTGGTCCTTTGGATCCCAACCGAGTTTCTACGGTTGAGCGTGATGATTACCATATCTATAAATGTGTCCGGGCTATCTTCAAGACTGTGATGCCCGAGGAATGGAAGTGGGGAGTGAAGCCCTTCTCTCGTGGGAATCCTCCTCCTCGGGTAAGTTTGAACATGGGTAGTTTCATCTGAATTATCTTTCCTTTATTCTTTTCCTAACTTCTGTTTGCTTTTTTACAGAGATTTGCAGAGAAGACCACAGAAGATTCCGAGGTTCTGGCTCTTCCTTGGACTGCTGACCGCAATACTCCGGACAACGGAGAACCTGATATGGAGGAATTTATTCCTAAGCCAGAAACCGCTCCTGTCCGCACCCAGAGCAAGACCTCGGCCCCTGTTGATGAAGGTGATTCGGACGATGTCCAAATTCTTGAGGTAGTTGCCACGGTGCCTATCTCTTACGCATTTCCGGCTCCTTCTTTCTCAGCTAATCAGGCAGGTCAGGTGCATGAGGTGGATCCTCTCGCTTCAGAGGCTCCTGTTGCCTCCAAAAAGTGTGATTCATCGTCGAATCCTTCCGATGCTGCCCCCAAGAAGCGAACTAAGAAATTCTCCCAGCATATTCCGAGGCACCAGGCTATTCCTGGAGTTACAGGGTAAGTTTCCCTTGATATTTTCATTTGTATTTCTTGTTTCTCTCTTTCTATCTCCGAATTAATTTTTGCTTTCCTATAGATCTCCACTTTCCGCAAAGCCTAGCGGTCCGAGTATGACATCTCATACTACTCGGCCGCCCTCTCCGTCGCCTCCTGAAGATGCTCGGGTTCCCAGCCCTCCTTGTGGTGATTCTCCTCCAGGGCCGACTAACGCATCACCTCGGCGAGACGAGCCTCTCGTTCCCCTCGTTTTCTCTGATGATACTCCCCTGTCGGATCACCCGACTAACTCGGCTGTCCCCCTCAAGACCCCTGAAGTTACTTCCATGGATCCCTCTCCTTCTATAGTTCCAGCTCCCACACAGACGTCTACCAAGGTTACCACTCCCGCCGAAGTTCCTATTGCTGCTAAGGATGTTGCCCCCAGGTCAGATGTCGTCCCTGCTGCCGAGGTTCCCGCCAAAGGAAAGAAGGTCGTCGTTGCTAAAACCTCATCATCTCAGAAGGGGCAATAAAGTTCCTTTCAGCCCAGCGTTGCTGATATGCTTTGCAAAGAGGCTTCTACCGCTAAGCCTGGTGTTGCTCTTGCCGCTGATACACAACTAACGCTTCACAAGAGTCCGGCGGCCACGACAGTTACGCAGCAGGTCAGAGGTAAAGTGTTGACCCGCACTGAAAGTGGGAATAGCCTCGGTTCGTTGGTGGAGTATGCCAACAATTGGAATGCCGCCGATTATCTTGAAGGCAATCCGAAGAGCCAACCGTTCCAACTGTCCGATATCAGCAACCGCTTGCACATGGCTGCTAAGATTGTGCTTGATAGTGAGAAGATGAATGAATTAAGTGCCTCAATTTATACTATTATTATTATCCATATAATATTATATACGTACTAGTCCCCGAGCTTGCAACCGAATGACTTGTCTGTTATTCGTTTGGAAGCTCTCATTTTTTCAAACACAACCACTTGCTTGTGCAATAGATAATGTTTATCGCGTACTTGAGCGTATGCCTAGTTTCTAGTATCCAGCCACCTAGATCCAAGTCAAGGTTTACTTGATTCAGATCTTCTCTAATTTTGATTATGCAGCCACCTAGATTCGAGTCAAGTTTTGCTTGATTTGGATCTGCTTTAATTTTCATTATCCAGCCACCTAGATCCGAGTCAAGTTTCACTCGATTCGGATCTGCTTTAATTTTGATTATCCAGCCACCTAGATCCGAGTCAAGTTTTACTTGATTCAGATCTGCTTTAATTTTGATTATCGAGCCACCTAGATCCGAGTCAAGTTTATTTGATTCGGATCTGCTTTAATTTTGAATATCCAGCCACCTAGATCCGAGTCAAGTTTATTTGATTCGGATCTGCTTTAATTTTGAATATCCAGCCACCTAGATCCAAGTCAAGTTTTGCTTGATTCGGATCTAATTTTGATTATCCGGCCATCCAGATTCGAGTCAAGTTTTACTTGATTCAGATCTGCTTTAATTTTAAATATCCAGCCACCTAGATCCGAGTCAAGTTTTACTTGATTCGGATCTTTTGTGTCCTTCTTTTGTATAATTCTTTGCTATTTCAGGTTGCTCATGATCGGCGAACGGCCGAATTTCCAAAGTTACTCTTCACGCACAAAAAACTTGAAGATAAATACGAGAAAATGGTCCCTGTTTTGAAGAAAAATGGTAAACTATTCTGCTGTTAGTGTTTTATATCTTTGTAGAAAATTCTATTTTTGTATTATTTTCTGACATGTCATTGTGCAATTAATGTCAACAACCTCAATAATCGACTTACGAAGAAAGTTGAAAATCTGGAAGGTTAGTTACTCCTCTGCCCTTTCATTCGTCTGTCTTTGTTCCTTGCATAATTTGGGTATCTTACCGTGTTCCGGATTTGGTATAGCCGAGTTACAAACACTTGTAGTGTCGCATCAAGAATGCGTATCTATGCCTGATATGATGCTGCATTTTTTAGAACAAGCTGCTACTCACTCGACACAACTTAAGGAGAAAGATGACGAGATTTCTCGGCTACGTGCCGAGGTTGAATCTCTTAAACTTTCCCAGAAGTCCGAGTTAGAGAAAATCTACCAGGAGTTTTCCGAGGAGAAAACCGACTAAGACTGCAGCTTCAGAAAGACAAGGAGCTTCTTGATGCCGCCGAGCTAAAGAACCGGGCGATGACCGAAGAAATCTCTGTTTTTGAGAAGAATAGGGCGAACTGGACTACAGATCTCCAGAAAATGCTACGATATATCCATCGTGAGTTTTCTGTTATTGGCCGAGTTACTCTTTTCACTTTGCTTTTCTTGACTTATTTGATTTTGTGTCCTATAGATCACTTTCCAGAAGCTATACCTGTGAGCTCCAAGGCTGTGCTTGCTGCTCGCGAGCGCCGAGGTGTTTCCATTGCTCCGAATCAAGAATATTCCATGGAGGATTTTTTTGATTGTTGTTGCTGCAGCCGTTGGGCCAATTAAAGTTATGGGAAAAGAGCTGGTGCAAGGAGCTATTCGGGCTTATCATGTTCTCTAGCCGAATGAACCGGAGATTGATGAAGTAGAAGTGCTTGTGGCGAAGATGATGGAGCCTCAAACTCGATTGAATCTCTAGAGGGAGTCCGCAGGACGAGCTGGAGCTGATATGGCGCTTACTGTTGTTTTGTCATGGTACGAGGATTTCTCCCTCGATATTCTGATGAATTTGCGCACTGGCTCTCCTTGGATTGAAAATCCGGATTTCGTTGCTTGTCGCCATGCCCGCGCCTTCCAGCTTATTGAATATGCGGATGTTCATCACTGGATTGAAGGGCCGAGTTTTCTTTCTAACAAGGCCGAAAATGATGCCGAGGTTGCAGGTGATGACGAATCCGATGGAAATTCTGGTGGTGCGGATGAGTCGGGTGATAACTCTGCTAAATGTGACGAGTCTAGTGATAGTTCGGGAGGGGATGCCGAGGCTCGATCCTCCTCCAAGGGAACTGAAGCTTCTCAAGCTCAAGGTGGGGTCTCTCAGCGAGCTACCCTTGCCCCAGATGCTCCTACAACCTTTGTGGAGGCCGAAGTAACCTCTGCAGGAGCTCAAGCAACTTCCGAAGTCTCTGTTCCTAAGGTTGTTACTTCTAATGAGGCCGTGGTAATTTCAGCTGTACCCGAGGTTCCAACGTCAAAAACTCATGTTGCTATCACTGTTCCCTCCACGGGTGATTCGGCAACTGCCGATGCTCCAGTTTAACATTCTTATGTGTTCAAGTCCCCGGTATGCCAAGCGTATGTTTTCTTAAAACAATCTTCCTCTTTTGGTGTTGTGTAACCTGTTTAACTTTGGCGCGCTACATTGTATTAACGTTGTCACTCTTCTAGTTGAATTTGGTGCGATTCTCATCTGTTACAAAATTTCAATTTCATAAGTTCAAATTCATATGTATGATTCTCGTTTGGCATCTAACCTGTGCCTTTTGTTTATTTCTTTTCCTCGAAACTTTTGGTTATGCTTTTTGGTCTCAAGAAATATGAGCGTCATGGCCATTCACCATTTAGTTTGATAAATTTATTACTTTTCTGAGCCATACTCTTGCAGGACAAAATAGGTATAGTACTTTCCTCATTATACCTCGAACTGCAGGGGTTATTCATTATTATACCACTTCATGGAGAATTTCCCGAGTTATTGCTAGGGTTGCTCAGGTGTTTGTTCATATCGCATATGTGACTAATAATATACTGGATCAGGCAGTCCCCGAGTCCTTGTTTGCACTACCGAGGTTTTATACATAGCCTGATCGACGAACTGTACGGGGTAGTTCCCGAGTTATTGCCCGAGCTACCGAAATTTCATACGTGCCTGAAATGACAAATAACATGGGGTAGTCCCCGAGTCATTGCTCGAGCTACCGAAGTATCATATATGCCAAAAAATGACAAATAACATGGGGTAGTCCCCGAGTCACTGTTCGATCTACCGAAGTTTCATACATAATTTAAAATGAAAAATAAGGAAGGGTAGTTCCCGAGTCATTGCTCGAGGTACCGAAGTTTCATACATAACTTAAAATGACAAATTACATGGAGTTGTCCCCGAGTCACTACTCGAGCTACCGAAGTTCTGATAATCCATGTTTGATACATCAAGTTGATACAAAGTATTTCTGGATACAACATCCTTTTTCTAAGTATAAAACGGACGAAGTAAAACCACATTCCATGGCCTTTTTGATTCATCTCCGGACTTATCCGCTTTGTTCCTTTCTGGTGTTTGAGCGTCAATTAGGTACTATGCATCGTTGTGTAATGCTTTGATCACGATAAATGGACCTTCCCATGGGGGTGAGAGCTTATGCATGCCGCCTGTGCGTTGTACTAGCCGAAGCACTAGGTCTCCTTCCTTAAAAACTCTTGTACTCACTTTCTTGCTATGATATCGTCTGAGGTCTTGCTGATAAATAGTTGATCTTGAGAGTGCCAATTCTCTTGCTTCTTCTAGCAGGTCCACATCATCTTGCCGTGATACTTCGTTTACCTCGGCGCTTGTGTATTGGGCCACTCTTGGCGAATCATGTATTATGTCGGCTGGAAGTACAACTTCTGCTCCGTATACAAGAAAGAACGGGGTATACCCCGTCGATCTATTCGGGGTGGTTCTGAGGCTCCACAACACTGTTGGGAGTTCCTCGATCCAGCATCCTGCCGACCTCTGTAGCGTTTCAATCAGTCGAGGTTTTATCCCGGACAATACTAATCCATTTGATCTTTCTACCTGTCCATTTGAGGCCGAGTGAGGCACCGAGGCAACATCGAGTCTTATATGCTTCTCTTGGCAAAATCTGGCAAAGGCTCCCTCAACGAAGTTTGTGCCATTATCCGAGATGATACTGTGTGGGTATCCATATCTCAAGATAATATCTTTGAGGAATTTCACCGCCGTTGGCCCGTCACATTTTCTTATTGGTTTCACTTCTATCCACTTTGTGAATTTGTCCACCATGACCAGAATGTGAGTCATCCCGCCGCGAGCCAGCATAAATGGACCTACCATATCCAAACACCACACAGAAAACGACCAAGTGATTGGTATCGTTTTTAACTCGGATGAAGGCAGATGTATTTTGCTAGCATATCTCTGGCAGCCTTTACACGTCGTTAACAACTCCTTTGTTTCCTTCAGCGCAGTTGGCCAATAAAATCCGTGCCTGAATGCTTTGGCCACTAGAGCTCTGGACGAGGCATGATGTCCACATTCTCCTTGATGTATATCCAAGAGGATTTCTTGCCCCTCTGTCGAGTCAATGCATCGTTGCAGTACATTTGTCACACTTCTATTATAAAGCTCATTATTTATGATTGTGTAGGCTTTTTCTCTTCTTACTATCTGTCTGGCCATAACCTCATCATCCGGCAAGATATCTTCTTTGAGGAATGAGAATATAGGTTGCGCCCAAGTTGGTGTGACTTTTTCTGGGAAAATTATGTTGTCAAATTCCATTACTTCCGTCGACATAACATTCGTGGGTTTTTCCCAATCCATTTGTGGATCAACCGAATCAATCTTCGAGTAGTTCGGACCATGTTCTCTTTCAACTTCCATTGGGACAGACCCTTCTGTCTGATCTGCCGAGATATGTATTGACTCGTATTCTGGCGAAGGTGTAATTGATGGTTTTCTTAGGTGCTTCAGAGCTATGCCAGGCGGAATTGACTTCCTGGTTGATTTGAGCTTTGACAGTGTATCCGCGGCATCATTTTATGCTCGAGGTACGTGATGGAATTCACATCCATCAAAATAACCACTGATTTTCTGCACATGAAACCTATATAGGGCATATTCGCATCTAGTGCGTCCCAGTTCCCTGACACTTGCTGTACCACAAGGTCTAAATCTCCGTAACAAAGAATCTGACGTATGCCGATCTCTTTTGCCATTTTTAGGCCATGGACAAGTGCCTCATACTCGGCTACATTATTCGATGCAGCGAAATGTATTTGCAACATATATTTCAGTTGATCCTTTTTTGGAGAGGTCAATAGTAGTATCCCAACTCCTAGCCCATTTCTTAACTTGTACCCATCAAAGTGCATCGTCCAATAATTCGGATCTGGCAATGGGGGTTCATACTGCACCTCGGCCCAATCCACGAAAAAGTCGGCCACTGCCTGAGATTTAATTGCATCTCGTCTATCAAACTGCGGAGCATAGGGTGACAACTCAATTTCCCACTTTGCTATTAGGCCACTTGCATCTTTGTTGCTTAATATCTCGGCTATTGGTGCCTCACAAATCACCTTTATTGGGTGTTCTTCGAAATAATGTTTGAGTTTTTTCGCCGACATGTATACTCCGTAAGCCATCTTCTGGTAGTGTGGGTAGTTTTGCTTGGAGGCCGATAATACCTCACTTAGGTAATATACCGACCTTTGTACCGACTTACCCTCTTCATTTCGTTCCACAACAACTACTGCGCTTACCACTCTTTTTGTGGCTGCCACATAGAGTAGCGTAGGATCTTTTGACAATGGGGAAGCAAAAATTGGCGTCGTGACCAGCATCATTTTTAACTCATGGAAGGCACTATCGTCCTGGGGTGTCCAGTTGAACTTATCGGATTTTTTCATCAACTGATACCGAGGTAACGCTTTTTTCCCTAGCCAACTCACGAATCAACTCAGGGAGGCAAGACACCCTGTAAACTTTTGTACATCATTTAGGCACTTCGGCAATTCCATCCTTTCTACTTCTCGGATTTTAGTCAGATTTGCCTCTATACCTCGACTGGATACGAGGAAACCGAGTAATTTTCCTGTTGGCACACCAAAGGTACATTTTTCTGGGTTAAGTTTTATTCGAAACCTTCTCAGGTTCACGAATGACTGCCGAATATCTTCTAGGAGCGTGTTGCTCTCTTTTGTTTTATAACCACATCATCAACATATACTTGCACATTTTTCCCAATTTGTTCATGCAGACATTTTTGCATGCAACTTTGGTACGTGGCTCCTGCATTACGCAGGTCGAATGGCATGGTGCGATAGCAATAAGCCCCATACGGGGTGATAAAAGCAGTCTTTATTTGATCAGCCGAGTTTAACGGTATCTGGTGGAAACCAGAATACGCGTCTAAAAATGATAACAGCTCACCGCCTACGGTTGAATCAATGACTTGGTCTATCCTAGGAAAAGGAAAAGGATCTTTGGGATACGCCTTGTTAAGGTTCCTGTAATCGATGCACATTCGCCAAACGACGGCTACATTTGGGTCATCCTTTTTCTTTTCTACCAGCACCGGATTTGATAGCCAATCCGGATGAAGTACTTCCATGATAAACCCGGCCGCGAGGAGCCGAGCTATCTCATCCCCTATTATTTTTCTCCTATCTTCGGAGAAGCGGCGAAGAGGTTGCTTCACCGGTCTTGCTCCTGGTCGTACGTGCAAAGAGTGCTCAGGAAGCTCCCTCGGTACACCTTGCAAGTCCTATGTTGACCATGCAACGATATCCCGATTCTCACGGAGGAAGATGGTGAGCTCGCTTTCCTATTTGTCATCCAGGCTGGCTCCAATAGTGATGGTGCACTCTAGGAATTGATCATCAATCCGGATTTTCTTTGTTTCCTTAGTTGGCTAGACTGAGACACTCCCATGTGGGTTAGCGAGTGTCGGCATGTTGATCTGTGCCGACTGAGCCAAAGCTGCCACCTCCAGAATTCTTCTTTTCTCTCTTGCGATTACTAATGACTTGGCCAGGTTTGACCCAGCTAAAGCACATTCCATTGATCTTCTATAATCTCCAGCTACTGTTATCACACCCTGAGGCCCTGGCATTTTTATTTTGAAGTAGTTGATGTGAAAGCTGCTCGGAAACTTAGATAATGTAGGACGTCCGAGTAATGCATGATAACAACTTTCCAGATCTACCACCTCAAACTCCAGATTCTCAGCTCTACAATTCTCTCTTGTGCCGAATAGTACATCCACTCGGACCTTGCCAAACGGTTCGCACGAGAGCCCTAACACTATTCCATGGAATGTTGTCCTTGTTGACTGCAGCATATTCTGAGTTATTCCGAGTTTGTGCATTGTTTCCTTGTACATGATGTTGATGCTTCTCCCATTATCTATCAGTACTTTTGAGAACTTTACATTGATGCTGGGCCCGATGAACGTCAGATCCAGCACTAGAGCGTATGATCCTGGGTTTGGCATAATCTTAGGATGATCTCTTATGCTCCAGGTTATCTCTTGATCTGACCATGGCACATATCTCGGCACTTCCGGCATAACTGCATTCACTTCCATATGTCGGTGTTGTATGCTCTGTCTATCTTGTTGTTCTGTTGTGAACACACAATATGTTTGGTGATGCTCCCTGTACTCACTGTGTCCATTATTTCCGAGGTTTCCCCTTCCATCTTGGTTCTGATTCATCACTTGATGCACTGTATCCCTCCGATCGTGACCTTCATATCTCGGAGGTGGTGGAGGTAACATCAGTTGTTGCGCATTTGCCCCTGTCAACTATGGCTGCTGCTGGTGATGTGCTTGTTGTTGTGGAGCTTGTATGGCTGACGAATTTCCCATTGCATTCTTCATCTAGGCGCATTGACAAGTGAAATTTACACGGTTGATCCAGCATGGAATTTGTACTTCGGACTCTCTTGCCACTGTTTCTTCTATTCAGGTGTCCACTGTTTCTTCCCGTCCTGCCTTGGGGTCCACTGCTGAGGACCACTTTTCTGACGTTGATTGTTTCCATGACTCGGCTGATCCTGCACAACTGCAGCTACTTGATTTGAACTGTATCTGTAATCCGGCCGCTCATCCCTTCTTCTACCTCTATATTCATTGCGCCGTGATGATCCGGCACCATCCCGGGGGTAACGATCTTGTTGTTCATGATGTTCAGCCGACATAAGCTCTGGTTGAGTCGGATCTCCCACGGCATATGAATCTGCTATTCGGATTGTTTCTGCCAATGTAGTTGGCAGATCTCTTTGCAACCTTTGCCACAACACACTTGCATATCCACACCCCTGAGCGAACCAAGAAATTTCTTGAGATTCTATAACTCCCTCACATGAATTTCTGAGGTTGCACCACCGAGTTAGGAACTCCCTATCAGTTTCATTCGGTTTCTGCTTGCACATTGCGAGTTGTTGTGGTCTGTTTGGCCTTTTATATGTGCTGGTGAAATTACCGACGAACATTTCTTCAAAATCTAACCAATAGTTTATACTGCCTGTTGGTAAATTATTCAACCAAACTCTGGCCGGCCCTTCCAACATCTGTGGCACGTATCTCACCGCCCACCTCAGATTTCCTCTGGCTATCTTTACAGCCGTGGCATAATCAATTAGCCAATCTTGCGGCTTCGTACTTCCATTGTAAGTTTTCGTGCCTCTTGCCAACTGAAAGTTCGGTACAGGTGATTTGCCCATAATCCGAGGCCCAAAACATGATGGGCCAGGCGGACCCTGTTCTTCCAACAGCCCGGATCGATATAGTCTATCCAGCTTCAATCTCGCGTCAGTTGATGGCAAGTTTCTATAGATAACTCTCTCTTGTATTCCATAGTGGTTATGCCCATCATTGTATATGTCGTTTCCTTGATTATGCGGAGCTTGTCTTGTTTCTCGCTCTTGCCGAGGCTCATGCCTCTACTGATGATCCTGCGGAGGATACCTCCTTCCCTTCGTCGGGTTATTGTTCTCGGGGTTTCCCCTTCCGAGATTCCTATGCTCTCTGTTTATTCGGCCAGGGTTTCTTTCACCGCTATTACCTCGTCTTCCATTGCCTCTATTTTCATTGACCTTCCCGGCCACTGTCGGGTCATATGGGACAATTTTCTTGTTTCTCTTTCCCGAAGTTACTGCTTTATCTTTCCGCGCATTGTTTCCGGGTGAGGATGCTGCTGCCGCGGATAATGCGGGGGAAGCCCCTGCTGAATGAACCATGCGGGAAGCTCCTGTTTTTGCCAGGTTAACCTTAAGCATTTCTTCATTCTGCTGGTTCATGATGCGTACCAGCTCGTTTACTCTTTCTTGCTGTTTTTGCCGGGCTTCCCCACTTAATCCCTCCAATTCCAGGGCTGCTGCATTCTCCGCCCTGAGGTTCTTTGCCGGAGTACTATACCTCAGCAAACCTGGGTCAACTGAATCATCTGGTCGAGCTTCATGCTCCTTGTTAATATCATCCATGAGGTTCTTTTCTCTCAATCTTAGATCATCTACTCGGCCTGGGGCCGTATCTAGCTTGTTCGCCCTAGCATATTCTCGCAAGGTCCTGTTAAAGGACTCCTGCAAGGCTGATACCTTTTTTGCCTCTTCTAACATTTTCAATCTAGTTTCCTCTAACTCTGTATGTGCATTTGCCGGGTCAACTATCGGCGCTACATGAGTAGTCAAGTTATCTATAGCTGCCTGGAGAATATTCTCCGGCCTCTCCAGAGGTGGCCACCTTACTCTTGATGCTTTTGGAGTCACCTCCTGCACCTCGGCCACCCTGGTCACCGGCGGATCTTCTGAAGTTGGCTTCAGAGCTGCTTGCTTCATTGTCACATGTACTCCTGTTGTCGGGTCCTTGCTTGGTCCGGCGCCTACTCTTGCTGCTGGTGTTGGAGCCATCATCATCACCTCTACGCTGCCTACGGGGCGAACTCCACGCTGACCGCTGGCAGCGCGAAGGGGAGGATCTCCTGCTTCGATGACTCGGCACGGATAGATGCAGGAGGTGTCGATGCCGACGTAGATCTTGTGAGCGCCCAGGTTGATGAAGATGTCGTTGTGCGGGGGCGCCCTCCTCCTGAAACTGCCAGCGTTGTCGCTGACGTAGTCCTAGATATCAAATCTCTGGACTAGGCCAGAAACAACGCGCTTGCCCCGTGTGGATGAAGTTTTCCATCCGGATCTTGACTCCAGCTAGCACCGCTGCTGGCCCCACAGTGGGCGCCAACTGTCGTGGTGGTGGCACGGCAGATGCCATGAGTAGGCTAAAGTATGGGGCCAATGGATTCTAGTGGGATCTGGGGAGGGAAGATATAGTGATTTCTACACACAAAAGACTAGAACATGGATCTTTATTTCTCCTCAATCGAGTTACAAGTGCTCCTAGAGTTGTATTAGAGGGAGGAGGAAGAAAGCTCCTACATGAGTCCTCTAGTGTCAAATGAATCGATCCCCCTCTTAGGAAGCCTTGTCCCTCCTTATAAAGGGGTCCCTTGATCCCTCCTAGGGCTGATGTGGCAAGCATATTCTTGGAATATGCTTGTCACAAAGTGGTAACTCGGCGGAGCTCTTTCCGTGTCTCCCTTCTATCAACGGCAAAGACCCAGAACCCCACATGTGAGCCTCGGGTTTGCCCACTGTCACCTCCGTGACACCTGTCTGCCCTTCTGTAGCTCTGCACCTTGTCTTTAGTGCTTGGCCCTATGTAGATTCCTCCTAGACAGTAGCTAGGGTTTGACTCTAGAATCCTTCTCCTTCACCTGCAAGCTTCCCGTTACTCGTCCTTGCGTCGCATAACTCGGCTCGGCCTTCACCTGCATATGAGCCGATCAGCATTACTTGGCCGACTTAGTTCATACATCGGCCGAGTGCGGTATTGATCACTCGGGTTTAGTTAAGCCATGCCTTATTCGGCCAAGCCCTGCATAACTCGGCCGAATCAAGTTACAACTCAGCATTCGGTAAGACAGGTTCCTTCCTTGTTTCTACTATCTTGACCCTACCTGGGGTCATCCCCCCGGCAACGTTAATGAGAATGAATACAAGCTTATGGGCGTACAGACGTTTCTTTCCGTTGAACCATATCGTATCCGCTTGTGCCTATATATTGGAGAGCTCTCTCCTCTCCAGATACAGAAGAGAACCAGTGCGTCCACGCACGATAGCCACTGCCATTTCCTCTACTGTTGCTACTGCGGGTGATACCATTCTGTTCATCGCGTACACGGCTGACAGAAGAGCAGGCCTCCGAAACCCTGCCTCTCCAGATCCTGTATGGGAGAGGGGCAATTATATTTTTGAGGAGTGTCTTCGACGCAACTGCTCGCCTTCGTTCCACTACTTCCACGCCTTCATCATCACCATGGCTACTGAAGCCGAACAGGCCGCCGCTGCGTCCAAGAGGGCGGCCGACGAGGCTGCCGCCACAACTGCTGCTACGGCCAATTGGCCTACTGGAGGGTATCATATGCTAATCCCTCTCTTACTTATTTCTGTATACATAGTACTAGTAATGTCCGTAGTTGATTCAAGAATTAGTCTAGTACTTCACGGTTTCATTACCAAATAACCGTACGTGCATGTCTGTCTCATGATTTATTTTTGGATTAATATAACTGAAGTAGTTCCTAGATTCTCAACATCTTTCAGCGTCCATCTTGGCGACGCCGGAGTTGGGCGGCAGCTGACAACTTTGGTGGTTGCAGAAAACTCTAAGGATCGTTTTTTATTTCTCGATCTCTTAGAATTTTATCTGCAAATTCGGGATAATCATTTTTTCTGGTATGTATTTTAGTTTTCACGTGTGTTGCTTATTGTAACTTGATTTTCGATTAATAAAATATGTGGTTGCTCTAAAAAAAACATCACAGCTCACTCATCGATTCCTCAAAAAAGGGACATGATTCTTCTGCCCTCTTTTCTTGCACTATGGTGATTTTTCATTTGTTTCCCTCAATTTTTCTTATAGCTGTCAAACGATCTGGATCATGTGAAACAACTTGCACTAAAAGCCATGGTTTTGTGATGAAATTCTCTTTGGTTGTGTACCTTCTGGTTTTATGAAAATTTCTCAATAATTTATTGACAAATAGATGCAACGTACCCATGGGGTGCTCCCCTCGTCATGTATAGCCCAGATTGGTTGGCTGGTGCTTCGGGTATTTTTTGCCAAATCTGGACTTTTGGCGAAACTAATTTCATGTCTGCCCCCTCCTTAAAACTAATTCGGAATCTGACCCTGGGATCGGCGCCATTTAAAATGGTGCCGAAGTTGTGCATGTCGGCGCCAAGTTGCACCAGCTGGGAGGAAGGCCAGAGGGGTCGGCGCCATTTGATACGGCGCCGAGGTGAGTTCGGCATTCCATTTAGAAAAGAGACATTTTCTAGGCATGATTAGGTAGCGGTTCATGTCGTTGTAGCTCACAACAGTACGACCAACAAGTAGCTTCTAAGGACACTAGGAATAAAAAGTACATTAGGTCGTGTGAAGCAGTTCATGGACCGCCTCTGCAAGTTTGGGCTCACTGCGGATGCCCTCAATCCATCTCATATTTATGTTCACCATCTTCAGGTTTCGTTTTAGCGCACTCTGAAGTGCTGGCTCTGTGTAGTTCGTGAAGTATTTGGAGATCTCTTCCGCCTTATCATTGGACGTGAACTGACAGAAAAAGGCATAATGCACATTAGAAGTGGTCCAATGCACACATTACTGGGAAACTGAATAACACAGAAATACAAAAATTGTCAAATCAGTAGTATGAAGTTTTTAAATATACCAGTGGGACAATGTTGTTGACAATACACCATAGTAGGTTCTTCTCAGGAATTACGTTCAAAATACGATGCCAGTTTTCCTGTGAATGTAATGAATAAAACAAAATATGATGATGCATATCAAGATTCTTGTTCGGGATTAAATCACAACAATAAAATCACGAGGACCACATGAAAAAGTCTAAGCCAAGGGCCTTTCCTGTGTCGTTTGTCCATGTTATCTTTTTCTGGGATCAACGGTTACATGTCCGGTTTACACGGCATAACATTGGCACATGTATATACATGACCCAGTCTAAGACTAATATACTGATTCGTCATGACAATCAGATTGAAAAACATACTTGTACTAGACTGTGACTCATGAAAACTAGTACTACTCACTAAACCTCAAGCAAACCAACAAAAAATCAGAGACAAGCTAACATAACAAGATAGTTACCACCCAAAATAAGTAGGTGATGGCCTCCATCACACAAACATGCATACTTACCTAATTAACTAAACTCAAGATCACTCTCACAATCTCTCTCTCTCTCTCTCTCTCTCTCTCTCTGCCCAAAATTTATCGGTCAACTCAAGTATGATCCAGACTACCTAGCTACACTACCAATCTTGTCGAATATATCACCGCATGGACCACACCATCCATCCCTGGATAATACATGTCGGCTACCATGTGGAATGCACTACCTTGTGGACTATACCCACTACAGCCTCAAATGGAGACATGGTCGCACAAAAGAGAACACCCTCACAAGTCTAACATCCCACCCTTGAAATGTATCTTCCATTTATAGATGGTTTAGTCAAGCTGTGCTCACAAACAATCACCATCTAGATTTTGTGCTTTCACTCATGGTGATATGCCTCATCAGATAGTTCGTCGACCGTGACATTCCAACTACAACATATATATCCTCATATATACGAGGACTTGTACAAAACCATGACTCAAAAACATGATTCTGACTCAACACGACAACTTTCACACCCATGACTCACCTAACACTCCCAAATATAAACTAGATGCACATATGTCGATGATAACAACTGTCACACTAAGAACTACTTGTTTTCTATCTCCACCGGGTCGCCCCATTAAATAATGACCATCCTCCTTGAGGTGCTAGTACGGGTTGCCTCCCTAGGACAAGCATGCTTCAAATATGAGACCTAGCTGATCTCATACCGTTGTTAGGATTGTCCTTTAGCAAATAAATCACATCCAACAATCACAAACACCCACATGAAGAAATCTTAGCCAAGGGTGGTTGAGATTCCCTTTTTCCTTCATTTATTTGTCTCAATCCACGGTACAAATCTCAGATATACAAGAAGGAACCTTGACACGTATATATACATGGCCAAACCTAAGCCTATTCGACCGGCTCATACTAGCACCCGATACAAAACATACTAGTACAAGAGTTCGACTCGCGTAGGCTAGTACTACTCGGACAACGCAAGTAAATAGTACAAAACATGAGACGGGATAGTAGAATAACCGTCTATTACTTTTGTAAATCTTGTACTCGGAAAAACTAAAAAATATAAATTCAGGTAGTAGAATGCTACTGTTTTTCATCAAAACATGTGAAGAAATCTCACACAGCAAGCTAGCCATGAACTGAAAGTATTAGGTGATGGGCTCAATTGCGCACACATGCATACTTACTTAACTAAAATAAACTCAAGATTACTTGAACAATTGGCATGTTATTTTGAAATATTCTGATGACCTAGTAACATTAACATGAATTTTTCCACATCCTGAGGAATTATAGGATATTGAAAGATTTAATGCTAGTCTTCATAAGTAAGAGTTTTATAAGTAAAGATCACAATTTAGTCAAAAGTAGACGGTCTAGATTGGCTCCAAAAGGAAGTCATGGTGCACCTTATGAGTAACATTGTTTTAATTTCCGTCAGTAATAAACAATCTTCTAAATGGTAATAGGCCACTTACCTTGTGGATTTAGTGAAGTAATTGTCTTTACCTATCATCTTGTATATAAATTTAAACAAACCAATGGATGATTTTGATACTTAAATATGATTGTATTTGTAAATTTTTGTGTCTAATGATATGTTACTTTAAACACAATGAACGTTAGAATTTACATTTTTAAGGTGTAACTAGACTAGTCTGTGTTGATTCCATCCAAATATGTATATCCGTTAGCTAGGTTATAATGCAAGGAATCTCCATTTGATAATACCTTATGTTTAAACTACAACTTATTAATTGGTGAAATGGAGTCCTAGAAATGAGCTAGTCCAGGAAATGCCACTTGAGGTGTGCACTTATTAAAGAACACGAGAATACCCTAGGTGCATATTTCAATATGTGAAATAAAATCCTATAAGTACCAAAATTCCCAACATGATCAGAAGTCTCAGCTTTCTAAATAGCAATCCATTCACATTACATCGTAACATACCTTTAACCAGATCCATACAGTTTCACGTGCATCTATACTAATAAATTCAAGAAGATGAATTGCATCTTCATTAGGGACCTGCGAGAAGGGGAAACATGTGATTCCTAAGTGCAACTTAAATTACATGCTTATTTTTAAAGTTGCACATTAATAAATTGGGAATAAAAAATCTTTATAGGTTACCTCATTGGTGAAAATTAAATTTAGTGACTCAAGAACAATATCCTTATTTGAGCAATAAGATAATACACCTACAAACAAGTAGAAAATGCTTTCAAAACAACTGACAAAACATCAGGAAGAATCTTTATTATTTTAAGAAGGTTGAATAGACACACACCTAAGACATCCCACTTTTCGTCCATATCAGTTGAGTCCTTGTACAATTGTCTAAGATCATCATAACCAGATCTATTTGTACTACTAACCGTTTGCATCATAGAGAGGTATGCAGCCTATAGTATATATATTGAATGTCACAAAATGGAAGAAATGAGCATATGAACACCATGTGAAGTAAGGGAAAAGATTTGACCGTTCTAGTATGTGGAGAAATGACCGAAGTGTTGTGATCATGGGTCAAGACATTAAAGCGGCGGACACCTTCATTGATAGTCTTATCATGTCCAAGTTTGACAAGGGCAACCAAGAGCATTTCTCTTAGACTTACATCCTTGTCGTCCTCGCCATCAATAGGGTCCCAACCTAACTTTCTGAAAAAAGGAGAGCATATACAGAATGTTGAAGATATATGTGGAAATAATTAGAAAACTACATGTAAGATTGCCACTAGATTTGACATCAATAAGGTACATCTTTGTAAACATGTTATACTAAACATAAATAGTTAAAACATGAAATGGCTTACACAGGTGCTCATGAGAACTTTGATGAGAAGTTGTTTAATGTCACCAGCCAATTTAGGCACAGCATAAGTTGATACTTGGGCAACAACTGAAGTTATCTGTAAAGACAAGGAAAAATACACATAGAAAATTAATATCCAATTTTTAACATAATGGAACTAGTTGGACAACAAGGATTTACATACATCATTTATGTGTGTTAGCACACTGTAGTTCGTCTCCTCACGACAAGCATACAATATATATAGCAATGATGCAAGTGTGTCTTTGCGGGCCATGGAAAGCACATGTGAGTTCTCTACAATTCCTGGAAACCTAGTGTTACAGTACATTTAAAAAATGTTGCCAAGATAAGTTCATTGTCAAAGATGTTGTACTTACCAATTTTTTCCATTGAAGAGAACATGTTTGCCTCTAATGCAGATTGAAATTTTTCTGCAATTTCTCTATCATACTTCACACGGTAAAAGCCCGTTTCATTTATATTCAACTTAATCAGAAAATTTCCACCCTTCTCTTGTTTTCCACATAAATCTAACTTATCATACTTATGTGTAAAAATGAACTTTCTATTTAATGAAGCACACCTTAGAGTTATGGGAACATCCCACAAGATGGATCGAGGGGATCCATCTAATAAAAATTGTGTCTGCAACAAAAACAAATAGTACATATGTGAAGAAAAGTAACATATTAATAATGATTTAACTATTCCATTAAGGAAATTAAGTCAATGTGTCCATTTCCCATTCTTTTTACTAGAGTAAATAAAATATTAACATTGTTTCTAACTTTTCGCCAAAATAAAAACTATTGCACAAAAAGTAAATTGTCAAAGACTTGAAACACATATCAATGTAAATTGCCCCATGATAGATGGCTCAAAGATGTCAAAAACTTGATTAAGAATAATCTCTCAGATGCGACTAATATGGTCATCCTTAATATCCAAACATCAAGTTCATTACTGAATGGTCCCTGAAGTGGAGATCTCAACATTTTTTAGACTAAAATAAATTTACAGTGTTTTACTGGCTCAATTGACTTTCTTCATGTAAATGCAATATGAAATAGTTGGGATCCTCTTCACTGTAAAACATTCAATTGGTTCATTCCTTGTAATCCATGTTTCATGAAGAATAGGAAAACATAGGAAAATATGCCCCATATTATTTATAGTAGAATTATTTTAACGATAAAGTCACTTTGACTCGAACCTAGTGTCAAATCGATCTAATTAAGCTTGGCTACTAGTGGTTGGATTCAAGAACCTGAATCCCTATGAAAAAGAGGCACATCTTTGGTAGCTTGGTTATATTTGTCACTGCACAACATCATTGCAAAGTTAGCAATAGCTTCATAACTGAAGAATGATGCAAGATCATCTTAAAATTTATTTATTGGTATAATAATTGCACAATTAATAGAAGATTCTGGGATGACATTGCAAGTTGGCCTGACCACCTCCTATATTGTATAACACATGATCCAATATTTGAAAACCCATTAAATTAAAGAAATTTGTAGGGACTATATGAGACACCAAGTGTTAATAAAGTAGACATCAACTTGTTAGGGTAAGATTGCACTCCCTACAAAACTAATGTTGCTACAAGGGTATGAGGCCGTATCTGTGTATATAGGTATGATGCGTGCATATTGGTCCTCATAGGACTAGGACCTGGATAAAGGTACATGCTTGACCGTTCAATTTAGTGGTGGAATATTGGTTCTTAGCATCCCATGATTGTGGAACAAATTTCAACATTTCCTAGATGACCGTTATATATCAACGAGAATCTCACAGTTCACTAGGGAACACGCAGATGATTTATTAGAAGGGATTTTTATCGGAACAATACCACATTGACTGAACAAATGGCTAAATACCAACTTAAGTAAAAGAGCGAGCATGAGATCAAATATAAGGCTAGTCTTTCTGGGAAGAGCGACCAAAACCACTTGCCAGCCTATTTTCCCCTCTATGATTGGCCAAGTTTATATATGGGAAACTAGTTTATAGTGACCAAAGTGCACAATGGGGGAGAAACTTTCTTAGATTAAATCACAAAGATTTGCCATAAATAAGTATTTTCCAATAACAAGTAGTGTTTTTTTTGGAAGAATCTGATCCGGGACAAGATGACAAGCGTAATTCTTATACCCTTTTTATTTTTGCAATCGTAATATAACATTGCTTTAGTGCTTTATGTTTCTTTATAGACATCCCAGACTATGAAAGTGTGGTTTTATATGTTAAATACAGATTTTTTGCAAGTGAAAATAAGCATATACATAAATATACACTAGAGGAAAAAGGGCCATCCGTTCGCCACCCCTGGGAGCATTAGTCCCGGTTGCGCCAAAGAGACTAATGTACGCATCGGTTGGAGCGGCACGGGCCAGGGGCATGGGTCCCGGTTGGTAAGGGGCATCGTCCCGGTTGGAGCCACCAACCGGGACTAAAGGTTTACAGCCACGTGGGCACGCACCTTTAGTCCCGGTTCTTGGCTCCAACCGACTAAAGACCCACCCTCTATAAATGCAACGCCCACCCCCTCCTCCGCCTCCACTGTTTTTGAATGGTGTAAGCTGTGAGGGTGTGTGCTAGTTTTTCTCATGCATGCATGGAAGGTGTTTGTTGAAATGTTTGAGTGAAAATCCCGTTGAATTTCTCATAGAACAAAAATATAGAAGGTGTCCGAGACGCGCTTGAGCTTATTTCCCTCGATCGAGGTTAGCAATCTTATCTTTTCTAGGTCATTGATACAATTCATGTGTCGGTGAATTGGTTATTTCACTATTTATGATGTCCTGTTTTTGATAAACTTACTTATATGATGCGATGAGCGTCGGAATGGATGTACGGTGATCAAGTGGCCGGTATATCAAAGGCGTGGATAAATTTATCGATGTGGCTACGGCAAACAAAGAGAATGGATTTATCGTTGTCCATGTGTTCAATGTCGAACAACAAGGAGTACTCTTCCTCGAAAATCATTCAGCCACCGATTATGAAAGGTTTCATGCCCAACTATAATTGCTGGACCAAGCACGGGAAAGAGGGGTTATGATGGAAGATGGTGAAGAAGAAGATGATGATAACAACTATCATCATATGTTTCCTGAATACGTGATACTGCAATGGAAGACAATGGAGAGGAAAAAGGTGAAGAACGGGCATCGGATGAGCCTGATGAACTTGGTAGGGTCATTTCGATGCAAAGCGAGACTGTGAAGCGTAAAATGAGAAGTTGAAGTTAGAGGGCATGTTAGAAGATCACAAGAAATTGTTGTACCCAAATTGTGAAGATGGCAGCACAAAGCTCGATGACCTTTGGAATTGTTGCGATGGAAGGCGAGTGTGGTCTAGCCGACTCCTCATTTGAAAAGATGCTGAAAATAATGAAGCGAAGTTTCCAAAACATAACGAACTTCCCGATAGTACCCTCTGAAGCAAAGAAGACTCTACGTCTCTGGGATTAGATGTGCAAAAGATACATGCATGCATTAATGATCGCATCCTCTACATGTAAGGAGTATGAGAATTTAGATAAATGTCCGGTATGCAGCGTTGCGGTATAAGATCGACGAGATGACCCTGGTGATGTTGAGGAGAGCCTCCTGGAAGAGGGTTCTGCTAAGGTTATGTGGTATGCTCCTATAATACCAAGGTTGAAACGCATGTTCGTAAAACAAAGAGCATGCGGTTGTTGCGATGGCACAAAGAAGACCGTAAGAAAGACGGGAGTTGAGACACCACCGATGGGTCACAGTGGAGAAAAATCGAGAGACTTCAGACTTTGCGGTGGCGCAAGGAACTTATGGTTTGGTCTAAATACGGATGGCATGAATCCTTTTGGGGAGCAGAGCTGCAGTCAAAGACTGCCCGTGACTCTATGTATCTACAACCTGCCTCCTTGGTTGTGCATGAAGCGTAAGTTCATTATGATGCCGTGCTCATCCAAGGCCGAAGCAACCGGCAACGACATTGATGTGTACCTTAGGCCATTAGTTGAAGAACTCTTACGGTTGTGGGGCAAACCAGGTGTACGCGTGGGATGAGAACAAGCAGAGCCATTTAATCTACGAGGGTTGTTATTCGTAACCATCAATGATTGGCCCGCTCTTAGTAACCTTTCGGATGCACAAACAAAGGATATAAGGCATGTACCCACTGTTTAGATAAGACCGAAGGTACATATTTGCATAAATGCAAGAAGGTTGTGTACCTAGCGAATCGATGATTTCTTCCACCAATCATCCGTAAGAAAGAAAGGCAAGCATTTCAAAGGTGAGGCGATCAGGAAGAAGCTGAACTCCTCGGTGATGATGTATTTGGTATGGTCAAGACATAGAAGTAATCTTTGGAAAGGGTCCCGCGGTCAATCAGTTCCGAACGACGTCGCTACAGGACACGCACCCATGTGGAAGAAGAAATCTATATTTTGGGAGCTGCCATATTGGAAAGTCCTGCGTGTCCGCTCTTCAATCGACGTGATGCACGTGACGAAGAATCTATGCGTGAACCTGCTAGGATTCCTAGGCGTGTATGGGAAGACAAAAGATACACCAAGCACGGAGGACCAACAAATTATGAAAGACCCAAAGAACATGCATACAGATAACAAGAAGGCGGATAAAGGCGTCACTTAAGTCGTGCCGCTATGCTCTTACCAAAGCAGAGAAGGAAATCTTTTGAAGTCCTTTACGGTATCAAGGTGCGTCGGGCTTCTCATCTAATATAAAGGGATAATAAATATGGCAGAAAAAGTTCCAAAACCTGAAGTCTCATGATCCACGTGATTATGACGTGATTGCTTCCGATTGCATTGAGGGGCTTCTACCGAAAATGTTCGAGTACCCATTGTGAAGTGTGCATTCCTCAATGCAATATCTCGAAGGTAATCAATCCAGATATTACGCCAAGGTTCTGAAGGATGTGGTACAATGTCTTGTTAGTTTTGAATTGGTGTTCCCACCATCCTTCTTCAATATTATGACGCATCTCTGGTTCATCTAGTGGAAGAGATTGCCATTCTCGGAGGTATTTCGCACAATATGTTCCCTTTGAGAGGTTCATGGGAGTCTTAAAGAAATATGTTCATAACCGCTAGACCAGAAGGAAGCATCTCCAAGGGATATGGAGCAGGAGGTCATTGAGTTTTGTGTTGACTTTATTCGACCTTAAGCCGATTGGTGTTTCGACTCATGCATGAGGGAAGACTAAGTGGAAAAGGCACGCTGGAAAGAAAGCACTGATATGTAGGGACGGGATTCTTTCACTAAAGCACACTACGCTTCTACATAATTCCACCTTGGCAGCTCCAGATATGGAGGAACACAAGAATATTATACGCTCAAAAACCCGGGAAGCTGAATCATGGATTACAGATGAACACATGAAGTCTCGGTTGGTTGGATGGACACATCTCTTGAATGACACCACTGTTGGAGATCAGCTATACTTGTTGGCGTCACCATCTTCTCGTATTGAATTTCCAAGGGTACGAAATAAATGGGAATACATTCTACACGATCGCCAAGATAAAAGAGCACCAACCAAAATAGTGGTGTCCGCTTTGATGCAATAGGCGAGAATGGACAAAAGGACACATATTATGGTTACATAGAGGAGATATGGGAACTAGACTATGGAGTCTCTTTTAAGGTCCCTTTGTTTATTTGCAAATGGGTCAACTGAATGGGGAAGGGTAAAGATAGACCGGTTATGCGGAATGACAACAGTGGATCTCAACAATCTTGGTTATAGAGATGAACCATTCGTAGCCAATGATGTGTCTCAGGTTTTCTATGTGAAGGACATGTCCTCGGACCGAAAAAAAGAAAAAATATGCAAGCGAATACATCATATGATGATCCAAAGCGTCACATAGTTCTTTCGGAAAAGAAACATCGTGGGAATCGAGGGCAAGACGGACATGTCGGAAGATTATAATAAGTTTGATGAAATTCCGCCTTCACGGAAAACTGACCCAAGCATTCCGTTAAGTAAAGAAGATGCTCCATGGTTACGTCTGAAGCGGTCATAAGGAATGACATATGCCAAGAAGTTCATGCTCATATTATGTAACTCTAGTTCATGTCTTTCGCGGTTTGTGGCTTGACCAAGGATATCTTTCGCGGTTTGTGGCCTTTAGTCCCGGTTTTGTAGTCTCGTTTTAATATTAATAAATGTCTTGAGTGTTAGTCCCATTTTGTGGCTGGACCGAGTGCCTCTATGACCATTTCTCGGAGATGCCGGAGACTGGGCTCCGTCGGCATCTCCCGAACTGGCCAGCGTGGTGTCCCCGCTCTAAAAACCATCTTGCAGCTTGTAACTTCACTAACTAGATCAATACGCCTGAGCTAACTAATTTCACATATTAGGGAGTGCCTCTATGACCAGTTTCTCGGAGATGCCGGAGGCCAGGCTCGTCGGCATCTCCACAAACTGGCCGCAGTGGTGTCCTGCTCGAAAACCATCTTGCAGCTTGTAACTTCACTAACTAGATCAATACGCCGGAGCTAACTAATTTCACATATTAGGAGTGCCTCTATGACGATTTCTCGGAGATGCGGAGGACCGGCTCCGTCGCATCTCCACAAACTGGCCGCAGTGGTGTCCACTGCTCGAAAACCATCTTGCAGCTTGTAACTTCACTAACTAGATCAATACGCCTCGGAGCTAACTAATTTCACATATTAGGAGTGCCTCTATGACGTTTCGATTTCGGAGATGCCGAGGACTGGCATCGGCATCTCCACAAAGCCGCAGTGGTGTCCCTGCTCAAAACCATCTTGCAGCTTGTAACTTCACTAACTAGATCAATACGCCTGAGCTAACTAATTTCACATATTAGGAGTGCCTCTATGACAGTTTCGGAGATGCCGGAGGCTGGCTCGTCGGCATCTCCACGAAGCGCCGTAGTGGTGTCCTCGCTCTCTAAAACCATCTTGGAGATGCCTCAAACTGGCTGGAGGATCGGACTCACAAGGATGCATATTTATAGTACAAGCAGCTCGGCATAATGTCGACACTCACGACATAATGTCGACACTCACCCCTATTATTAGTGCTGACTCATCTTTAGTCGGTTGGTGTCTCCAACCGGGACTAAAGTTCATCTTTAGTCCCGGTTGGTGACACCATCCGGGACAAGGTACAAGCCGACATAATGTCGACACTCACCCCTATTATTAGTGTTGTCGCCCACTCTCAAGAATCCCTTTAGTCCCGGTTTGTGACTACATCCGGGACTAAATGTGCCGAACAATGATCATGTGTGTGTGGACATTGGTATGTAGAACAATGTTGCAGAGGAAGTTTTCCTTTTGTCGCACGGAAAATCCCTTTTCCATTTTCCGGCGCAAAAACGGGTCGTTTTGAAGTAACCACCAAAATGCCGTTTCAGAATGCTACCGTCCTATTTTCCTAAAATACTAGACCACCTTACATGGACTATATCCCAACCGTACAAATCGGGACTAAATATGAACCCTCTCTTTATATAGGCATTTCCCTCTATTTATTAGGTAACACTTAAGACATTTATTAATATTAAAACCGGACAAATCGGGACTAGCTAACACTCGTGCCTAAAGCCCCCTTTAGTCATAATCATGCCTAGTCCTATAGCACGCAGCTGTGGTCTTCATCGTAATGCGTCATCATCATCGTCATCGTCACCGCCACTCGGGATCCTCACCATCCATGGCATATACGGGGCCATTCCAGCCTTGGATTCACGGCGGGTGGGAGAGGGTCTCTGGAAGACGATGCCGCCACCGGGGACAGTGGGGCCTGTATGGGTGGACTCGTGGCACCGTGGCGAGGATGGTCTCCCGGCGATGTAGCGCATCACTTCGATGATAATGGTTCTCCCACCACAGACGGCCGACCGTTGTTGTTCACCGTGGCGGGCCATCACCCTCGTACTGGAGCTCCCTTTCCCGCCTATTAGCGAAGAAGGCATTCAGGTGTCATAGTTGTCGGATCCCACTGGGATCCATCCGCTGCTCGGCGTGAGCTCGTGGTAGAAGTGGTTTGTGATGGCACTGGCGTGCGGAACCTTGAGGACAGAGGGACAGAACCCTCCGGCTTCAAGATCCATCCGGGCGGCGGTACCCAGTGGACAAGGGTAGTTGAGGCGCAGCCGCCTCGGTCTCCTCGAGGGTCGAATGGCCCGAGGCGTTGTCCATTGTTCTAAGAGAGGAAGGTGTGGATGTGTGGATAGCCATGACACGATCACCCTAAATATAGAGGGAAAGGGCGGGAAAACTTGGCGTGAAGCTTTGGGAAATGGCGGGAAATATCTTTAGTCCCGGTTAATGACTACATCCGGGACTAAAAGCTCTAGTAGAAAGGAAAGGGCGGGAAAACTTGGCGGGAAGAGGTGGGAAATGGCGGAAAATATTTTTAGTCCCGGTTTGTGACTACATCCGGGACTAAATGTGTGCCGAACAATGATCATGTTTCAAAAAAACCTTCACAAAATGACCTATCATGTTCGAGGTTTCATGGCTTTCGGTCCAAATGACCGATGTTATGTGCTGAATCACGGCATAGTTTGTGATGTTGTGCCCATATTATGCATGTGTGTGGACATTGGTATGGAGAACAATGTTGCAGGAGGAAGTTTTCCTTTTTGTCGCACGAAAACCCTTTTCCATTTTCCGAGCGCAAAAACGGGTCGTTTGTGAAGTAACCACCAAAATGCCGTTTCAGAATGCTACCGTCCTATTTTCCTAAAATACTAGACCACCTTACATGGACTATATCCCAACCGTACATCTCAAACCTTTTCCCATCCCGGTAAAAGGACAAATGTCTGCCGAATCACAGGAAGTGGGTCCGGTTTGTACTACGGTACATGATCTATCGCCCGTGATTTTTTGAAAATCGCTTTTAGACTCGCAATATGTGGTTTCTTGAGATCCAATGCAAGTTCTAACGATGCCCCTATCTTCATGCACACCGTTCGACCATAGTTAGAAATTCAAATAATTCAAACGGGCATAATAAATTCAAAAAAAATCCGAACAATGAAAATCCTTCGTGGTGTCATATTATGTTACATAGTTGAAAGGAAAAATACAGACTTGGTATATTGATCATGTTTGAAAAACCTTCACAAAATGACCTATCATGTTCGAGGTTTCATGGCTTTCGTCCAAATGACCGATGTTATGTGCTGAATCACGGCATAGTTTGTGATGTTGTGCCCATATTATGCATGTGTGTGGACATTGGTATGGAGAACAATGTTGCAGGAGGAAGTTTTCCTTTGTCGCATACGGAAAAGCCCTTTTCCATTTTCCGAGCAAAAACGGTCGTTTGTGAAGTAACCACCAAAATGCCGTTTCAGAATGCTACCGTCCTATTTTCCTAAAATACTAGACCACCTTACATGGACTATATCCCAACCGGTACATCTCAAACCTTTTCGTCCATCCACGTAAAAGGACAAATGTCTTAGAATCGGCAGAAGTGGGTCCGGTTTGTACTACAGTACATGATCTATCGCCTGTGATTTTTGAAAAATCGTTTTAGACTCGCAATATGTGGTTTCTTCAGAGATCCAATGCAAGTTCTAACGATGCCCGTCCCCTATCTTCATGCACACGGTTCGACCATAGTTAGAAATTCAAATAATTCAAAACGGCATAATAAATTCAAAAAATCCGAACAATGAAAATCCTTGGCGTGGTGTCATATTATGTTACATAGTTGAAAGGAAAAATACCAGACTTGGTATATTGATCATGTTTGAAAAAACTTCACAAAATGACCTATCATGTTCGAGGTTTCATGGCTTTCATCCAAATGACCGATGTTATGTCTGAATCACGGCATAGTTTGTGATGTTGTGCCCATATTATGCATGTGTGTGGACATTGGTATGGAGAACAATGTTGCAGGAGGAAGTTTTCCTTTTGTCGCACGAAAAGCCCTTTTCCATTTTCCGAGCGCAAAAACGGGTCGTTGTGAAGTAACCACCAAAATGCCGTTTGAGAATGCTACCGTCCTATTTTCCTAAAATACTAGACCACCTTACATGGACTATATCCCAACCGGTACATCTCAAACCTTTTCGTCCATCCCCGTAAAAGGACAAATGTCTCTTGAATCGCAGGAAGTGGGTCCGGTTTGTACTCTGTACATGATCTATCGCCTGTGATTTTTGAAAAATCGCTTTTAGACTCGCAATATGTGGTTTCTTCAGAGATCCAATGCAAGTTCTAACGATGCGCCCCTATCTTCATGCACACCGGTTCGACCATAGTTAGAAATTCAAATAATTCAAAGCGGGCATAATAAATTCAAAAAAACCCGAACAATGAAAATCCTTGGCGTGGTGTCATATTATGTTACATAGTTGAAAGGAAAAATACCGACTTGGTATATTGATCATGTTTCAAAAAACCTTCACAAAATGACCTATCATGTTCGAGGTTTCATGGCTTTGGTCCAAATGACCGATGTTATGTCTCGAATCACGGCATAGTTTGTGATGTTGTGCCCATATTATGCATGTGTGGACATTGGTATGGAGAACAATGTTGCAGAGGAAGTTTTCCTTTTTGTCGACGGAAAAGCCCTTTTCCATTTTCCGAGCGCAAAAAACGGGTCGCTTTGTGAAGTAACCACCAAAATGCCGTTTCGGAATGCTACCGCCTATTTTCCTAAAATACTAGACCACCTTACATGGACTATATCCCAACGGTACATCTCAAACCTTTTCGTCCATCCACGGTAAAAGGACAAATGTCTGTAGAATCGGCAGGAAGTGGGTCCGTTTACTACAGTACATGATCTACCGCGTGATTTTTGAAAAATCATTTTAGACTCGCAATATGTGGTTTCTTCAGAGATCCATTGCAAGTTCTAACAATATGAAAGGAAAAATACCAGACTTGGTATATTGATCATGTTTCGAAAGGAAAAATCCGAACAATAGCCGTCCCCTATCACTTCTTATGTTTATAGTTTTTCTAAATTCCAAATTGATATTAAAAAATATAAGTTAATTCATTTTAATTGTAAATGGTTCATATTTTAAATGGTTACATTAATTATTTTTAAACGAAAATGTTTTTGAATTATTTATTTAAATCCAAACACTTTTTATGTTTAAATTTTTCTAAATTCAACTTAATATTCAAAATATAAGTTAATTAACTTTAAAAGGTTACATTAATTATTTTTAGAAATAGAAAATGGTTTTGGATTATTTATTCAAATCCATACACTTCTTATGTTTAAAGTTTTCTAAATTCCAAATTAATATTAAAAATATAAGTTAATTCATTTTAAAAGGTTACATTAATTATTTTCTAGAAATAGAAAATGGTTTTGCATTATTTATTCAAATCCATACACTTTTTATGTTTAAAGTTTTTCTAAATTCCAAATTGATATTAAAAAATATAAGTTAATTCATTTTAATTGTAAATGGTTCATATTTTAAATGATTACATTAATTATTTTTAAAAGTAAAAAATGTTTTGAATTATTTATTTAAATCCAAACACTTTTTATGTTTAAATTTTTTCTAAATTCCAACTTAATATTCAAAAATATAAGTTAATTAACTTTAAAAGGTTACATTAATTATTTTTTAGAAATAGAAAATGGTTTTGGATTATTTATTCAAATCCATACACTTCTTATGTTTAAAGTTTTTCTAAATTCCAAATTAATATTAAAAAATATAAGTTAATTCATTTTAAAAGGTTACATTAATTATTTTCTAGAAATAGAAAATGGTTTTGGATTATTTATTCAAATCCATACACTTTTTATGTTTAAAGTTTTCTAAATTCCAAATTGATATTAAAAAATATAAGTTAATTCATTTTTAATTGTAAATGGTTCATATTTTAAATGGTTACATTAATTGTTTTTAAAAGAAAATGGTTTTGAATTATTTATTCAAATCCAAACACTTTTATGTTTAAAGTTTTCTAAATTCCAAATTGATATTAAAAAATAAAATTAATTCATTTTTAATTGTAAATGGTTCATATTTTAAATGGTTACATTAATTATTTTTAAAAGAAAATGGTTTTGAATTATTTATTCAAATCCAAACACTTTTTATGTTTAAAGTTTTTCTAAATTCCAAATTGATATTAAAAAATAAAAGTTAATTCATTTCTAATTGTAAATGGTTCATATTTTAAATGGTTACATTAATTATTTTTAAAATGAAAATGGTTTTGAATTATTTATTCAAATCCAAACACTTTTATGTTTAAAGTTTTCTAAATTCCAAATTAGTTATCATTTAAAAACAATACAAATTTAAACCCCAAAATAAAAAATAAGGTGGAACAGAGAAAACTGAAATTTTTGAAAAGGGAATATGTCGGTTGGAGCCACCAACCGACTAAATCCTTGGCGCCTCGATTGCTGAAAATTGAAAAAAAGTGGAGTATCGTCGGTTGGTGGCTCCAGCAGGACGTATCTTTTAGTCCGGTTGGAGCCACCAACCGACTAAAGGTCCTTCCTTTATAATCGCGCCTTCTTCTTCCTCCATCTCACTTCCTCTTCACAAGACGTCATTGCTGCCTTCCGTGCCGCCAGACGCCCGATCAAGCGTGCAGAAGCTTCGCCATCGCCCGAGGCTTCTCCTGAAGAATCGGCCCCGCTCCCAATCGCTTAACGACCCTCGAGCCCGACGATCGCCGGCCGATTCGTCGGATCGACCTCGCCTCGTCTCCGACACCACCACCGCACACTGGTATGTCTTTGGTCCTCGTGGACCCTCTCTCGCCTCTCGCTCGTTCATCCTCCCTGCCGACTCGCCACCACCGCCACTGCGTTGTTGTCGAAGCTAGGGTTCGGGCAAAGGGGAAAACAGGGAAGAAGAGAAGCTAGGGTTGTTGATGGCATACTGAGCTCTTATAGGCTCATGGCGACGATGATCTTGGCATGCGGCGCATCGGGTGGCAGCGGTGAGCCACCGTGAGTGCTGCGTCGGGAGGAAGAAGATAGAAACGAAGGCCGAAGAGTGCGGGCCTGGCTGGGCCGCTCTTGGGCCCCGGGTGGGCTTCGCTAGCCAGAGAGAGAGAGGAGAGATGGGCTCGGCCAAGAGTTGGGTACATTTTTTATTTCGAAATTTTTTCTATTTCTATTTCGATTTCCTTTGTAATTTGAATTTCAAATCTGTTTTGAATCTTTTCAACTTACGAAACTTTTATAAAGTATATGAAATAGTGTGAGACCCTTTATACACTTTGGGCTCAACTCATGTAGTTAGTTGTTTAAATAAAAACTCATTTGAATGGTTTTCAAATGGAGGGAAGTTAGGGTTTAGGGTTTGATTTGTTCTTTCTTTATTAAACCAAAATGCAAGTTCAACAATTTAAATGACTAAAGTTCCCTACTAGTTAGGTTCGCCTCGACACCCTCTTTGAACAAACCCACGCGACGCCTCCCGAGCCTCTAGCAACGTCGCGGCCACCGCATGGTGCTCACCGGCGATGTGATGTCCAGGTGGGGCTGCTTTAACGTGGAGGCCGAGTTGGCACTAGGGCCCATCTGTCATCCTCACTGCTAGGGGTCGCCGGTGTAAAACTATTTGCCTTTTTGTTTTAATTCGAAAATGATTTAATATTGTAAAATCAATAACTTATTGTTTATAAGTCGAAAATACAAATAATATATCAAATTGTTCAGAAAAATGAAACCTATCTATCTAAACTATAATCATGCATTGTTCAACAACTTAAATGACAAGTATAATTAGAAGAACAAATGCACCCTCTCATATGTTCCGAGTTTCCCGAGTTAGGATTTTCACCCTGAACCCGATGAAATCGTCGAGCATGTCTTAGGGTTACATTCAATGCAAATGAACTTGTCATGTGGGTTCGACGATGTGCCTATCTACTACACGGTTTCCCTTTCTCTTCATTTTTATTATTGTGTATGTATATATTAGGGTTTCTCTGAATTAGGGTTTATATCTCTCAACACGTACTTAACTTTCTCCTTTAGCCGCTTTGACTTATTCGTTTTCCACCTATGCAAAAAATATGGATCCACACGTCAGAGACGAAGAAAAGGAAGAGTTGATCCAAGGTGTGATCCGTGGGGAAGATAATTTAGACGTATCAACGTTTCTGAACAACTCCGGTGAGGGTGATCCTCTTTACCGGAGTAGACAACTTGTTTGAGGTTGAAGGTGTTGCCTTCGCGAGGAGAAGGCGATGCCTTGTGTAATCGAGAAGACGACCGCTCGGCAAGGTGCATGTAATATAAATCAATTCATTAATTAATCATCTGCTATCTATATAGAAATAGTAACGACGATCTTTCTTCTTTTAGCCCTCCGGATGAAGGAATCTCTTGAAATGAGCACGAGGCCCAACCAAAAAGTTGGAAGACCATGAGAGGTTCAGGATCGAAGATGTCGCTGCAGACAGCTCCCGAAGTTGTCGCAACCAAATTTGTGGCACAATGCGGAGTAATCGTTAGGGACTTAATCCCGATCACCATTAGAAATTGGAATAGGCCTGCTAATGCGGATGAAGAGGGAACATGTTTATTTGTCCCTAACCACGCCAAAGATTTTGTGGAAGCTGCTCATGGTTAATTTCAAACTACTGAAGATAGAGCTGGATCCAAATGCGGAGGATCCAGTTGAGGACGCCTTACAACATGGGAGAGCCATGGAGGCTAAGGTGGAGTGGGCTTTGAAGAAGATGGCCGTGTTTCACCAATCGGAAGAAAAGATTGCACCTTGACTATGTCGTGAAAGAGAAGACTCGATTTCAAGAAGACTTCGAGAAGATAAAACCATTACGGGCTGAGTTTGTGGAATACAAGACATCGAAAAAGCTAAGGAAATGTCGAAAAGAATAAGTGAATCTCGCTAACAAGAAGTATCACCATACTATGGGGCAAGGTGGCTATAGGTGGCATTCCTAAGTGGGAGAAACTTGAGCGAAATGCGTGATAAAAATATCACCCCAGAAAGGCGATTGGGTAGAACGTGCAAGGAATTGGTTTTACGGGCATGAGGGCACGTTGGACTCGGAAGGGAGGTGTATATATACCATACGACATAAAGAAGACCCTTGCCAATCGAGAGGATGAGAAAAGCAAGAAGGCTGTTAAAGATGGGGACTTCATTCCGATAGAGAGAATGATGAGCTCACACTGCCTTGGAAATAAGGAACATGATGGACGAACACGAGGCACAATAGGCTCCCAATCATGGAGGACTGGGTTTCAAGAGAGGAAGAAATATCCCGATAGAAGCCGTCGAGGAGTAAGGGCGGCGGTTGAAGCAGAAAGTCGAAAGAGCGAATGCGCGTTTAATTGAAGAACGATTAAAGCAACAACAAGATGAAATTAACTCACTTAAAGAGCAAAGTACTACGGCGCATCTCAAGGACACTGCATTCGATGCTACCGCCTATCGAATAATCGAAAAGCAGGTGGCTTCCACCGAGGTCCCGGTGATGACAATGGCGATGCCGATGATGCACCGACGATGGCTCTGTTGGCTACCCAGTGGATGATATCACAGATGACACATCGCGATCTACATGTCAAAGTTGTGAACATATCAATGAAGGTGGCGGTCGGCTATGCCTTACCAATTGGACCCACACCAACTTACCATACCGTCGGTTCAGAGGGCTACGCTGTTGTCGGCGTGGATGAAATCATGCCCACCTTTGAGGTTTTGGATCTTCACTACCCCGCCGGTGAAGGGGATGATGTGGCTGGGTGACGCAAAACGTCACCATTCTATGGCCGAAGGATTGTATCGTGCTTCAAATCACACGCCAAGGCCATCTTCGCCGCCTCACCCGTCTCCAATGAGGTCGCCGCTGCCGCAGCCGTCTTCGCCTCACCCGCCTGCCGCCTCACCAATCTCGGTGCAGCCATCGCCATGGAGCCATCGCGGCGCCAGGGATAAAAGCGAAGCGCATCGCCATCGTGCGTGAAGCGATCGCCAAACGTAAACAAGAGCCTCTTCCAAAAGTACCAACGGTTCCTCCCAAGAGAGCTTATGGTATCTTGAAGAGGAGACATGGGCGATCGTTGATGCGAAACGACAGCGTTTTTGCTAAGCCGAGGCGGCCGAAAGAGCCAGAGTTCCCCAAAGACCAAAGAAGAAAAAGCCAAAGTGTTGAAAATGCTAAAGACTCTTCATCAACCCGAGCCAAAGCTGTCATCGACTATGAGCGTTCTATTCTCAAGTCACATGCAGACAAAAGCCTCAAGAGCGATCTTGATGCAAGCGGAAATCTGTTGCCCATCGGAGAACAAGCAAAAGCAGACTTGCGCCTCTCAAGGTGATTTCTCAAACCAATGTGGGTCGAGCAAATATGGGGAAGAGCGGTATGATCCAGGTAGTTGCTGTACGGAGAAGCCGCTGCTCAAGGTATGAGTATTGCCCAAGACTTATCCCTTAGAGTTCTTCCCGTGAGTGAAGTAGCATACAAATACCAAGACAAACCTCTCGTCAAACCCGAGGAGGTAAATAATCTTTCAACAAAAATGCGAAGATTGCATAACTGGTACATGCACGCCACAAGGGCCGGGCTAATCGGATAGTGCCGAGAGGTTACAAAAAAGCATCATGGGAAAGAAAGTGATGACATGATATCCATTGAATTTAATGAGCTATTTCAATTATTCAATCAAGACGCCTTGGACAAATCGCTCATCGGTGCCTATTGTCCGTAAGTACTAATTCTGTAATTAACTTAGTCTCCAGCTATCTCACTTTGTTTATTGCATGTATATAATCATACCGTAATATGCGTAATGAAGATTCTCGAATGCGAGAGGACAAATCTATGATATTGGCTTCATTGACCCATATTGGGTTCATGAAGCTAATCTCAAAATAAGCCCCGGGATACGGAGGATAATATAGTACACGCGTTAAGGTTTCAAGAAACCAAAAGGAAATACTTTTTCCTTACAACTCGAGTGAGTGTTATTGTCTTGTATACACTTTCTATTTCGCTTACTCGATGTTAAGTATATAATTGATTAGTTATGCATTCGCAGCTTCCACTATATTACGTTAATCATTCAACTTGACAAAGGGCGTGTACTAGTCATGGACTCGAAACATAAACCCTTGAGACGTGGAAGGACATGCAGATACTTCTCCAAATGTAATTCTAATCATTACTACACTATATCGGCAACGTTCGTGTATTTTATGATATCAAGTACTTAATAACTTCTTTTATTCGTTTTTCACGGCAGCGCTTGGAAACAGTTCACCAAGAAGGCTAGGGTGTTTGGAAAGAGGAGCTTACATTTCAACCACTAGATGTAAGCACCACTAGCTATATCCGCGCATCTCTTTGATTCTAGTTTTGATACAGTTATTATCATGCTTGATTATTATTTTGATTGAACTATGTTCTTGTGAAGTGCCCGACAGGACCGGTAACAATCTCTGTGGATACTATGTTTGCGAGTTCATCCGCAGACGTGCGATGGGAAGGGCAGAAATTTAGAGCAACTCCACGTATGTAAACAATTTCTATAGTTTTATTTTCAAACAAATTGTGTTTAGTTTCATTCATATAGACTGACTCCTTTTTAAATTAGATCGAACGTCTACGGACGGTCTTACGCCAAAGGATCGGCGTCGAGCAATTCAGAGGAATTGGGATTCTTGGATGCGAAGTCCTAGACCAAAGGGGAGTACTATTCACGTGTATAGACAATAGGGATTGTAAAAATACCAACTCGGTCCGTATAGACAAGGGGAATACTTTTGTATGTAGTGCATGAACTCGATCTGTGTATTGAATGTAATATTGTCATGATGATCTTGTGTAATATAAGGTTCCTTCATTGATAAGTGCAAAACACTAAATAAACAATAAAACAACCTAAATGAATTCTCTGCGCGGCACAAAAAGTGGCGAAAATGCTGCTTGGCAACAAAATGTGCAAAATGAATTCTGCGCGGCAGAGAATGAGCCAAATCTGCGCGGCAGAAGGTTATTAGTCGGTTCAGATACGAACCGGACTAAAGCCACCCTCCTCGCACGGTGCAGCTGCCACGTGTATGATCTTTTGTCCCGGTTGGGGGCAACCGACTAAAGGTTCGGGCTTTAGTCCCGATTGCCCCGTCCCGGTTGGGCAACCGGGACTAATGCCCCTTACCAACCGGGACACATGGGGTGTTTTCTACCAGTGATATATTGGCCTTACGGGTCCTATTATGTTGACTTTGCCCCATGGGCCCTCAAAAATATAGAGATGGCCCTGAATATAGGCATTGGTGGATATTTCCAAAAAAAATCATGCATAAGTAGATATACTATTTAGAGAATCTCTACAATGCACCTCTGTATAAAATATAAGAGGTGTAACCAACAAAACTAAAGGACTAATCCAGCTTCATTGTCATTACGAGTGTGTAGAGACACATAGGATTTTTGGAGATGTGATGACCCAAACTATGTATTTAGTTTACCCGCAAAAAAACTATGTATGTACTATGTGGTCAACATTTGGGTGATTTGACAGCATATTACAAATGAAGAATAATTTACCTGTTCAAGTTGGATTCCCTCCCCTTCACGTTTGACACTAATAAGAGGATATCCTGGTTGCTTTGTCCAGGCACTCATCCATTCTTTCAATGGTTCACCAGTTTCCGCTTCAAGCACACGCCATAGGTCGTCCGTATTAGCGTTTGAGTAGGCATACATCTTAATATATGAGGCCAATGCTTTCTGAAAGGGTTTCACATCTTCAATACAAATGATGCACTAGGTGATTTTTTTGTAGATCTAGACAACATGAAGAATAGAGAAATGCAAAGACATAGAGAAATAGAGTATTATGCTATTACTGGCACTTAATAAGTAGTAGTGTACTCAAGTAAAATATCCACTACTTCCAAAAGAAAGTGAAAATATCCACCCCACGTCGCTTAAGCCTACGCAACATGGGGGGCAACTGTGCAGCCACCATCTAGTGCCTCCTCCCCACCCTGCCCCTCCCCTCAACGTCATCGAGGTCGCTGCCGAGCAAAGCCTCGGCAGTGTGCCGTTAATGTACCTAATTCCAATGCAAGTGATACTTTAACTATTGTCTGCTATGCATACTTGCTAACAAAATACATAAATGAGCCGTCATACCTAGAATTTTATTGCTTTTCGCATTTTCTACATCAAATATGTTCATACACCTCATTTTTCACCTTTAATCCATGAGACTAATAAAAACAAATAGTAATATATGATGACGTGTGAATTGATTTATCTTACAAAGTCTTTTCCAATAAATGAATAAAATAAAATTGGATGAGAATGACAGGGTCTAGACAAATGAATGGAATTGTTTAAGAGTAGTTCCATCACTTAAAAGTGACATAGGAAGTATAACATTTCAACAATGACAACAAAAAATTCAAAACCTGAAAATTCTCTGCTCCAAGGTAACTTTGTAGCATGCCAACAATAGAAGCTCCTTTATTATATACGATATCATCGAAAATCCCATTGATTTCACTGGTATGGTGTATATCAACCTGACCATATAGAAGAGAAAAGAGTGGAAGCATGAGAAAAATGGACAAATGTCATGTCAAACATAATATATGCCACTAAAAGTATTTAGTTATTATATTCCATCGTAATTTTCACAACACTACACATACAAAGGAAATGTATCACCAAACTATGACTAAACTTTTGATTTCATAAATTAGTATGAATGACAAAATTAATCACACCCATCGGCCACCTCATTCCTTTATGGATGATGATATTAGGGTATGCAGATCCTCGATCAACACTTTTCTTTTACTTGTATGAAGAAAGACAATCTAGACTGTATATTTTAGATCTCTTATAGAATCCTACTTTGATACAAATATTTGAGAAGGTACCTTGGAAGAAAGTACATTTTTCACGATTAATGTTTTAAGCCTTGAGTCCTGATTTTCAGGCCAAGATCTAAGTGAATTCCTAGAGGCCAACGTGAACTGTGCTAGCAAGGGGCGCTGCCTCGTTTGGCTGATGTTTGTCGTGATGTCATGGACCCTTTGGACCATACACAATAAGATGGCGACTGATAATATATCCCCTCAATGTGCTTCTGACTTGTCTTTTAAATTTCTGGTGATTTTGCAGCTCTCGTACCTGCTCTATAGGTGATTGAGGCTTCCAGCCATTAAGAGTCTAGTGAATCCCATGTTCAAAAGGAATGACTTGATGAAGAGCAAAGAAAAGATGAACATATACTCATGTATGCATGGGCCTTCCATTAATGCAACACTGGGACTCCAACATACTTGGAAGGCATCCACCAACCTATCCGATACAATATAAAGAAAATGCATTCCGCCCTCTAGGTGACCAAGCTATTAAGATCTCCATAAGTTCATGCAACAGTCATCTTCATCCAATATCCAAATTAAAGGTTGTTAAAGGGTACTCCATCCTTTTTCAAACACCAAAGAACCTCGTCCAATGCATCATCTGAACAAGCCAAGCTACAACACTATAATCCCTTGAGTTCTAACCACACACAATGCAATCCATGGTATAGGTACGGTGGGGCTTGTAACCACACAATGGGGCCTATACTTGAGTAAATCGAGTCTCCCATGAACATTTTAGCAAGAACATTGTCAAGTCTAGAAACCTTAGTTTGGCGGTGGCTCTAGCTCAAACGGTGAGAAAGTCTCCAGAGAGTTGTGGCTGAGACCCAAACTCCGCTTGCTCTCGCAACAATTTTCTTAACATTAATCCAAGTCGGCATCCACAAAGTCGGTGTAGGAATTTTTATTATCTAGTAAGTGTCTCTTTAGGGAAAAGATCGAAAGTTCCTCGTTATTCCAAAACACTGTTTGAGAATTCAAAATCGCAGTACGCCTTCGGGCTTGTCGTCAACTTGGATAAGGTAAAGTACTATTTTCACGACACTACATGTGGTTGGGTACCCACGAAGGCTTCGCAACAGTTGTGCAAAGATTGAAATCATCAAAGTGAGTACGATTAAGGCTTGAAGTAGTCGAAGTGGACCATGGTCCATGGACTCACTTGTTTCTAGCACCGGGAGTTTTATGCCCTTATCTGGCTTCACAATACAAAACTTATGGTACTCCTATAAAGTCTGGTAAATCTCCAACACCTCCTTGTAGACAACCGTTTTCCGCCACACTATTGGTCCCAAGTCATGCTCAGAGGGAGAGTGGATAATCTCATGAGAATATGAAATCTTTGTGAGGCAGAAAAAGTAATGAAGAGATAAGAGTGGTTCCTTGCCGTAGCATCTCCCTATTTATTAAAATTTCATTGCTTTGTCCCCCTCGATGGGCGTAGTAATTTCCATACAGATTGAGGTTTACTAAGTTTAGGGATCCGCCAGAACACGATAAAACTTTTGATGTCGTGTAAAGTCAAGTAGTCACGGTGCAGGAATCTTATTTTGTGATGACTATGTTTATCAAAACGCCAAGATGTTGCTTGGTGATGACAGTAAAAACTAGTGCACTCGAGAAGATCCACTTGGAAACCGATAACTAGTCTGAGAATTTATTCATGGCTTCACCAAAAGATTTGGGGATAAACTAAGAAGGGATTTAAAAATCTGTTAAACCGACTAAATAACAAAAAATAAAAACCCAAGGATACAGCTACTTCACTTATGAAGTAAATAGAACCATGAAGACCTCGACTTCATCATCAAAGTGGAGGAAATTGAGAAACATCATATCTCTCCAAATGAGGACCTATGACTCCATGGTTTTGGCAGAGTTCCGAGTAGGGAGCCAACCCTGCCTTGAGTTTCATGTATGAGTCCACCCTCACAAGTTCAATACGAATAATAGTTTTGGGTTGATTGTGGATATATATCCTATGCTGGCATTTCGTGCTAATAGTTAGCACAGTGGGCCTGTACAAACATGATATAGAAGAATCAAGTAGATATATCCCCAAGCCCTTCAAAAGGAACCATCCGGGTTCGAAAGGAATGAAACATGGACAACAAGATTGATTTACGATTTTTTTATTTCTTTCGAGCACTAGTGAAGATCGCTAAATTCATCCTTACAACTCCTCATGTTATATCATTGTAATCCCCAGTATACTATCCACATGTAATACACATCAAGGCATGAGTAGGGTCTTTAAGAACACAAGGGTGCCTAAACTTGGGTAAACGATCGCCTCGTAGCCTGTCATGATCTTGGCATCTCAACAACCAAATACATTATGTATTCTCATGGGTACAATCACAAGGTCATAAGATATCCATGATTTTACCCTTCAACAGAAGGGGCCAGGACTATCATTAACAGAAGGGGCTAGGACCATCATTATTATGGCACATCTCTAACTATCATTGATGCTAGATCGAGAAGTGCTAGATGCGCGCAATATCTGAGTCCAACCCATGCTCAAACAATAGCTACACTAATATCAAAGAATGTAGAAAGACCAAAAACTAAAATATTCATATATCCTATATGGAACAAGAAGGATATACGAATGATGCCATATCAGTGACTAACAAAAGTATATGGCATATAAAACATTGTTGTCCATTATTTAGGACATGCCATTATATTATAGTGTTTTGAAGCACTAGCAAGTGTCATATTTGTATCTCATATTCACCTAGTAGAGGAAAACATGAACTATATGGGGCTTAATGAGTTGACAATAAAATATTGTAAGTAGATGACACAAGGGCCCAAGGGGTAGTTGTAATAAAATAGGCAATACAAGGACGGTCACCTTGATGGGTAAGCATGTGTAGGTTGAGATAGCAAGTGCAAGTAGAAGCATTGGATTCGAGGAATTGGTTGCACTGCACCCTCATATGCTCACTTCATCCATTGGATTGAGTGATTGAATGCATTTTTATTCAGACACATGAGGCATCCTTCACCATTTCCATTCACACATGAGGTTATCTTTATATGACTACCACACGAGATACAAAATCCAGACAATTTGGACCAAGTTTGGGCAAGTTGTGTTTTTCCACATTGACCTAAGGTTGGATGAAAATTTAGCGAACTGGGTGCTTGAGTCTTATATGACAAACATTATTAAAGAAACCTTCATAAACATATTTAAGATAAATATTTTCATTAAATTTGTAGCTCTCTGAAATGAGAAGTTCAATGTCTATGTTTCCAAGATAAAATTATGTTAGTATTAGTTTCTGAAATTACCTCAACAGGATGAGAAACAGTTATTGAATCCAATCTAAGAGTAGAAATTGTGGCCTCAAGAAACTCCATCCAAACATTCCATTGAGGAAAGAATGAATCTACAGCGTGATAGCTCATCTATTAAAAATGAGCACACTTAGTATAGATAAGTTGCTTGGTATATAATTCAGGATATTTTGAGTCATGAAATTTACCCATGTAGCAAACCCCTCGCTTAGCCATATATCATTCCACCACTCCATGGTTACAAGGTTTCCACACCATTGATGAGCCAATTCATGTGCCACAGTAACTGCAATCTAAACATAATATGTGTTGATATTTAGACATACTGTGTTTTTATAAACTTCAATCCTCACAAAAAAGGTGTAAGATTCAAACATAATAACTACTGGTTGCAATAGATAATTCTCCCATACATCAATGAAGAACGGTAATGGCACAAAACAACCAAAGTCATGATTAGTAAATGATGAAAAATATATAGAAAAATAAGGATGTGAGTTAGGGTCTATACTTCATGTTGTTTGGTGGGTGCTGAAGATGACTCATCAAAAAGCAAACCTAGAACTTGGAAAGTTACCAATCCATAGTTCTCCATCGCCGTATAACGGAAGTCGGGAATACCAATCATGTCCAACTTAGGTAGTGCATATGGAATGCTGAAGTAACTAAAACATTGAGGAAATAATAACCTCATTAGTGATTATATCAGATATCAGATATCATCCATATCTTGTGGCGGGGGGGGGGGGGGGGATTTATGGAAAGGGTGTATTATGATATTACTCATTATAGAGATCCAAAAACTTCACTCCAATATCCAATGCAAACTTCCCTTGTTCACTCTTACCAACTTCAGTGTACACACGGACTTTGGTGCCTAAATAAGATGATACAATGGAAGTGGGAGTAATAAGGAATCTAGTGACATTTGAATGGGATTATGTGAATGAAGTAAGAAAAAAAGTATATGATACCTTGTGATGTTACGGTCTCTACAAAGTCAAAAATACCAACAATCATGGCAACTAAATAAGTTGACATGGGAGGTGACTCCTTAAAATTGACAATCTTGATTGGACCGGCCACTATCTCTCTTGACGAAGGCATGTTGGACAATGCTACCAACTCGGATGGAACTTCTAATGTTATCTCGAACTTAGCCTGAAGGATTAAAATAACGTGAAAAAATGTTAGCATAATAGAACAGACTTTATTTAGTCCCTTGATGCACATATATATATATATATCAGAGGATCACTACAAGATACGCTTAAGTATGAAGAAGTAAAAAAATTCACCAAATAAATGTATGGTCAACTTAATGTACGATGCATGCACATTGACCCTAAAGGAACAACACATTTCTATCAAGCATCTAGAGAACCAATATATCTTATTAAACCTTCTATGATTATTACCTTGAAAGCAGGCTCGTCCCAGCAAGGAAAGCACCGGCGTGCATCCACTGGCCCAAACTGTGTCACTGCCATGTTTTCTATTTTCCCCTTATACTGGTATTTACTGAAAATAAAATACATCAAAAAATATGAAACATGAAAGATAATAGTATTAGTTGTGTAACATACTTCCGAAATGCAAGTGCATTTTGTAGTTTCAACATTGGTAGGACTAGTGATTTCAACATTCTACCAATTTTTGAAAATATTAAAACTAATAGTTTATTGGTTCTCTCCCCTTTTGTATATAGTACCACGAGTTGACAGACATAGTTCTATTTATTGGCATTTGCTAAGAATTAATGAGATAAACTTTGGTGTCTGCTTTAAACTTTTTCCATGTCTAAGTGGTCACAGACGAGATGACATGTCTTTCTGTTGGAATTATGCCCTAGAGGCAATAATAAAGATGTTATTATTATAATTCTTGTTCATGATAAAGTTTATATTCCATGCTAGAATTGTATTAAGCGGAAACTTTAATACTTGTGTGGTTTGTGAACAACACCGTGTCCCTAGTACGCCTCTATGGACTAGCTCATTGATCAATGATGGTTAAGGTTTCCTAACCATAGACATGAGTTGTCAATTGATAATGAGATCATATCATTGGAGAATGATATGATGGACAGACCCAAACTAAGCGAAGCAATTAGATCGTTTCATCGTGTTCATCTTTGCGAAGCTTTTCCTATGTCAAATATTGTATTCCTTAGACCATGAGATAATGCAACTCCCTGGTACCGGAAGAAAGCTTTGAGGTCATCAAACGTCATCCTATGAGAGGGTGATCATAAAGGTGTCTCTCAGGTGATCGGAAAGTATCTGTTGGGTTGTATGTATCGAGATGGAATTTGTCCCTCCCAAGTCGGAGAGATATACTTCGGGCCCACTCGGTAATCGATATCAACACCGCTTGCAAGCATGTGGTTAAGGAGTTAATCACAAAGTGATATCGGATTACAGAACGAGTAAAGTACTTGCCGTGAACGAGATTGAACTAGGTATGACGCACCGACGATCGAATCTCGCAAGTAAAATATCGCGAGACGAAGGGAATATATATATGGGATTATTTGAATCGACATCGTGGTTCATCGATATGATCATCGATGAATGTGTGGAGTCAATATGGGTGCCTGCACCCGCTGATTATTGATAGAAGATCATGTACGCATATTCTCAAACCCGCAGGTCACACACTTAACGTGTCTTGACGCTAGGATAGATTGGATAATTGGTTTATGAATTTTGTTCGAGTCTCGTATGGGATCCGGGACATCACGAGAGGTTCGGAATGGTCCGGAGAATAAGATTCATATAAGGCTGCAGTTTTTGGAGTTCGGAATTGTTCGGGTTAATCGGTATTGACGGAAGCTTCTAGAACCTTCGGAAGGGGACCAACGTGGCCCCACCTTCCGGGAGGGGCATGGGCCTATGAGGGAGTGTCCTGGCGCATTGGGCCAGGGCACAAGGCCCCATAGGGCCCAGCCAATCCTAGAGAGTTTAAATCGTTTAAACTAGAGATAGGGTTTCTAGAAGAGGGAGAGTCCATGCCCCCACTCCTTATCCTTTGGGCTTGGGAGGGAGGGGGCTAGGATGCCTCCCTCTATATAAAGAGGGTGGGGCGCACCAACCCTCCACACCTCCTCCAAACCCTAGCCGCCTTGCTAGCTTTCCTCTCTTCCTCCCGACTGTTTGTAGGCGAAGCCCTGCTGAAATTCTCCACCATATACACCACGCCGCCGTGTTGTAGATCCAATCTATCCCTCCACCATACTTGCTGGTCCGAGGAAGGAGGAGACGTCGAGGTGCTGCACGTGTGCATCTCACGGAGGCACCGCCACTTGTGGTGCTAGATCGGATCGGATCGCGAGGAGGAGAAGCGAGCACGACTACATCACCCACGTTCCGATGAAACGTTCCGCGGTGCGAATCTTCAAGGGTATGAAGATCTAATCCAATCTCTCTCGTTGATTGCATCTCCTAGATTAGATCTTGGCTTTCCTCTGCTCGCATCCATAGAAAATTTTGTTTTACTATGCCGCCAAACCCTTGATTGGTATCGAGCTAGATCTATGCGTAGATGTGTTTCACGAGTAGAACGCAACATGGTTTTTGCGGGCGTTGATGTTTTCGTTGCAAGCCTCTTGTTTGTGTTCTTCTTATGACGCGGGATAGTGAGATTGAAGCGGTCCAGGCCAACCTTACGCGACGCCGTCAGCGAGACCGCTCCGCACTTGACGTGTGGCTTGTTCCACACATGCGGCTGTGGATATCGTTTCTCTCACTATAGTTGTCATGGGATTAACACCGGAGTTTGGCAACCATAATATCACCGTTGTGGCTTTCCGTAGGTAAGAATCGTTCTTAGCATCTACTCCCATAAGCCACGTAAAACATGCAACAACAAAGTAGAGGCGTCTAACTTGTTTTGCAGGGAGTGTTTTCTGTGATATGGTATGGCCCAAGATGTGATGTGTATATTGTATGCGATGATCATGTTTTGTAATGTTTCACGACTTGCATGTCGATGAGTACACAACCGGCAGGAGCCATATGGTTGTCTTTATAATTGTGTATGACCTACGAGTCAACTTCTTATACGCCATGTAATAGCTTTACTTTATCGCTAAGTAGTTAGCAATAGTTGTAGTTGCTATTCGTGGTGGAGGCAATCATGGTGGAGTGATGGAAATCATGCCGGAACGCACAAAATGGAGATCATTGCGCGAGGATTGGCTATACCATGTCACATAAAGTTATATGCATGTGATGTTTATCCCTTTATGTATCTTATTATGCTTAGATCGTGACGGTAGCATTATAAGATGATTCCTCACTTAAAGATCAAGATAAAATAAACTGTGTTCTCCCCAAGTATGCACCGTTGCGAAAGTTCGTCGTGTCCAATCATCACGTGATGATCGGGTGCTATAGACTGTACGCTCACATACAATGGGTGCAAGCCAGTTTTGCGCACGCAGAAATACTTGGGTCTAGCTTGACGAGCCTAGCATGTACAGACATGGCCTCGGAACACAAGAACCGAAAGGTTAAGCATGAGTCATATTTGTGATATGATCGACACTTTGTTGTCCACCATTGAAACCACATCTCTTCTCGTGATGATCGGATTAGGTGTGGTGAATTTGGATCGTGTTCACTAAACAACTTGAGGGATGTTGAATTTAGTGGGAGTTCATCTAGTAATTTGATTAAATTGAACTATTTATCATGAACATAGTCTAAATTGTACTTGCAAATACTGTAGATCACATGGACAAGTCCAACTTCAACTTCAACGTTTTTGCTCAGAAGGAAAAGCTTAGAAACAATGGGTCTAACTTCACCAATTGGTTCCGCAATCTAAGAATCATTCTGTCTGGCGGACAAAAGGACTATGTCCTTGGGAAAGCGTTAGGTGACCTCCCTGCTGCAATCGCTACTGGCCGATGAGAAAGTCTATCGATCAGCAAAGATGATTATGGTGTGATTAAGAGTACCATGTTGTTTGCTATGGAACCGAACTTCAAAATCGCTTTTGAAGAGTATCCTGCCCTTTGAGATTCTCGAGGAGCCGAAAACCATGTTTCGACTCAAGCCCGCTCGAGAGATATGAGATCTCCGAGAAGTTCTTTAATCGCAAGATGGAGGAAGGGAGTTCCGTTAGTGAGCACGCCATAAAGATGACGGGCTACACTCAACGCATTGAGCAAGCTGGAATGCACGATTCCAGGAGCTCAAGATTGACAGGTGGTTCGCAATCACTCCCTCCCAGCTACAAAAGTTTTGTAGTGACTCATAATCAGATTGGCTCCACTGATACGATCACCGAGCTCTTCGCAAAGCTGAAGGCTGTGGAGGTGGACATCAAGAAGGATAATCATGTGTTGATGGTCAACAAACCCTCCTTTAAGAAAGGTAAGGGAGCAAAGAAGCCCTTCAAGAAGGGCGGCAAGCATAATGCTCTGCTGAGAAGAAGCTCAAGTCCGGTCCTAAGCGGACAATCGAGTGCTTCTATTGCAAGGACAAGGGTCACCGGAAGAATCGTCAAGTACTTAGAGGACAAGAAGGCTGGCACCATCAAAGGTATATTTGATATGCATGTTATTGATGTTTTCCTTACTAGCCCTCGTTGTAGTGCTGGGTATTTGATACAGTTCGATTGCTAATATTTGTAACTCAAACAGGAGCTACGGAATAGACGGCGGCTTGAGGATGAGGTGACGATGCGCGTTGCAACGGATCAAGAGTTGATGTGATGGCCGTCGACGCTCTCCTTAGTTTTACCTTCGGATTAGTTTTAAACCTTAATAAATGTTATTATGTGCTGCGTTGAGCATGAACATTATTTCGGATCGTGTTTATTGCAAGACGGTTATTCATTTAAATCGGAGAATAATGGTTGTTCTATTTATATGAGTAACATCTTTTATGGTCATGCACCTCTTGTGAATGGTTTATTTCTTCTAAATCTAAAGGAATGAAACACACATCCATAACATTGAGGCTAAGAGATGCAAAGTAGATAGTGATAATACTACTTATTTGTGGTAATCATTGTCTAGGTCATATTGGTGTAAAGCATGAAGAAACTCCATTCGATGGACTTTTGGAGTCTCTTGATTTTGAATCATTTGACACATGCGAACCATGCCTCATGGGCAAGATGATCAAAACCCGTTCTCCGTATGATGGAGCGAGCAACGGATTTGTTGGAAATCATACATACCGATGTATGCGCACGATGAGTGTTTCGACGCGGTGGATATCGCTATTTCCTCACTTTTACCGATGACTTAAGTAGATATGGGTATATCTATTTAATGAAACATAAATCTGAAACATTTGAAAAGTTCAAGGAATTTCAGAATGAAGTGGAGAACCATCGTAATGTAAAGATTAAGTTTCTACGATCCTATCGTGGAGGTGAATATTTGAGTTATGATTTTCTCACGCATCTTAAAGCAAGTGGAATCGTTTCACAACTCACGCCACCGGAACACCACAAACAATGGTGTGTCTGAGCATGAATCGAACCCTATTAGATATGGTCCGATCAATGATGTCTCTTCTGATTTGTTATCATTTTAGGGTTATGCATTAGAAACCGCTGCATTCACTTTAAATAGGGCTCCATCTAAATCCGTTGAGACGACACCGTATGAACTGTGGTTTGGTGCTAAACCTAAGTTGTCGTTTTAAAGTTTGGGGATGCGAAGCTTCGTCAAGAAGTTGATGCCGACAAGCTCGAACCCAAAGCGGAGAAATGCGTCTTCATAGGATACCCTAAGGAAACTATTGGGTATACCTTCTATCACGAACCAAGGCAAAGTGTTTGTCAGAAAGAACGGTTCCTTTCTTGAGAAGGAGTTTCTCTTGAAAGAAGTGAGTGGGAGGAAAGTAGAGCTAGACGAGGTTATTGAACCTTATCTTGAATTGAAGATTAGCGCAGACCTGAAATTGTTCCAAAGGTCACTGCACCAACAATAGAGGAAGCTAATGACAAGGATCATGAAGCTTGGACGATGTCGCCATTGAGCGTCACAGTCGACAAGGTCGCGTGCCTCCCGAGTGGTACGGCAACTGCCTTTGACTGTCTTGTTGGTAGAAGACGGTGAACCTACGAACTATGAGGAAGCGATGATGAGCCTGGACTCGAGAAATGGCTGGAAGCCATGAACCAATTGGGATCCATGAGCGAAAACCAAGTATGGACTTTGGTGGATCCTCCTAGCGACCGAAAGGCCGTTGAGTGCAAATGGATATTCAAGAAGAAAACGGACGCGTATGGTAATGTTACCATCTATAAAGCACGGCTTGTCGCAAAAGGTTTTCGACAAGTTCAAGGTGTTGACTACGATGAGACTTTCTCTCCCATAGCGATGTTTAAGTCCATTTGGATTTTATTAGCAATTGCTGCGTTTCATGATTATGAAATATGGCAGATGGATGTCAAGACTGCTTTCCTCAATGGGAACATTGATGAAGAGTTGTATATGATGCAACCCGAAGGTTTTGTCGATCCTAAGGATGCTAGTAAAGTATGCAAACTTCAGCGTTCCATTTATGGACTGAAGCAAGCATCTCGGAGTTGGAACCTTCGTTTTGATCAAGTGATCAAGAGTTTTGGATTTGTTCCAAATTGCTACGAAGCTTGTATCTACAAGAAAGTGAGCGGGAGCTCGACGCTTACGTATTGTATGTGAATGACATATTGATTATCGGAAATGATATCAACATGCTTAACGATGTGAAGAGTTATTTGAACAAGTGTTTTTCAATGAAAGACCTAGGTGAAGCTGCTTATATATTGGGCATCAAAATCTATAGAGATAGACAAAGACGCTGATAGCTTTAAGCCGAAGTACATACCTAGACAAAGTTCAAAAGGTTCGAATGGATAAGGCAAAGAAAGGTTTAGTGCCTATGTTGTCGTAAGATATTGAGCAAGGCTCGGTGTCCGGTACCTGGTAAATGATAGGGAAGCTATGAGCAAAGTGCCTTATGCCTCGCCATAGGTTCCATCATGTATGCCATCTTGTGTACTAGACCGGATGTGTCCAATGCTCTTAGTTTGACGAGCAGATATCAAAGTGATCCAGAGTGGAACATCTGGACAGCCGTGAAGAACATCCTAAAGTACCTAAATAGAACTAAAGAAATGTTCTTAGTCTATGGGGTGATGAGCGACTTGTCGTAAAGGTTACGTCGATGCTAGTTTAAACCGACAAGGATGATTCCAAATCTCGGACATGATCGTTTATATTTTGAATGGAGGAGCTGTGAGCTGGAGAAGCTTGGATCAAAGCGTGATCATGATCGATGGAAGCGGTACATGGCTAAGCGTCAGTCAAGGCCATGAAGGAGTTTGGATGAAACTTCATCATCGAGGCTTGGCGTGGTTCCAAGTGCATTGGACCCACTTGTGTGACAACACCGCCATAGCACTAGCTAAGGAACCAAGATATCATCCAAAGACCAAATATCAACATAAGTCATATAATCCGAGATTATATATAGCGATGGAGATCTCAAGATTAGAAGTACATACGGGATGTCGCAGATCCATTGACTAAACCTCTTCCACGTGTAAAACATGATCAACACCTCGGTGCCATGGGTGTGAGATTGTTGCCAGATGTAAACTAGATTATTGACTCTAGTGCAAGTGACTGGAATGCCTTAGGCAATAATAAAGATACTTGTTATTATAATTCTTATATTGAGTATTCCATGCTAGAATTGTATTGCGGAAAATTGTATAGCGGAAACTTTAATACTCGTGTGGTTTGTGAATACCGTGTCCCTAGTGCGCCTCTATGGACTAGCTCATTGATGATGGTTAAGGTTTCCTAACCATAGACATGAGTTGTCAATGATTGATAATGAGATCATATCATTGGAGAATGATATGATGGACACCCAAACTAAGCGAAGCAATTAGATCGTTTCATCGTGTTCATCTTTATAAGCTTTTCCTATGTCAAATATTGTATTCCTTAGACCATGAGATAATGCAACTCCCCGTACCGAAGAAAGCTTTGAGGTCATCAAACGTCATCCTATGAGAGGTGATCATAAAGGTGTCTCTCAAGTGATCGGAAAGTATCATTGGGTTGTATGTATCGAGATGGAATTTGTCCCTCCCAAGTCGGAGAGATATACTGGCCCACTTTAATCGATATCAACACCGCTTGCAAGCATGTGGTTAAGGAGTTAATCACAAAGTGATATCGGATTACGAACGAGTAAAGTACTTGCCGTGAACGAGATTGAACTAGGTATGATGGTACCGACGATCGAATCTCGCAAGTAAAATATCGCGAGACGAAAGGAATATATATATGGGATTGTTTGAATCCTGACATCGTGGTTCATCCGATATGATCATGATGAATGTGGAGTCAATATGGGTGCCTGCACACCGTTGATTATTGATAGAAGATCATGTACGCATATTCTCGAACCGCAGGTCACACACTTAACGTGTCTTGACGCTAGGATAGATTGGATAATTGGTTTATGAATTTTGTTCGAGTCTCGGATGGGATCCGGACATCACGAGGTTGGAATGGTCCGGAGAATAAGATTCATATAAGGCAATGCAGTTTTTGGAGTTCGAATTGTTCGGTTAATCGGTATTGTAGGAAGCTTCTAGAACCTTCGGAAGGGGACCAACGTGGCCCCACCTTCCGGGAGGGGCATGGGCCTATGAGGGAGTGTCCTGGCATTGGGCCAGGGCACAAGGCCCCATAGGGCCCAGCCAATCCTATATAGTTTAAATCGTTTAAACTAGAGATAGGGTTTCTAGAAGAGGAGAGTCCATGCCCCCACTCCTTATCCTTTGGGCTTGGGGAGGGGCTGCGCCCCTTCTATATAAAGAGGTTGGGCGCCAACCCTCCACACCTCCTCCAAACCCTAGCCGCCTTGCTAGCTTTCCTCTCTCCTCCCGACTGTTTGTAGGCGAAGCCTGCAGTAAATTCTCCACCATATACACCACGCCGTGTTGTAGATCCAATCTATCTCTCCACCATACTTGCTGGTCCGAGGAAGGAGGAGACGCCGAGGTGCTGCACGTGCATCTCACGGAGGCACCGCCACTTGTGGTGCTAGATCGGATCGGATCGCGAGGAGGAGAAGCGAGCACGACTACATCACCCACGTTCCGATTTAACGCTCCATCGCGAATCTTCAAGGGTATGAAGATCTAATCCAATCTCTCTCGTTGATTGCATCTCCTAGATTAGATCTTGGCTTTCCCTCTGTTCGCATCCGTAGAAAATTTTGATTTACTATGCCGCGAAACCCTTCACTTTCTGCATGATAACTTGCTACAATGGCATATGGTTACAAACAACAAACAAAATGTAGAATTACAGATATCCCAACGTCATAAGCGTTGCACAAAATTTCTTTTTCTTCGTGATGTTTGCCCTAAATTTTCAAATTGTTGTCGGAATAACGTATAAACCCATTCGAAATATATTGATTATCCGCAAATAATTTCCACACTTCTCTATTTGGTGGACTATTTTTTGCACTTAAATTTCAAAATGCTCATCTCAATGATGGAAATGATATACCATGGGAAAATATTGATTAGATGCAACATTTATATATTTAGTACATTTTCCAAAATTGCTTATGGTTAGGAGAAGTTTAAGATAAATTAAATTTTGTACCACCAAACTTCTCTATTTTTTGTACTTAATTTTCAAACAATTAACAAAATGATACATGATCAATCGTTGTGAAGATATTAATTAGATGCAATTTTTTACATTTCTCTATTTTACAACGATTAGAATTAATTTAAAATAAACTATAATATGCTAGAGATGATCATCGTCGGGCAATGGTTTACAATTTGCATGACTAGGGTGTACGGGTGGGGTGTATTGGAATTAGACTAGGCACATCATGTGGCCAACTACACGTGGGGGCGGTCAGTTTGGAAAGCAAGACGTCCTAGGGATGAGGTCAAGGTGTTCAATGACATATCATTATTGATCATGTTTTACTCTTGCAAGAAGTCTCCTCTTTCTCTGTTTCCCCTACATATATGGGCTATTTTAATAAATTAATATATTTCTTTTGTCCCACGATAAGGGGAAAGAATAAAGACATTTTTTTATATTTCTGACCAGGTGCCTATCACTAGAATATTTTTTATGAGGACAATAAATCCAAAAAGATGATTAACATTTTCCAAAAATACGGACGAGCGGTGCCAATTCAATTTCCTTAGACAACAAAAACAACAAATACAATAAAAATAACAATAGCAACAACAACAGCAACAACAACAACAACAATAGCAACAACAACAACAACAACAACAACAATAACAGCAGCAACAACAGCAGCAAAAACAACAGCAGCAACAACAGCAACAACAACACCAACAACAGCAACAGCAACAACACCAATAGCAGCAGCAACAGCAGCAACACCAACAACAACAACAACACCAACAACAACACCAACAACAACAACAACAACAACAACAACAACAACAATATCATTAACAACAACAGGAGCGGCAACATCACCAGCAGCAGCAAAACAACAACAACAACAACAACAACAACAACAACAACAACAACAACAACAACAACAACACCACCACCACCACCACCAACAACAACAACAACAACAACAACAACAACAACAACAACAACAACAACAACAACAACAACAACAACAACAACAACAACAACAACAACAACAACAACAACAACAACAACAACAACAAAAACAACAACAACACCACCACCACCAACACCAACAACAACAACAACAACAACAACAACAACAGCACCAGCAGCAGCACCAACAACAGCACCAACACCGTCACCGACAGCAACAATAACAGCACCAACAGCAGCAACAACAGCAACAACAGTAACAACAACAACAACAAAAACAAAAACAACAACAACAACAATAGCAACAACAGTACCAACAACATCACCAACAGCACCTACAGCAATAGCAACAGCACCAACAACAACGACAACAACAGCTTGGAGACGATGCACCGAGCACTTGAGAGTGGTAGATAACTGCAGTCAACGGTCGTGTGTGTTTTGGAAACAGGTGTTGACGGCCGTGCACGTGAAAGATGAAAGAGGAGCCACTGGATATGGGTGGGTGGGAGGGGTAGGGGGTGCGTCCCCCTGCTGCAGTGATGCGGTGGGGATTCACGAGTCTGTTTGGGCTCGGCCGGGCCAGTGAGGGCCTGGTTTGCCCTACTGCCTCATCCGGTCGGCTATCGCCTTCGGCGGTGGAGGTAGTTCCCTTCTGCGTGCTACTGTACCTCCGACCCTTGCCAAAGCTTCTTCTCTTCGGTCGGACCAGCCTCATAGCATGGGTCTCGGTGAAACGACGGGGAAGATTTCAAGACCGTGGTGGCGTATGTTGATGGGAGTCGAGATTGGTGGAGCAATCCGAAGCGTCTGAGAGTGTGGTTTTTTGAGGGGTTGGGAGAAATCCTTGTCGTCTAGACACCGACGTTGTGACGCCCGCGGGTGTCGCTGTCCTTCTTGAAGGACGTCGGGTGTATCTCTTCCCCACCTCCCGTAGCGTTTCATAGGAAACCCTAGGACCAGTCCGGGCAGCAGCGGCGTTGTCGTCGCTTCCCTGCTCGGCCACTATCATCGGTTTTGTTTTCTCTTATTTTTCTTTTCTGTTTCTTTTTATTTCTTTATTTTTCTTTTGGGCGTTGTGCTGTCTGGCCGAGCTGCGGTATTAATCTTGGTGGCTATATTTAAATAGCTGGGCGTATGCCTGTTTCGAGGAGGGCAGGGGGTGCGCCGGGCGTCTTGTATAGGACACTTGGAGAATAGGTGCGTCTTGGGAGAGTTGCGGCACTGCTTGAATGCAGGGAGATCTGAAGACTGTATGTAGAAGGTGGGGAAGATCAGCGGCTAACGAGCATTGAGTTGGGTGGGCGCCGCATGGTGCAGTGTCTCACAGGTGTTGCGTAGGAGGTTGAGGATGGATGCAAGTAGGCGGAGGGTCGCACGGAATCTTCGTGGACAACGAGCAACAAAGGTCAGAGTCGATAGCATATGAGCAGGAGGTCAAGATCGGTAGGGACTATCACCTAGTATGTTTGGAAGTTGGAGCCACTAAAATGCCGGTCCATCACACGTGGCATTCATATGTCCGTGACTCGAAGTTACATGCCACGAAATAGCGAATCCAAACCGTCCAAGTTGGCATGAGATAGGCAGTAGGTTGGGATTTTCAGGTGGTGTTGTTAACATTTTTGAGTGGTTGTTCTTCTGGCAGGTCTTACTATAGTTTTACATATCCTACTAGCCCTACATATTGCTTACAATTTTTTAACATGTATTAATATTTTATTACATGCATGAATTATTATTTTCCCACATATATACTAATTTCTGCACAATTTACGGTATTTATGTTAGGTTTTGTAGAATAGGTAGTATGACTTCCATTGATTAGCTTGTGTGGTCATATGTTCGTACTTTTCGTATAATTTCTTACTTATTCCTATTCCGTGCATGCATAATTCAATAATAATAAAAATGTCAAGAAAGGTAAATGCTAGAAATAAATCATACCTTATGTAAAATCCCCTCATATCATGATTGAGGGTACCGCTGAAGTTCATCCCGAGCACACCCTCACCTAGTGGAAGCTCATTATCAAACCCGAGCACCATAATTTGGTCATCCTTGAAGAAAGCCACCTCAGCCGGCGCCAAACCCTGCAATACCAGACATTGTGACTCCATCAAGATGAGGTTTATTATCCATTGTTGTGAGGAAGGAAGAATCTTTTGAGAGATTCCTTTTCCTTTTTACAGGTCAATTCAAAAAAATTTACCTTGAAGTAGATTGATGCATGGTCGACGGTGAGATCCAAAATATTGAACACAAGGAAACGGGTGGGCGCTAAGATGTCAACGGTGATTGCAACCACACCAGAGAAGGTGGAGGACATGAGGTCCGGGTGGAAATGGAGAGCATAGTGGCTTGGCTTAGCAAAGCGTGGGAGTCGAAGCTTATCGCGGAACTGGTCAGGTGAGTCGGCTATAATTGCCGTCTTGGGCATAGATACAAGCATAGGCACATGAGCAGATCCTCTAAAATTTTCTCCCTGCATACACAAGGGCAGAAGAAATAAAGGCAAGGAGTTTAACCAATGAAAACATACAGTATATATGTAGACATGGCTAAGAACAAATCGTGTCAGCAAGGAATGCCCCATTAGTCCATAGTTTCAAATCAAAGAGCGGTTTAGGATTGAAAACTTTGCTGAACGATTTAGTGCTTCTCTTTTGCATGGAATTTACTATTTCTCTCGGTTAGTACTTAATATGTTTGTTAAGGCTTACTCGCTGGCCACATGTTGCTGCTGCACGACGCCATGCGCAGCGGGCTGTGTAAAACAGACCTTTACCGGCACTAGGTTCTGATTACTGATGCTCTAGCCTCTCCCCTGCATCTCTCGCTCCAGCTTCACTTCGTTGCTTAACAAGGCCTATGAAGAGCAGGGTCACGAGCAGCATGCCCGCTACCTCCGTCGTTTCATGCTCCGGTTTCTTGTAATTGTAGCTGCATCCGGCAACGGCGACAACAACGCAAACCGAGCCCTCGGATGAGTATCATTTTTGCACTAATGCTTCACTAATGCTTCAGGTGGAGATGATACAGAGTTGAAGCATCTAGTAGCGCGAAGCAATATTAATACACCCTCGAAGCGTTAATATGATGAAATTGTCGAACCAGTGAAATGTCACGTGAAGAAACATGATTCTCTGTTTTTTGGTGCTGAAGCATCGAATGATAATATACCAAGAAACCAAATGCTAGTAAAGTTAGAAAGTGCAACAATAACACATGGAACATATTTTTTGGATAAAAGGATCCCCCGATTTTATTAAAGAAACCACTCTTTTGCAACAATAATACATGGAAGCATGTATTAAATAGAAACAAAGCACAAAATTAAACTGGTTGTAGCAATAGTTCAAATCCATACAAAAACTGTAATGAAGAATGTAGCAAAATGTATGGTTTATAGGACAAATTACTGTTCGGCAGAAGCAAATTATTGTCACCATATAAGCAAAGTATTAAGTCGATGGAAACATAACTACATACAGCTCATAAACAAACAACACATTAGAAACAATAGTTTCCAGTCAAAGCAGATTCTGTTTCTAGTGGAAGCAAAATTCTCTATCATTGGAAACGACTTCTGCTTAGGAGGGAAGCAAACTGCATAACTCTCCCATTTAAAATTCAGATTGAAATTCTACTCTAACTAATTATTGGTTTTCCTAAAAATCTATTGTTAGGTACTCCCGTAATTAGTGCCAATTCACTATTGGAAACGAACCAGCTACTGGCCCGCGTTCTGCCCCGAATCAAATGCTCCTAGTGTATCTAATCCATATACCTCATAAAAGAAGTCTATCTAATCCGATGGCAGATTCCAACTTGCATGCATGTGCTCTCCCTATAGAGAAAAGTGCATGCAAAAAACCGTCGCCGCATGAAAGGGGCAGCAGCAGTCGCCACCTCTTATCTTTTTCCAAAAAAAATACCCATGGTTGATTGAATTTCATAATAACAACCTAAACATTTGGGTATTGATGACACGAAACTAAACTAGGAGGTATTTAAGACTATATTGAGGTATTTATATATTTTTTGCATTTTCTGCCAAAATGATCCATATATTGTTTAGCGCTTTGGAGTTGTAGGAAAAGCAGTGTTCGAAAAATCGTCCGATATGCCGATTTATCGCTTATCACTGTTGACCGATAAGCCGATTAATCAACTTATCTCCCTATAAACCGATTTATCGCCCGATAAATTGTCCGATACACTCAAAAATCACTAATTTCGGGTTGACCGAGAAGTTAACGATAAACAATATCCTCAATATTGAGGAAAAGAACAAGAAATAACAGGTGCTTGTTTCAAGAGGATCAAAACCATACTTGATATAGAGATATTTGATAATTTGGGCGGAAGAAATTTAAATCAACATGGTGGTAGGTGAGGTTCTACTTTCTAAATTGCATGATAAAATGGGGAGAAACTAATGGCTTAGACACTCCAATAAAAGTAACCCATAATTAATGACTGCCTTATTTCAAATGCAGGATTGTTTGAGTTTTCCTAAGTTTACTACTCCCTCTAATCCATATTAGTTGGCAAATTTGTCTAGATACGGATGTATCTAACACTACAACTTAACTAGATACATTCATATCTAGATGAATCTAAGTCAACTAATATGGGTCGGAGGGAGTACAAAAATTTGAATTGATAGCAAAATGCTAGAGAGAGGATTAAACAAATTGACAAGTGTTAGTCTGGAATTACTATGAATAAGAAGTATCCATCACTAATGTAGTATATGCACAGAAGGTGCATATATAACACAATTGCTTCACTGATTAAGGATTTGTTGGGTTCGTGATACAATATGCCCAACCACAAGAAAGTAGCATATTTTTCAGGGTATACATCTCTTATTCACGAATTGGTGATGTGGCACAAATTGATATAGTATATATCTCACTGCAATAATACACATAAATACAATAGAGAAAAAGGAATATAAAATATACAACAAGATGACCCAACCCAATTACCACCCAATAGTTTATGCTACAAATATTGGCTAGTATTATAATTTTTTCTCTAAGAAAAAAATAAGGTCAACTTTCCCACCAACCAGAAAAAGATGACTCGCCCACACATTTGCCTCAAACTCGGACATTGTCTTCTACTACCTTGTCCCAACATTCTAATCCTAACTCATGATGGATTGCTATATATATAATATATACAAGTATATATATTACACACACATACACACATAGAGAACTCCATCTCCTTGGGTGCCACTAGATCTCATCCTACTCAACGATAGTATTAGGATAGTGACTTATAAGGGGATAAATCAAGGACCATCTCGTGTGCCTAGAAAATGACGGACTTACTAGCTTCCATTCTATAGATGTACCATGTTGCATATGCTTTTCACTTTTTTGTTCTTTAACATTCTATGAATCATATAGCAGACTGGGATCTATTGGCGAGAATCCAAATCCTGACCTCGATCACTTGATCCAGATCTAGATTCGGTGTTTACTCTGGAAAAATTGGAAACTCTGGTATATAAGATGGAAATCAAATGATAAATTTCCATATTTATGTAATATCGAACCTGTTCAAGGGGATCTAGCATCCTCCCACCGCTACGGGTGTCCGCCGATGCGATGAAGAAGTGAAGAAAGAGGAGAAACTTCAGTACTGCCATCATTGCGCCTCCGGCCGTTCGAGCCATGAATGGGTATCAAGATATTACGAGCTTGTTGGTATGCTCCGATGAAAGCAATTTTTGTGTTCTTGTAGGATTACTACCTACGCCAGAGAGGGGAGATGGCATATATATGGAGCGGCACACTTTTGAGCGAGGTAGAAGGGCGCATATAGTAAGACAAATGACACCTCAAATAATAATGATGCTAGATCCTAAGCAATTAAAACTAGCGCGTATAACAAGGCAAACGACACCTCAACTAATAACTGTGCTAGATCTCAGAAATAATTAATAGTTGCACTAGACCCAAGGTCCTCTAATTTATACTTGTTCGTCCCTTTGTCAAGTACTACCTCTGTTTGGGATTATTAGTCCTAAGGGTCAAATTGCTAATACCAAGACACTCCATAATTCTCTCTCGTGCACCAATAATTTTACATACATGAGAAAAGTGAGAGAAAAAGAATAACATGTATTGGACGAGATAGACTAATAAATAAGATAGCCCTTATAATCTCAAACAATATAAAAAATCTCTTAGGACTAATAATCCCGAGCAGAGGTAGTAGCTCATGAAAGAAAACCCACATATGTCGTGGTCCCAACCTCCTTTCATCACTCCCTTTAATTCGTATTTACTTTACACCCCATAGATGTAGCGTACCATTACTTCCTTTGTCTTAATTTGCCCACATGTTGGGCCCACAAAACTTTTCTCTCCCTTTACTTTTTGTTGCCTGTCAAAACTCATCGGCGGGCAGCGACGAGCAACACGAAGAGCCGGGAAGCTCCCAGAGCGGCTGGTGGGCCCTGGTCCCTCGGTCGACGGCCCGCAAATCTTCCGGCACGCACGCCGTCTGTCTTGGTTCGAGATGCACCTGACCTATACCTGGTCAGGAAGGTGATGGATTGTTCCGATTGGTTTCCTGCACGGTAAACAAGTATACGTAAAATTCGAGCCGTGATCGGCTCCCAGGTTTCCCTGTAAATCGGCTTTCAGAGCCGATTACCCCCATGGCTTTGCATTGGATCTTATGATGACATGGGGTTTTGCTTAATTACTACAAGCTAAATCGATCTACGATAGTTTGGTGTTTTCACCACGCAACCGGAACGTCCCACGCGTAGTTGAGCCTAATAGATACGAAAAGTAGTAGAAAACCGATCCTAGAGAAGGCCTAAAAACCAACATAACGTCAATTCCCGGAACATCCCCTCTAAGATCAATAAACCGTACCTTACGTATTACCGGATCGTTCAACCCGTTTGTGAGGCCAAATCACGTAGATATCAAACTAAACCTTGATGAACAAGGCACAAATATAACAGATCAAATCGACTTAAGCAGGAATCAAGCAAGATGCCACCTTTACACCCGGGAGAAGGTGCAAAGACGGCGAGATAGCTAGAGGCAGCATAAATAAGCAATCATAGTAAAAGTACCGATGCTAGCTCTAACAAATCTGTGGTAAAGGTGTTACTCGCCATCAACAAGGCTTCAGTACGAGTAACACCGGATAACGATAGAATACTGCCTAGATCGCAAGATGCGATCTAGGCAGATGGCACTTACCCGAGAAAACCCTAGAAACAAGGGGTTGGCGCCGAGATTGTGTTGGTTGTGAACGTGATTGTCCTCTTTTTCTCAATAACCCTAGGTACATATTTATAGTCCTGAGACTCTCTACTTTTGGAATAACTCTACAACTCTATCTTTATCTAAACATAAACGGAACCTAAACAAATACGAATCCTACTAAGATACAAGATACACGGGCAATTCAGCCCAAATCTTCGCACTAGGCCGATCCAACAACACGTTGAATATATGTATCTTCTAAGCCCATATTGATCACGGCCCATCCCCTTCATAGGCCAGAATATGGCGATAACACATGCCCCCCTGGTTTTGGCAATGATAATTCCAAAACCACTTTGTGTGTTTTTTCCTCTCCTGGGTTTTCCTCCCCCCTTTTTTTCTATCGGGTTACGCGTACGTCAGAACGCGTGGCAAAACAGGATCGTCACGCCACCCCTTCATCATGATGCCCTGTCTTCTCAACTCCTCCGCAGTGCATGATTTGACGATTTTGGCGGTAACTGGGAAACTGCTATGGCATTGAACCGCTTCTTCACTATTCCTCTTTATTTAAATCCGCTGAACAGTTCACAGTCCCCATCTTCCTCCCGTAGCAGAAAACCCTCTTTCTTCACCGAAAACCTCTTTCGCCATGGCCTCCTCTCGCTTCCTCCGATCTCCTCCCACGCCCAATAGCCTCGGTGACCGCGAGCCAACTCGAGCACCACGACAACAAGGCGTACACTCGCCCCACAATGGTGGGACGAGAGGGTTGACTTTGCCGTCTGGTCGAGGACGATGCGTCCCGATGACGGCGAAGAGAACCTTCGTTCCTCGCCGACGGGAGCCGGAGGCGGACAGCGACGACGCCATGTCCTGGGATGGCGTCGACTCCTCTGAAGAAGAGGAAGAAGAAGAGGAGGAGGAGGACCCCTCCTCCGAGGAGTACCAGCCGGTGAGGTACTTCCGTGCCGGGTCAGAAGACGACGACGACGAAGACGAGGACGAGGAGGCCCCTACCGGCTTCCTCAGTAGCAGCAGCGAAGACGACGCTGGTAGCAGCGCCGAAGACAGCGAGGAAGACGGCGGCGGCAGCAGCGACGACGACCTCGGCTTCGATTAGGATTTAGTAGTAATGGCCGTAGCAGTAGCAGGCCCCTTTTGTAATCGATCATCCTGTAAGCAATGATCTTTTGAATGAATGAAACTCTGTTTCCCAAATGTTGCTTCCGTTTGCTTCAATTTTGCCGATGACCGAAACAAGTCGATGTTCCATAAGCCGATGACACTGTATCATGTTGCACGCATATAGTCAAACAAGTTAAATTGCACAAAGCCGATGACCACCCATCGGCTCCTTCTGAAAAACGTTTGACAGGGTCAACCTTCAGTTGAATCACAACGGCCATTTCTTGGTCTGAAACGGTAACCTGCAATCCCTTTTCAAAATAGGCGACCTGTGTCCTTCTTTTTTTTCAAAACGGGCGATCCAAACCTCCATTGCCCATCGAAAAATGTGCCCTGAACGAACAACTATCGACCAGCCAGGATGATGATGACGAAGCTGAAATAACTGAGTTCCGTGCTGACGCTCTCCATGCCCTCAAGGCATTTCCTTAGTATCTTGTTTTTTTTTTATTCGGCCGATTTTCAACGTCGGCCCCCATATTTTACTGCCAATCGACTTAGCCGATCTCACGTATCGGCCCCTCAAGTTTTTATTGTCCCATATCCCACATGCTTGGAAAATACTTCTTGAGATGCTGGCCATTGACTGCTACTGGAAATTTCTCACCGTCCAACTGCTCAAGCCTGTACGCATTCCCTCTTAAAACTTGGTCGACCTTGTACGGCCCGTGCCAATTTGGAGACCATTTACCATATGCTGCGTCCTTAGTACCCAAGGGCAACACAGCTTCCCATACCAGATCTCCAACGTGGAACTCCTTTGGCTTCACCTTCTTGTTGTAGGCACGAGCTACTTCCTTGTTCTCTTTATTTTCTCAGCGACCACAGCCTAAGCTCAGTCACATCTTCCACGCTGTCACTCATCAAAGTTGCATATTCTTCAGTCGTTAGCTCATTACGAAAAAGTAACACGTCTCGATCCAGTAATTTCCCAAGGCAATACGGCTTCTTGCCCATAGACCGGATGGTACGGAGAGGTTTTATCGCCCCATGGCGACATGCGATAAGCCCATAACGCCTCGATAAAACCTCATGCCAACGCCTAGGGTGCTCATCGATTTTCCTCTTGATCAGACTACGGTTGGGCGCCTCCTTGCCCATTTGCTTGAGCGTAGTACGGAGATGACCGTGTCAGTTTAATCCACGTGTCCTCACGTAACTTTACGAACTTCGTGAGAAACAAAACGAACCTCCATCGGTTGTGATAGTCTGGGAATCCCAAACCTATGAATGACGTGCTCTTTCACGAAATTGATGACATCTTTTGAACTTCACGACTTCATAGGGACTTCCACCACTTGGTAAAATAATCTGTGATGGCCAAGATCCACATGTGGCCCTTGTTTGACGGAGGATTGATCTTGCCGATCATGTCCATGCCCCAACCTCGGAATGGCCAAGGCTTGATGATGGGATTCATTGTGATGCGGTACCATCTGGATTTTCAAAAATCGACATGCTTGACACCTTTTAGTACTTAAAACAGTCCTCGAGCATGGTAGGCCAATAAAACCCGATCTCTGATCAACCACTTCATCTTATGAGCCGACCGGTGAGTCCCACAGCGCCTTCGTGTACCTCGTAGAGGGTGATTGGCCTCATTTGTCCCCGCACTTGAGCAATAGCCCTTCAGTCTGTAAAACATGTCATCCCCAATAAGCACGTACTTCATGGCTTTGTACCTTATCCGTTTAGGTGCCCCGGCGAATCTTTCAAGTAATTGAAGATATCGGCTCTCCGATCGTCTGCTTCTAGGAACTGCACGGACATGGCTCCTTCTACCATATCCTTGTACCTGAAGCTATCTGCGCAAGATCGTTCGCCTCGGTATTCTCGCTCGTGGGATCCAAGTGAAGTTGATGTACCGAATTGCGTCATCAGCTCGCGGCAGCCATAATGGGAAGAGGGACTCGCTCCGCACTTGTAGTCCTCCGTGAGCTGGGAAATCACCAACTTGGGGTCTCCAAAATTTCCATCGCTTCGGCTCGAGGAGTAACTCCATCCCCTGCGTATTGCCTCGTACTCAGCTACATTGTTAGTGGGAGAGGTAGACAATCGATGGAGAAGGAAAATGTTGCCCAAGGCGACACGAGAAAAATGCCGATGCAGCCACCGTCAAAACTGATCCGAAAAACATAGCCCATGCTTTTATGGACAAGGTGCCGCTATGTTAGTGTTGATCCTCTCGGCAATAAGATCAGCCGGCTTTGTCCTTAACAGCTTCGCGGTGATACCGGATGTCAAACTCTGATAATGCAAACATCCATTTGCCCAACCGGCCTTTTAACATAGGAGCAGACAGCATGTGCTTTATGACATCCGATTTGCATATGATGATGACCTCTGCTGATAGCAAAATGTGGCGCAACTTGGTGCATGTAAAAAACAAGCAGAGGCACAACTTGTCGATACCGGGATACCTCGTCTCTGCGTCCAGCATCCTTCTGCTTATGTAGAATACGACTCGCTCTAGCCCATCATACACTTGTACCACTACTGAGGCGATGGACGTGTCAGCCACTGACAAGTAAATGTAGAACGGTCTGTCTGGCTGAGGTGGAACTAACACTGGCGGCTTTGTCAGATATTCTTTGATCTCGTCGAAGGCCCGTTGTTGATCTGCCCCCCAGCGGAATTCCTCGTCAGCTTTAATTTTTACGAGCCCCATGAACGGCTCTATCCTTCCTGACAGGTTAGAGATGAATCGTCTGACGAAGTTGATCTTGCCGATGAGAGACTGCAGCTCTTTCTTTGTAGTGGGTGGCTTCATTGTTCAGATGCCTCCGACTCTTGAGCCGATCTCAATTCCGCGTTCATGGACCAAAAAACCCAAGAACTGACCGGCCGTCACTCCGAAGGCACACTTCTTTGGATTCATCCTCAGGCCAAACTTTCTTGTTCGGTCCAGGACGCGTTGCAGATCGCCCAAGTGCCCTTGCGCTGAAGCAGACTTGACCACCACGTCATCGATGTAGATTTCCACCAGTTTGCCGATCAGATCGTGGAAGATATAATTCATGGCCCTTTGATCGTGGCGCGGCATTTTTCAGTCAAACGTCATGACTACATATTCAAATAACCCCACGGACCAGGACTCGAATGCGATCTTGTGTATGTCCGGAGCCATGAAGATCTGGTTGTACCCGGCATTGCCGTCCATGAAGCTCAAAATTTTATGACCCGCTGCATTGATCAATGTTTACGCCACCGGCATCGGATATTCATCCTTTGGGGTAGCTGTTGAGATCTCGAAAATCTATAGCAACACGCCATTGGCGCCCTTCTTCTCTCTACACGATGCTAGAAATCCATTCGGCATACCGCATGGTCGATCAACAGCGTCGGCATTTTCTCGACCTCTTTCTTGACTTCTTCCAAAATTTGCCTTCATTTGTCGTGCTCATTGTTGAAATGGCGAAATCCTTTTTGAATGAGCGATGCTCGATGATGCTCTGTCCAACCCGAGCATCTCTGTAGTCCCATGCGAAGCGATCGATATTGTTTCAACAGGCTATCATCGGTTCCAGACTTGGTTCTAACTTCTCGATAAATGTTGGTCGTGGCTTATCCCGGGACCAATGTCGATCTCTTCTAGCTCATCACTGATGTAAACCCATACCCTAGCTTTCCGTCACTGTCAAATCGACGCTAAACACGGGGCAAGCGATGGGTGAGGACAACAAGAATAATTTGGGCGATCGCTGAATCGGCCCCTTCTTGCTTGCATCTGTCAAACGGTTTACACCTTATTATTTTACGGTGGCAGAGTATCCTCCTACGACTACATGAACTGCTTGTCGTATGATCGCTTTTTATTTTTGTGGCGATCGCGAGGATCGGCCGTACCACGGATGATCGTGGGCTTTTCTACTCTGTAAGGCGATGGATAAGACCAGCCTCACCCCGTTTTTGTAGCTTCAATACGTTCGCAGCCGTCTAGATTGATTCCTGAGATCGGCTCTTGGTCTTCAGCTTCCCAAATGTTCATGCCAGCAGTGGAAACCTCGATAGAATCGTCTGCATGGACGGCCTCCACTTCATCCCGTCCCCATTGTAAACCGGTGCATCGTGGATGGAATGCAGCGATTAGCGTGGATCCAATCCCTTCCTAGCAAGGCGGCGTAGGTACTTTTGCTGTTCACGACGAAAAATGACGTGGGTATGGTTTTCCTGCCAGTCGGATCCACGTTCGTAACGCATGCGTTTCAAGACTGGCCGTTGAAGTCGCTTAACGTGGCGTTGGTTTTGATCAGTCCGCAGAGAGCGTCCCAAATGTCGTAGCATGGAGTATGGCATGATATTGACTGCCGCTCGGTGTCCACCAACATCTTGCCGACGGGTTGTCCATTGATGTAGCCCCAGGTACAGAGCTTCGGATGTTTGTAACCCTTCTCGTGGCTTCTCAAAGATAACCGCCGTGGGCGCGATCAAGTTGTGCCACGAGTAACTCATCGGTTCTTGGCGCGCGAAATTCGGGAGAACACGAACACCATGTTTGTGCCAGCCGATGCTGCATCGGCTTTTATTGGCAGGCGCCACTCTTTCCTTGTCGCGCGGCCTCCGTCTCCGTAGTCCGCCTTACTTTGCGGCCGATCAGTAGTGCTTTCTTTAAGCGTGGAATCTGCGCTTGACTTCTTCTAAGTTACGCCGCTGTACTCTACGCTTGGGTGTGTCGAGTCCATCGGGCACCACCTTGGACGGTGAAACCTGTCTTCTTCTTTGTCATCCACGGGCCTCTCAAGGCCCTTCGCTCAGCGGACTCCTTAGGACGGCTCACGAGGTTGGAGAGGTCCTAGACGTTCGAACAACGATCTTTGGCCTCGTGCCCTTCTTTGTTGTCCACATTACGGGCGGTTGTCGGCTGTAGGCAATCGGTTCATTCCACGTCCAGCAATGCTTGAAAAGGGCAATCCCAATGTTTGTCTGCGCCTTCCTTCTCTTCGGCGGTACCCTAGCAAGGTGCTCATATCTTCCGTCGTCTCGCAATCTTGGCGGCGTTGGTCATCTTGGCGCTCATACTTATTAAGGAGATGCGTGGAATGTGGCTTCGGTATCGCACTCTCCTCACTTGTTCCTCTGTTAAGTCGCTGTTATCGTTGGGCCCGATCGCGTGGACCAGCCTTCTCTCTTTCTTTGCCCCGAGAGTGATCGCCTCCTACCTTGCGTGTCATGGTGGTACCTGACCCAGCCATGTTGACACGAACGAAAAGTCGATTGACGTCTCGCGGGCATCGCAGTTCTATCATGTTGACACCGGGAACGGGTTCGTGTCCACTTTCATGGCGAATCGGCGAGATCGAGCCTTGCTCTATAGCCATCTGGATTTGGCGGCGAAGCTCCTTGCACTCGTTGGTGGGGTGAGTGAACGAATGATGCCACTTGCAGTATGGTCTCCCGTTCATCTCCTGGGCCGTAGGGATTTTGTGGCCTTCGGGCAACCTCAGCTGCTTCTCCTTCAGCAGTAGATCGAATATCTGCTCAGCTTTGCTCACATCGAAGTCGAACCCTCTCGCAGGCCCTTGCTGTTTCACCCATTTACAGGCCACAGGATCTGCCCCCCGAGCCCATTCAGCCACGGCCACCTCCTGGTCCTGCGTAGGATCTTCCTCTTCTGCATCGACCAGGCTTATCGGACGTCTGAATTTGTCTTGGTACAACTCAGGGTGGCGCTGCTCATACATCGTCAGTTTCTGAGCCATGTGCGCCAATGAGTTGTATTCTACCTGGAATGCCACGTCCTTGATGGGTGCTGAGAGGCATCTTGCCATCGATTGCTTCCTTCTCGATTAAGCCGAGTAACATCATTCTTGATGGTCTGAAGCTGGATGTATTCGCTGATTTCTCCCATACCAGACTTGCGCCAGTCGCAATGCCACCTCGGTAGCCTCCGAATGGTATTGGATGTGAACTGTTCTTCTAGTTGCTTCCAGTGCGAATTGAATCAGGTGGCGTAGGTGTACCACCCAAAGGCTGGTCTGTTAGAGATTGTGCAAAAATCTTACGCGCATTTGATCCGATGCGAAATCATACCTAGTGTGCGGTATCGCTACGTGCTCGATCGAGCTTGACCCTCGACCAGAACCTTGAGAACTCGGGAGCTTATATTTGGGCGGTAGTGGAATCAGGTCAAACTCGTTGGGGTACGCTTTGAGTAGCCGATTGCGCCTTTTCGACGCAAGCGATCTCTCAAGATGGCGTGATTTGGTCCACGTTTGAGCTGCAGGCTAGACTCTCATGGCTTGTTCGGTGGCATACTTGGCTAGCCACGCCTGTTTGTCGGCGTCCATCCGGACATCGTTGCTCGAACGCTGCTCACGAAGATCCTGCGGTAGGAACCCCGCGGACACTCCTGCGGTTGCGATCTGGCTGTGCGCGCCAAGTTGTTGCGGTCCGACGTAGGCACATATGTACCCATGCGGGATCTCCTTGGGTGGCTCGAACAGGAATTGGCAATCCTCGGATCGCCTCCCTTGTAGACAATGTATGGCGATCTGGTGGCTCTGGAGCCGCGAGTGTGAATGGCGATTGCGGCTGGTGTGGGCGGTCTTTCTCCTTGGTGGGTTCCTAAAGTGGGGCCCGGCGGAGATCTTGATGTTTCATGATTTCTGGACCACGCGAACGCGACCGCTCGAAAGCGTTCACGGGGTCTCGAGTGGCGGTGTAGAGAATGAGCCACCATGTAGTTGACCTCTGTCGTAGAGCCTGGGCGTTCCTCCGAAGCAGACAGATCCACTTCATCGAGAGCACCCTGGGAGAATCCCTTCCACCGATGCCAGCGTGCGGGTCCTCTCGAAAAGGCCGATGAGGTCGGCCGAAGAGCTCTTTGATCTCGTCATACCGCTTTGTGCTCAGTGAGGAAGCTCGTCGTGACCGGCCTGTTCTCCATCGCGTCGGACATTGATGTAAGCGTTGTTGAAGGTCCCACCGGCGTGCGAATGTGTTGCTGTCAAAACTCACCGGCAGCGACGAGCAACACGAAGAGCCGGAAGCTCCAGGCGGTGGTGGGCCTGGTCCCTCGGTCGACGCCGCAAATCTTAAACGCACGCAGCGTCTGTCTTGGTTCGAGCGTGCCACTGACCTATACCTGGTCGGAAGGTGATGGATTGTTCCGATTGGTTTCCTGCACGGTAAACAAGTATCGTAAAATTGAGCCGTGATCGGCTCCTGGTTTCCACAGTAAATCGGCTTTCAGAGCCGATTACCCCCATGGCTTTGCATTGGATCTTATGATGACATGGGGTTTTGCTTAATTACTACAAGCTAAATCGATCTACGATAGTTTGGTGTTTTCACCACGCAACCGGAACGTCCCACGCGTAGTTGAGCCTAATAGAATCTGAAAAGTAGTAGAAAACCGATCCTAGAGAAGGCCTAAAAACCAACATAACGTCAATTCCCGGAACATCCCCTCTAAGATCAATAAACCGTACCTTACGTATTACCGGATCGTTCAACCCGTTTGTGAGGCCAAATCACGTAGATATTAAACTAAACCTTGATGAACAAGGCACAACTATAACAGATCAAATCGACTTAAGCAGGAATCAAGCAAGATGCCACCTTTACACCCGGGAGAAGGTGCAAAGACGGCGAGATAGCTAGAGGCAGCATAAATAAGCAATCATAGTAAAAGTACCGATGCTAGCTCTAACAAATCTGTGGTAAAGGTGTTACTCGCCATCAACAAGGCTTCAGTACGAGTAACACCGGATAACGCATAAGTAAGATGCGATCTAGGCAGCATGGCACTTACCCGAGAAAAACCCTAGAAACAAGGAAATTGGCGATCTTGGAGATTGTGTTGGTTGTGAACGTGATTGTCCTCTTTTTCTCAATAACCCTAGGTACATATTTATAGTCCGGAGACTCTCTACTTTTGGAATAACTCTACAACTCTATCTTTATCTAAACATAAACGGAACCTAAACAAATACGAATCCTACTAAGATACAAGATACACGGGCAATTCAGCCCAAATCTTCGCACTAGGCCGATCCAACAACACGTTGAATATATGTATCTTCTAAGCCCATCTTGATCACGGCCCATCCCCTTCATAGGCCAGAATATGGCGATAACACTTTTCAAAATATATATTGGGAAGCTTGGGTCCCAAAAAAATGCATCCTTTGATGACATATTCTAACACAACGAGCTATATGCTAATTCAAAGTTCAAAATTCAATTTATCCTGCTCAACTATTTCATCTAGCTAGTAAGAAAGTTACAACTCCCTACATCACATGCAATTTCAATAGCTTGCAATTGTATTTACATCTGAAATCACATTGAATTTCAAATACAAAATACTAGATGGTTTGATACAAATTTGCTAGATATATGCTGAGGTAACGAGAAGGGAAATTATGATGCAAGTATTTCTGCCACTATGATAGTTTATTAAACTATTCAAAAATAAACAATAAGCTAATGTTTGGTTGTTGAGATAATATTATCTTACTAATTTGCTTGTTTTCACCCTCAATCCATTGAAAAAATGTATTAGATTGCAATATATGGCATACAACACGATTTTTACGTTTTTATTGTTTCAGGAAATCCAATATCATTGCATATCTTAATAAAGTTTAATGAGCATTTATCCTTAAATTTCCTTATTTTTGGTAAATAATATACAAATTAATGTTGGATATCAGTAGTTTATATGTCTTTATTGTTTTAACCATAGGAACTATCATGAATGAATACATACAAAATATTTCTAAAGATATGCAGTCACCTACAAAACTTCAAGTAAACTTTAATGAGCATGTATCCGTAAATTTACTTATCTTTGGCAATTAATATACTAATTAATGTTGGATATCAGTAATTTCTAAATCTTTATTGTTGTAATCACAGGAATCATCATGTATGAATATATACTTTGAAGATATGCATTCACCTTGTAATTTCAAATAAATTTAATGAGCATTTGTCACTAAATTTATTTATGTTTGGTATTTAATATAACAATTAATGTTAGATATCAGTACTTTCTAAGTCTTTATTGTTTTAATCACATGAATCTTTATGAACACATAAATATATAAATTTTCTAATGGCCAAAGATGCATATATAAATAGAAAGATGGATGTGAGACAAAGAGGTGTTAGATTTTTACCATACGAACCCTAAAGCAATGCGGGTTCCACTATCAGATAATAACAGGATAATAATGGAAAAAGTCTAGAGTTAAAGGGGAAAATAAAATAATATCACAACTTTTACTATCATACAAACTATGGTTCTAATGCATTTAAAATGCATTCATGAAATTTATAGTTGATTGTGTTAAATCCGTAACAATTAGCAACTTTGCAATATATATTGTGACTAACCTACTAATAGTTTCAGAAGTGCATAGTTTCTTGTTTTACACTTTTTGTGTAGGAACTGCATGAATAAGGAAAGAAGTTCCTCATTATGGTGAAATTCAGAGTTACCCGGAATATGTCTCTACAAGTCTATTTTTAAAGATCGCCACGGATCAACGAGGTGATGACATCAAACAAAAAAACGTTCAACATAAAATTTGCAGGGAATGCAAGGCGTTGTTTGATATAATTAAAGAACACCCCAATAGGAGTTCATATACTACAGATATTATGTTTTTACCGAGGAGTCCATAAGATGTTTCGATTGTCCAAACTTTTGTGATGGGATTGACTCTATCTCTCCCCGTACTTTATAAAGTCAACCATGAGTGGGTTCTAGAGATGCCCAAGAGCCCTTGTATTAATGTGGCATCGATCCAAGATGGATTGTCCAACTATCATGAATTTGCCTCCCCTTGGCAGCCGCAAACAGGGGAGAGGCTCCTCCATAGCAACACCAAAGTTCCAAGGAAGAAGGGGCATGGGGCCGTGACCCCTAGGCTTCCACCGGTGCAACCATGTTTTTTCCTCCACTATAGACTATTGCGGCTGCCTCCTTTAGCATCTCATAGGGGCTGCATCTCTCCATCAACCACTGTACCAGGCCTCGCATCTTCATGTCCATATGTTAGTAGATCCTCTGTAGGTGTGGGGTGTAAGGGAATTGGATGAAATCCCTTATGTAATGATGAATAATTGTCTTACTTTGAGGTATCTATGTTAAATATGTTTGTGTATGACTGTTAATGTATTTTTCCTATGCGTATTTCTTGTTACTACGGACCGAGTAACATGATTTCAGTACAAAAAATTCAAGGCCCCATCTTATATATTATTTTGGTGCTTACCTACAAGTTGTTACCTTCTAGAGTCTAGAACATGCGAACCTAATAGTGGTAGTTAAGGAAAATAAAGGGACATATTGTAGACTGAGGATTCCATGTGTTCATGATGTGTTAATTCCTTGTCCAGGTGACTCAAAAAGGTGATCCTTCATTATCATAAGTTTATCACCACGTTTGATCCTTTATTGGTGTAGTATCTGATGTTATTTGACCTGAATCTATGCGACGAAGTTTAGACCGCTCACAGTAGTTCTACCCATAGAAAAGATCATGAAAGAGGCGAAATCCAAGACGGGTTTAACGGTATCTGGTGGAAACCATAATACGCGTCTACAAATGACAAGAGTTCACAACCAGCGGTCGAATCAATAACCTGGTCTATCCTAGGCAGAGGAAAATGATCTTTGGGACACGCCTTATTAAGGTTCGTGTAATCGATGCACATACGCCACATGACGGCTACGTTCAGATCATCTTTCTTTTTATCGACCAACACCGGATTAGATAGCCAATCCGGATGAAGTACTTTCATAATAAACCCGGCTGCAAGGAGCCGAGCTATTTCATCACCAATTATTTTTATCCTGTCTTCGGCGAAGCGGCAAAGTGGTTGTTTCACCGGCCTTGCTCCTAGCCTCACATGCAAAGAGTGCTCAGCCAACTCCCTCGGTACACCTTGCATATCCTGAGTGGACCACTGTCCCATCCTAAAATTTTGCAAATTTTGAAATGTGGAAAAACTTAAACAAAATGAAAAACTAAGTCATGAAAATTCAGAGGGAACAAAAACTTTTTGACTATTTAATATAACTCCTTCAAAACAAAAATTAAATAAAACAATTTTGTTCGTGAAGTTGTATGCATGTTTTCGGAATCATGAAGCATGCATGGTTGCATTTTAAAACTAAGAGAAATAATTTTCTTCTCAAAGTTGAAATGACCACTTAACAACATGAGACTTTGGATATATTTCGTATTTAAAATATACAAAAAGAATTCCTGAGTGAGCTAATAAGATAAAGAGAAACATTATAAAGCCATAGAAATTAGTTTGGCTCAATTTGAAGCTCCACATAAAATTAGATGAAATTTATAAAATGTAGGAAGAAAAGTAAATTCAAGTTAAATAAATGACCAAAATAAAATAAAAGTATTCTTAAATGAATGATTATGATAAAGAATAAAATTATAAAGCTAAGGAAATTGGTTTGAATCTTTTTGGAATCCTAAGTCAAAAGATATGGTTTTTATAAGAAAAGGGAATAGAAAATAATAAAACTAGGCATACGTACCATGCTAAAAAAAAATTAAAATTAATTATACTTTATTAAAAAATATTCCATATACTCTAATTGGAGTAAACTATCAACTTATATTTTATATAAAATTTTCTAAAAAGGTTTGATACAAATTTGAATCAAATTAAAGAAACAAATTGGAAACTAAAAAATAAAAATAGAAAAAAAAAGAAGAAAATATTGAAGGAAAAAAAAGAAAAAGAGCTGATCCAGCCCACTTGAGATCAGCCTAGCTAGCCCTCCACCCCTACTTTTTTTCTCCTCTTCCGTTCATTTTCTTCTTGGGCTGACCCAGCCTGGCCTGTTCAGATCGATCGATCGATCATCTTCTTCCTAACCCTTCACGTACACATTACATCAGCTCCGTTCATGGTTTTAGATCTTCCTCTCCTTCGCCATCAATTCCAATGACCGTTTCTTCTCGACTTAAAAACGAAAAATATTTAGAATCAAGTGTTGGATCCGTTCAGGCCATTAATTTCTCACTTTTGTGTCTTAATCTCTCAAACCATTCTCGTGATCGGCATACGTCTCCCTATCCCTTCACAGACCACCTCAGAGAAAATCGAAACGAGCACCATATTCCTCTCCTCCTCCTCCATCACTTTCGTTCCTAAAATTTCTCGAGAGGAGCTCTGTAGATCACATACGGACCATGCCAAGAACAGCCTAAAAACAGAGTTCATTATCAATCGTTTCGCGCTCGGTGAGTCCCTCGTCGATTCCTTCTACCAGAAGACTAATCTTGATGTTTCCTACCTCTAGGACATGATTGTGCATATTCTTGTTGTAGTTGGCCGCGCCACCGAAGTCGCACGTTTATCCAGCCGTAGATTGTCGTCACCTTTGGAGACGAACGACCTCTCAATCACATCCAGTAGCACCGCCTCGACGTCCTCTACGCCGTCCACATCTTCTTCAACTCCAGATACGTTCCTAGCGACGGGAATGGCAACGCCAAGCCCGTGCCTGCAAATCCGGCAAACTTTTTCGGTGATTTATTCCAGTGAGCTATCCTGGACCATTAGATCTTCATCTAAAGAACATCATAGATCACTTAAACGAAGGGGTTGTTGGAGATATGCCCTAGAGGCAATAATAAAAGTGGTTATTATTATATCTTTGTGTTTATGTTAAATGTTTACATTCATGCTATATTAGTATTAACCGGAAACATTAATACTTGTGTGATTTGTAAACTAAATTAGAGTATCTGGTAAAGCCTCTTTGTAATACTAGCTTGTTGGTTGATAGATGATCGCAGTTTCTCGATCATGAACATTGAGATGTTATTAACAACAAGATCACATCATTAGGAGAATGATGTGATGGACATACTCCTATAGATAAGCATAGCATAAAGATCAAGTCATTTAATATATTTCATTTTCTATAAGCTTTCCGATACATATTAACCTAATTCCTTTGACCATGAGATCATGCTAATCACCATTATCGTAAGGATGCTATGATGACATCAAATACCACACCGTAATTGAGTGGCTATAAAGCTGACATTGAGTGTTCGGAAAGTATGTGTTGAGGCACATGGATCAAGAGTGGGATTTTTTCATCCATATGACGGATAGATATACTCTGGGCCCTCTCGGTGGAATGTCATACAATTATATTGCAAGCATGTGACTGGATCACAAGGGATCACATATTACGGGAACGATGTCGGGGGGTTGACCCCGGGTAGGTCAGAGACGGGGAAAGACAGTCTTGTCCCGCTGATTGATTGCGAACTACGACCTAGGTCGGCCGAATCATGTATATGTCGGCCGATGAACGGAGGCAAGAAGCTTACGTATAGGTATAAAGTGGTAACCTGGCCGAGTTAATGAGAAACTCAGAAGTTACACAAATGATCTCCGTCAGGTGAGAGCAGCCGAATAACACAAGGTAAGGCCGAGTTATCTGAAGCTTGCGGAGAAGGAGAAGCTTGAGTCAAACCATAGCCGCAGGCTAAAAGGAATCTGAACAGGCTGCCCGCAAGAGACAAGGAAGCCTTGAGGACGGAGGGCGAGAAGGAGGTCACGGAGGTGGCAGTCTTTGGAGCCCGAGGCGCGAAGGGCAGTTGGAGCTTTGCCGTCGTTGGAAGGAGACAGGAAAGGAGGCCGAATTACCCCTTTGGGACAAGCATATTCTCGAATATGCTTGCCCGTCGACCTAAGGGCACCCAAGGCACCCTTTATAAGGGGGTTTGGGCCCCGAGAAAGGAGGGTCTTTGAGCAACGTTAGGCTGGGGAAATTGCATAGTTCCTGTAAACTGCTCTAGGAGCACTTGTAACACGTAGAGAGAAATAAAGTTCATCACTTTGGCAGCTTGAGTGTAAAGGCAGTTGCATCTTCCTCCCGGATCCCACTAGCATCCATTGGCCCCATACTTTAGCCTACCCATGGCATCTGCCGTGCCACCACCGACGGTTGGCGCCCCGTGGGGCCGGCGGTGCTAGCTGGAGTTGTGATCCGGACGGGAAACTTCATCAACACCGGCAGCGTTGTTTCGGCGTGGTCCAGATTTGGTCTCTCGACTATGTCGAGACAATGCGAGAGCTTCAGGAAGACTCCCGCAGGATCTTCATCGGCTGGCGAGCAGAATCTCGTCGGCGTCGGCGTCTCGATATCTATCCTCACCAGTTGTTGTTGCGGGGAACCACCTCAAGCGCAGTGAGCTGTCCATCGAGAGCGTCGGCGGCGTCGGTGAGGTGATGGTCGCAGGGACGCAGCAGAGCAATTGGCCGGGTCAAGCAGAGAACCCGCCCAGCACAGGCTCCGCCAAGATCCTGCACTGCAAACCGGAGGTAATTCCGCCGTGACAAACCCGGCCGAGCTACATGACACCACCCCAAAGGCACCAAGAGTGAGAGGACCACCTGGAGAGACCAGAGAACATTCTTGTGCAACTATAGAGAACTTAACTACTGTGGCGCCGATACTTGATCCGCAAATGCTCGGCGGAGTTAGAGGAAACCAGCAAAAGGTCTTTGGTAGAGGCCGGAAAGTATCGGCCTGAGGGAATCCTTGAACAGGACCACGAGAGAATATGCAAAAGCTAACAAGCTTGACATCGCACCCGAGTGGAATGACTGAGATTAAGAGGAAAGAACCTCATGAGTGATATTAACAAAGAGCATGAAGCTCACGAGCCGAATCAGGCGATTTAGGTTTGCCGAGGTACAATACCGGCGAAAAAACCGAGAGCGGCAAATCTTTGCATTGGAATTAGAGGGGTTAACAGGGGACGCTCGGAAAAAGCAGAAAGAAAGAGTGAATGAGCTGGTGCGCATAGCGAACCAGCAAAATGAGGAAATGCTCAGAGTTAACCCGGCAAGACCAGGGGCTTCACGGATGGTTCATTCAGCAGGGGCAGCACCTGCTTTATCCGCCGCAGCGGCATCATCACCAGGAAACAACGCTAGAAAAGAAAAGGCAGTAACCTCAGGGAAGAGGAACAAGCAGATTGTCCCGTATGACCCGGCAATAGCGGGAAAGGCGAATGAGAACAGAGGCAATGCAAGCCGAGGTAATAGTGGGGAGAGAAACCACGGCCGTATGGAAAAGGACGGCGGAGGTAACGGGAGTACTGGCAGTAGAGAACCCGCAAGAGACAATCATGAAAACCAAACCCCGGCCGAAGTAAGGAGAGAAGTGCCGCTCAACCCGCAACCAAGACCTGAGCCTCGGCAGGAAAGAGAAGTGAGACCAGCTCGCTACAACCAGATAAATGAAAGGTATAATGATGGATATTCCGAGGTAGAATACGCGAATCAAGGTGGAAACAATCATTATGGAATGCAGGATAGAATCCTGTACAGGGATTTGCCAGCAAATGATGCAAGAGTAAAGTTAGATCGGTTATATCGGTCCGAGCTGTTGGAAGAGCAAGGTCCACCGGGTCCGGCGTGTTTTGGACCACGGATCATGGGAGAACCGCCGGTACCAAATTTTCAGTTGGCAAGAGGCACAAAAACGTACAATGGAAGTACCAAGCCGCAAGACTGGTTAATTGATTATGCTACCGCAGTGAAAATAGCAGGTGGCAACTTGAGATGGGCGGTGCGATATGTCCCGCAGATGTTGGAAGGACCAGCCAGAGTATGGTTGAATAATCAACCAGCAGGCAGTATCAACTGCTGGTTAGATTTTGAAGAGATGTTTGTCAGCAACTTTACCAGCACATACAAGAGACCGAATAGACCACAGCAACTAGCCATGTGCAAGCAGAGGCCGAATGAAACAGATAGAGAGTTTTTAACTCGGTGGTGTAACCTAAGAAACTCATGTGAAGGAGTTATTGAATCGCAAGCGATCGCTTGGTTCGCAAGGCTGCCGTTACGGCAAGGTGTCTTTGCAACGCTGCAGAGAGATATGCCAACCACCTTTGGCGAAACTATCGAATAGCGGACTCCTATGCTTTGGGTGACCCAACCCAACGAGTTAATGTCGGCAGATCATCGTGCGGCAAGACCAATACGAGAGAATTGGCGGATCATCTAGGCGTGATTTTAGAGGAAGAAGAAGAGGAGGCGGATTATAGATATAATTGCCCATGTGGCATTGTGGCCCAAGAACAGCCGAGTCACGGAGTAACTCAACAGCGAAAAATGGACCTCAACGGTGGACCGCAAGAAATGACGGAAAAGGGCAATGGACCCCGAGCAAAAGAAGCAATGGCAAGAGAAGTCAAGTATACATTTGAATCCATGTTGGACCAGCCGTGTAAATTTCACATCAAACCCATCTAGACCAGCCAATCACACAACCCGGCAATGTGCTTGGATGAAAATGCGATGGGTAACCCGGAGTTCAAGCTCCCCATCGGATGCAACAACATCAGCCGCGATTAAGCTGGAGCAAATCGCAACAATCGATCTCGCCGCCTCCTCCGAGGTATGATAACTCGGATCGGAGGGATGCGGTGCATCAAGTAATGAACGGCGGGCGGAAGGATAAATCCGCAAATGCTGGGGACGCAATGATTACAGAGAACATCACCGGTCTTCTGCGTGTTCACAATGAGCAATGAGGACAAACAGTGTGTACAACGACATATGGAAGTGAATGCGGTTGTACCAGCGGTGCCAAGATACCAGCCATGGTCGGACGGAGATAACTTGGAGTATAAAAGATCACCCCGAATAATGCCGAGTCCAGGATCATACGCACTTGTGTTGGATCCGACATTTGTGGACCAAGCATCAATGTGAAATTCTCAAAAGTACTCATTGATAATGGAAGCGATATTAACATCATGTACAAAGATACCATGCACAAGCTCGGTATATCACGTAACATGCTGCAATCCACAAGGACAATTTTCCATGGGATAGTGCGGGCTTTCATGTGAGCCCATTGGTAAAGTCCGAGTGGACGTCTTATTGGTACAAGAGATAAGCAGAGCGAAAACTTGGAATTTGAGGTGGTTGATCCGGAAAGCTGTTATCATGCTCTACTCGGACGGCCGCAATGGCCAAATTCATGAGCATTGTCATATAGGTTATCTAAAGATGAAATTACCCGGACCACAAGGGGTGATAATGATTCGAGGATTACAAGAAGTCAATGGAGTGTGCCTCGGCGGGTCAAATTTGGCGAATCATTGGTCATAGCGAGAGAAAAGAAAAGGATTCAAGAGGTAGCAGCCTCGCACAACAACAATTAAGCATGCGGCATTGGCCAACCCTCATGGCGTTTCTTTCCAACCAACCAAGGAGACGAAGAAAATTCAGATTGATGAGCAATTCCCAGAGCGCTTGTCACTATTGGTGCAGGTCTTGACGCCAAATAGGAGGCGAGCTCACCAACTTCCTCCGTGAGAATCGGGACATATTTGCATGGTCCACTCAAGATCTGCAAGGTGTGCCGGGAGTTGGTGAGCACTCTTTAAACGCGTCAGGCCGAGCACGGTCGGTGAAGCAACCTCTCCGCCGCCGAAGACAGAGAAAAGTAATAGGAGATGAGATAGCTCGGCTTCTCGCCGGGTTTATCATGGAGGTGCTTTATCCGGATTGGTTATCAAATCCGGTGCTAGTAGAAAAGAAGAAAGATGACCCTAATGTAGCCATTGTGTGGCGAATGTGTATCGACTACACTAACCTAAACAAGGCGTGTCCGAAAGATCCTTTTCCATTGCCTAGAATAGACCAAGTCATTGACTCGACCGCTGGTTGTGAGTTGTTATCATTTGTAGACGCGTATTCTGGTTTCCATCAGATACCGTTAAATCCGGCCGATCAAATAAAGACTGCATTTATTACCCGCACGGGCTTATTGTTATCGCACGATGCCATTCGCTGAGAAATGCGAACAACGTATCAAAGGTGCATGCAAAAATGTTTACATGATCAGATAGGGAAAAATGTACAAGTATATGTGGATGATGTAGTCATCAAAACTAAGGAAAGCAGAACCCTGCTAGAAGATATACGGCAAACTTTCGCGAACCTGAGAAGGTTCCGAATGAAACTCAACCCGGAGAAATGCACATTTGGCGTGCCGGCGGGAAAACTACTCGGGTTCCTTGTGTCCAGCCGAGGTATCGAGGCTAATCCGACGAAGATAAGAGCAATAGAAAAAATGGAATTGCCGAGGTGTTTGAATGATGTACAAAAATTCACGGGCTGCCTCGCCTCGCTTAGTCGATTTGTATGTCGGCTAGGAGAAAAGGCACTGCCACTCTATCAGCTGATGAGAAAGTCGGACAAATTCGGCTGGACTCCCCAGGCCGACATTGCGTTCCACGAGTTGAAAAAGATGCTAGTTACGGCACCCATTTTAGCTTCTCCATTATCGAAAGAACCTATGCTACTTTATATAGCGGCCACCAATCGAGTAGTTAGTACTGTGGTTGTAGTAGAACGGCTTGAAGAGGGTAGGTCAGTTCAGAGGCCAGTATATTATTTAAGCGAAGTATTATCCACTTCAAAGCAAAATTATCCACATTATCAGAAGATGGCCTATGGAGTATATATGTCGGCAAAAAAGCTTAAGCATTACTTTGAAGAGCATCCAATCAGAGTAATATGTGAGGCACCCATAGCCGACATATTGAACAACAAAGACGCAAGTGGCCGAATAGCAAAATGGGCAATCGAGTTATCACCGTATGCTCCACAATTTGATAGGAGAGATGCAATCAAATCTCAGGCTGTCGCCGACTTTCTCGTAGATTGGGCCGAGGTGCAATATGAGCCACCCTTGCGGATCCAAATTCTCGGACAATGCACTTTGATGGTTCCAAACTAAGGAACGGTTTGGGCAGGAATAGTCTTGACCTCGCCTAAAAAAGATCAATTGAAGTATGTACTGCAAATACATTTTGCCGCGTCCAACAATGTAGCTGAATATGAAGCACTAGTCCATGGATTAAAAGTCGCAAAAGAAATGGGAATACGCAGAATCCTATGCTACGGTGACTCGGATTTGGTAGTACAGCAAGTGTCAGGCACTTGGGATGCATTAGATGCTAACATGGCTTTATACAGATTCCATGTGCAGAAGATCAGTGGATATTTTGAAGGATGTGAATTCCACCACATACCACGAGCAGAAAATGACGCTGCTGACACATTGTCAAAATTAGGATCAACTCGGCAATCGATTCCGCCAGGTATAGCCCTTGAGCACCTCAGGAAACCGTCAATAAACCCATCACCAGAATCCGAATCAATCTTTATCCCAGAAGGTTCTGCAGAGAATCATACACCAATGGAGATAGATCCGCAGCAAAATTCGGAACCCCTAAAGAGGGGGACAGCCGAGGTAATAGCGATCATGGAAAGGACCGAGGTATGTATGTCGGCAGAGAGCATGGAGATAGACAGTGAAATCACTGCAGAAAAAGCAACGCCGACATGGGCGCAACCCATATTTTCGTACCTAAGAGACGCAGTACTGCCGAGTAATGAAGTATTAGCCAGACAAACCGTCAGAAGAGCAAAGGCCTATACAATCATAAACAATGAGTTATATAAGAGAAGCGTAACGAACATATTGCAGAAGTGCGTGAGTCCCGCAGAAGGTCAGGAGATCCTTCTAGATATACACCAAGGAGAATGTGGGCACCATGCCTCGTCTCGCGCTTTAGTAGCCAAGGCATTCAGGCATGGATTTTCTTGTATGGCGTTAAGAGAGGCGTAAGAGTTAGTCAAGAAATGCAATGGGTGTCGAGATATGCAACAGAATACATATGCCGTAGGTCGAGTTAAAACAATACCCATTACTTGGCCATTTTCGTGTGGGGTTTAGACATGGTAGGACCTTTTAGCCGGCAAGAGGAGGAATGACCCACATCTTGGTCATGGTCGACAAGTTCACAAAATGGATTGAGGTAAAACCAATCAAAAAGTGTGATGGGCATACAGTGAAATTCCTCAAGGATATCATCTTGAGATACGGATACCCACACGGCATTATTACGGATAATGGCACGAACTTTGCGAAGGAGCTGCTAGATTTTGCCAAGAGAAACACATAAGACCGGATGTTGCCTCTGGCTCACCCAAAGATCCAATGGGCAAGTCGAAAGATCTAATGGGCTGGTTTTATCAGGAATAAAACCACGGCTAGTCGAACCATTGCAAAGGTCGGCAGGATGTTGGATTGAGGAATTACCAGCAGTATTATGGAGCCTCAGGACTACTCCGAACAGATCAACAGGTTACACACCATTCTTTTTGGTATATGGGGCAGAGGCCGTGCTTCCAACCGACATAATACATGACTCGCCAAGAGTTACTCAATATACATCTTCAGAGGTGAATGAAGTAGCTCGGCAAGATGCCGTAGACCTGTTGGAAGAAGCCCGAGAATTGACATTATCACGATCAGCCATTTATCAACAGAACTTACGGCGGTATCACAGCAGGAAAGTGAATCCAAGAGTATTCAAAGAAGGAGATTTGGTACTCCGGCTGGTGCAACGCACGGCCGGCATGCACAAATTGTCACCCCCATGGGAAGGACCATTTATCGTGAGCAAAGCATTGCACAACGATGCATACTATCTGATTGACGCCCAATCACCTGGAGAAGGCAAGGCAAACAAAGCTGGCGAAGAAACGAAACGCCCCTGGAATGTGGCTTTACTTCGGCCATTTTACTCGTAGGATTATGTCTCAAGGTCACCAATGATGTACTTGCACCTCGACACCCAGAGCGGTGACTCGGGGACTGCCGAATGTTATATTTATTTCATATCGTGTATGTAAACCTCGGCGCCCTGAGCAGTTGCTCGGGGACTGCCATATGTGATGTTATCTCATGTTTGATGTTTAAACCTCGGCACCCAGAGCAGTTACTCGGGGACTGCCATATGTGATGTTATTTCATGTTTGATATTTGAACCTCGGCACCCAGAGCAGTTACTCGGGGACTGCCATATGTGATGTTATTTCATGTTTGATATTTGAACCTCGGCACCCAGAGCAGTTACTCGGGGACTGCCATATGTGATATTATTTTATGTTTGATATTTGAATCTCGGCACCTAGAGCAGTTACTCGGGGACTGCCATATGCAATGATTATTTGGTATTATAGGTTTAGACCTCGGCATCCAGAGCAGTAGCTCGGGGACTGCCATATGGTATACTTATCTCTTTCGCGTTACACACTTGAACATTGGCGATCAGAGCAATAACTCGGAGAGTGCCATATGTTGTTTTTCTTTCACGTTACGAATATGCACCTTGGTGCCCAAAGTATTCACTCAGGAATTATTATAGAATGTGTCAGATTCATAAACACATGGACTTTGGCACCTAAACCAACGACTCGGAAACTATGAGCCAACAAGGCGTAAAATTAAATCCTGAAGATGGAGAAATTATAAGCCAACAAGGCAAGAATTGACAAGTATCCATTTAATTAAGAATCTCGAGAGCACATAGCAAAAGAACCTCGAATCATACGAGTTAACAAATTTTTTCGTCTACATGGAACACCCGGCATACCAGGGATCACGAATAAATCTAGGCATCGTTTGTTGGAGGAGGAACCACTTGATCAGGTGCGGGGCACTCCGAAGTAGGGGGAACTTCGACTGAGGTTACCTCACCTTCCGCCGACCCAGGAGTAACTTCGGCGGTATCACGGGGTTGTTCAGGGGCGTCAGTACGCGCAGTAGAATGCCCAGTGCCTTTGGAGGAAGATCGTGCATCACCATTGCTATCTGAGCTTGAGCTGGAGCTATTGGATGTGGCCGAATCATCTTCATCTTCCCCGTGCTCAGCGGAATCATCACCCGGAGCATCTTCAGCCGCGATCTCCTGATCCGGATCTGGGAGAAAACTCGGCCCTTCATTCCAAGTGTGCACATCGGCATACTCGACGAGCTGGAAGGCCCGAGCTTGCCGAAGAGCAACGGCGTGGGATCTTCAACCCACCGGGAGCGGTCAGATTCATCGAATGTCAAGAGATATCTTCATACCATGACATGATTACGATAAGGCCATGTCGGCACCAAAGACGCTGCAATGATCTCTCAAAGACTCAATTGTCTCTCAGATGCCTTCAGCCTGGTCACCAATAACTTGACTTCGTCAATATCAGGGGACCCTGAGGTATTCGGCCAGAGTGCGTGGTAAGCTTTGATAGCGGCCTGCACCAAGTCCCGACCCATGATTTTCATCGGACCAACCGCAGCACCAACGGAAACCAAGAAATCCTCCATGGAGTATTCAAACTCAACATCAACAGTTCACCTCGATTTAACGCGCCGCAAGAACAGCTCTAGTACTCACGGGTTTGGCCTCGGGGAAATGATCTGCGCAAAACATGGACATGTCAAAGATAGCAGCAAAGACAGAAAATTTTTAGCTCGGCCAGGCCAAATAACTTACGATGGATATAAGTCATCATTATTTGAAGATCCTTAGCCCAGATAGCTTTACTCTTCTCGAAACGAGCAATCTCCTTGCTCAAATCGTGAGTTTTAAGTTCGGCAGCTTTGAGGAGTTCTTTGTTCTTCTCCAGATCCAGAGTCAGCCGGCTCTTTTCCAAAGAGAATTCTTGATCAACCTTTTCTAGCTCGGATTTCTGGGAGAGCTTGAGTGCATTCACCTCGGATTTCAAAGTAGCTATCTCATCATCCTTCTCTTGTAGTTGCTTGAATGAACTGCGCTTTGTTCTAAAAAATGAAGCATCACGTCAGGCATGGGCACGCAATCTTGTTGCGACCGCAAAGTCTTGCAACTCGGCTTTACCACAACCCAACGCAATAAGGACACCAAAGATAGATATTACAAGAAGAGGGAGAAGGGGAAAGGAAACTAACCTTCCAAGGACTTGACCTTCTTTTCAAGGCGGATATTGAGATTATTGATATTACCTATTCAAAGAAGTAAGCGGCGCTCATGACAGTATATAAGAAAGTTGCGAATAAGGAAAAGAAACTATCAACTTACCAGCTTTCTTCGCGACGGGCAGAACTTTCTCATATTTCTCTTCCAACTTGCGGTGCAAGAAGAGCAACCTCTGGAACTCGGCAGTCCGTCGGTCATGGGCAACCTAAGAAACGGAGCACAATGATAAAACAAAAGTTAGAAGCTATAACAGATCCGAAACAAGCAAGGCTTACTTCGGCTCTAGGTGGCTGGATATTCAAAGCTATACCAGATCCGAATCAAGCAAAGCTTACTTCGGCTCTAGGTGGCTGGAGATTCAAAGCTATACCAGATCCGAATCAAGCAAAGCTTACTTCGGCTCTAGGTGGCTGGATATTCAAAGCTATACCAGATCCGAATCAAGCAAAGCTTACTTCGGCTCTAGGTGGCTGGAGATTCAAAGCTATACCAGATCCGAATCAAGTAAAACTTAATTCAGATCTAGGTGGCTGGAGATTCAAAGCTATACCAGATCCGAATCAAGTAAACCTTAATTCAGATCTAGGTGGCTGGAGATTCAAAGCTATACCAGATCCGAATCAAGTAAGACTTAATTCAGATCTAGGTGGTGGAGATTCAAAGTTATACTGATCCGAATCAAGTAAAACTTAATTCAGATCTAGGGTCGGAGATTCAAAGCTATACAGATCCGAATCAAGCAAAGCTTAATTCGACTCTAAGTGGCTGGATATTCAAAGCTATACGATCCGAATCAAGTAAGAATTAATTCAGATCTAGGTGGTGGAGATTCAAAGTATACAGATCCGAATCAAGCAAAGCTTAATTCGGCTCTAGGTGGTCGGAGATTCAAAGTTATACGGATCCGAATCAAGTAAGACTTAATTCAGATCTAGGTGGTGGAGATTCAAAGTTATAACAGATCCGAATCAAGCAAGACTTAATTCAGATCTAGGTGGTGGAAATTCAAAACTACAGATCCGAGTCGAAGGACTTAACTCGGCTCTATGAGAATAGAAATTAAAAGCTACGCCAAAACTAAAACAAACTATGAGCTAGGTGGCGAACTAATGGAACCTTAGAAATAAATACGTCAAACTTCCAAGCATACAACAAGTTATTTCCTTGCAAGTTTCGGGACTAGAGAGTATGATAACATGTGGAAAATAATTTAAGACCGGAGATAAAACAATTACCGCATTCATCTTGTTCAGATCAACGATAAAGGCGGCTTGGTCAAAGCGGCCGATGTCGAAAAGTGGAAGGTTGATTGATGGATTGCCCTCAAACCGATCGTGGCATTCCGCTTGTTGGCGAATTCAACCAGCGCCCGAGGTTTACCGCTTCATGTCGGGTTAAAACTTTACCCCGGGCGGTCAACCGACGATCGCAGGACTCTTATGAAGAGCAAGCTCGATCGCCAATGGCGAGGTAATGATGCCTTTGGCGACAGTTCCTTTGATGCCTCTCGCAATACTTGGTGAGAGGTGCCGGCAAGACTTTTCGAGAAGAGGTCTTGACGGCGATAACACGTTCTCCTTAGAAGAAGCACCGGGACGTTGCGTCTCCGGTAGGGACGGAATCCTTAGGATCAAGAAGTTAAGCTCGCAGAGGGCGGGTAGCGATCTTCTCGGAGGTCGGTGCGACCGTAGGAGCTGCCGGAGTAGATGGAAGCTCAATTGTGCTGGGGCCCATAGAGGGGCAGCTGGCTCAACGAAAACATCGGAGGCGGATCGGATCCGGATCAATGGGAGAAACCTCAGGGCATCACGCGAGCAGGCGTAATTATCGTGAGCGTGGGGAGAAGCAGACGAATAGGACTAGGAACTCTCGTGTCATCGGGGGAGGAGGAGATGGCGGCGAGTCGGACGGCTAGTCATACTAGGACCGCCGGGTTTAATGACAGAGAGCACCGCAAAAATACGAAAGAAGATTCGTTAGAGTGAAATGAAAAGAGAAACGAGAAATATAGGCGTAAGAACTTACCCAAAGAACCCGGGCATAGTCTTGCGCCTGGGAGGATTCGGAGCGGATTTCTTTACTCGCTTCTTAGGAACCGCATCCGAGGCGCTGGCGGGAGCCCCGCGTTTCCCCGAGGTAACGGGAGGCCAAGAAGCAATAGGTTCGGCGTCATGAACCTGGCCGGCCGGATTAGCTGGGAAAGCAGAAGCCGGAAATGCATAAGAAATAGGCATGGCGGCAACTACCTCAAGAATTTGGACCTCGTCTGAATCACCTTCCTCCTCCTGCGCTGAGGTTTTGCCGCGAGCTCGAGCGAGGCAGGATCGACTTAGGGACGAACTCCTCAGTCCGGCTACTTTGTATCCGGGTACTCTATCCGCTGTGGGAGCTGCAGAACTTCGGCATCCTCGTCTTTCTGTTCAGTGAACCTCTGCATGACAAAGAGAGAAAATCATGAAAACCAGACTATAAAAACTGAGGGAAAACAGAGTGATGAGGATTGGGCTTACCTCGGGAGGCGGATTGTCGCGGTGAACGGTTTCAACCCCTGTGTCCAGTCATCGTGCATCTCCGTCTTGAAAATAGCTCTGACGCTTACAAATGAGGTAGTTGTCCAACTCCACGGTCGAGACTCGGTTAGGGTCGAGGGACCGCTCATGTAGCAGCTTGTGGGTCCTTTGTTGGAAGGGCAGATCCGCTACTAATAAAGTGGCCATCAAGTCCTCTCCGCATAACCCGCCCGAATCAACTCCTTCACCGAATCTCAAGGCCTCGCTAGGCATGAGTCTTCGGATTATAGAGCAGTTCACTTTGGAAGGTGGACCAATTGAGAATGGGGGAGCCGAATCTTGTCCGCCGCCTCCGTTTGACGAGAAGAACGATTTGTGCCATTTCTTACGACTCCAACCCGGTAACACGGGGAACACGGATTGCCTCCGAGGTGTGATGGATGCCCACATTGGGTGAGCAACTTCGAAGGATGCAGATTTGTCGGCACGACGTTGGAGCGAATCTGGAAGAATTTTGACCAGACATGTACCGGCCACAGTCAAGTAACCCTCCGCTGAGATGAAAGCGGAAAGAGAAGCTATGGCGTCGGAAGGTGATGCGGCCAAGGTCAATCAAGAAATTCTCTAGCAAAGTCGCTAAGAGGAAGACCAAAGCCATGGCGGTGGGACATGAAACCACATATTCGCCTTCTCCGAGAACTGGAGAGGACTCACTGCCGTAGACGACAGAAACCTCGGCAGAACTGACGAGTTCGAGGAGCCACTCACCGCGGCCAGAATCGAGAACCCGCCACGATCCACGCCGCCCGAGCCAGGCCATCGCCCTCAACTAAAGCACCACTAAAGGAACTAGACATAGTTCACGGGAGATCGCCGAGGAAAATCTGGCGGAGGAAAGCTTAGAGCTACAGGGCTCGGAACCTAGCGCGAAAACAATGGCGAAAGAGGAAAAACTGTCACCGAGTACGGAAGTTGTGTGGATCGATCTAGGGCAGACAAGACAAGACAAGATGGCGAAAGGACTCACCGGGCGGCGGGCCACGGGTGAGCGCTGGCAAGAGAGGCCGAACGGCGCGGTGGAAACCTCGTCGGCGAAGCTCGGGCTGGTGAGCGACGCGAGCGCAAGAAAGCACAAAGCGAAGGAAAGAAGGAGAGCAGACGCGAACGGTAATGAGAAAGAAGAACCTGTAGGGCGCGTTTCCCACTTTATAGGCAAGCGATGAACGGGGAGTGGATCGGTGTGGCGATTACCGTAGATCGTGGAGAAGCACGAACGCGCGACGGTGAATGGAGCCACACCAGAGGCCATGTAAACGAAAAGTTGTTACAATCCCAAGCGGAGCGCTCACGAGGCGGCGTAGTGCAGGTGTTCTGTAGCTTGTCAAGAATATTATAAGAGGACCGAAAACTAGGAAAGCAATGATGGGGTGACACGAGGACTTAGCGTATGATGGAAGGAGCGAGAGAACCTCAAGCAGGCCTTAGCTCTAAAACAAGACAAAAGAAGGTGTTGAAGCTGATATAACCCGCCAAAGTAATTGACAGGGCCACACCAGCTGGGACTAATGTCGGGGTTGACCCGTAGGTCGAGACGGGAAAGACAGAGGTACTGCCCCTTTGATTGCCGAACTACGACAGGTCGGCCGAATCATGTATATGTCGGCCGATGAACGGAGGCAAGAAGCTTACGTATAGGTATAAAGTGGTAACCTGGCCGAGTTAATGAGAAACTCAGCCGAGTTACACAAATGATCTCCGCAGGTGAGGAACGAGAATAACACAAGGTAAGGCCGAGTTATAAGCTTGCGGAGAAGGAGAAGCTTGAGTCAAACCATAGCCGCAGCTAAAAGGAATCTGAACAGGCCAAGCAAGAGACAAGGAAGCGGACAGAGGAGGAAGGAGGTCACGGAGGTGACAAGGCTGGAGCCCGAGGCGCGTATGGGGGCGCTGAGCTTGCTGCCGTTGGAAGGAGACAGGAAAGGAGGCCGCCATTTACTTTTGGGACAAGCATATTCTCGAATATGCTTGCCAACCTAAGGGCACCCAAGGCACCCCTTTATAAGGGGGTTTGGCCCGAGGAAAGGAGGGTCTTTTGAGCAACGTTAGGCTGGGGAAATTCGCATAGTTCCTCTGTAAACTGCTCTAGGAGCACTTGTAACACGTAGAGAGAGAAATAAAGTTCATCACTTTGGCAGCTTGAGTGTAAAGACAGTTGCATCTTCCCTCCCCGGATCCCACTAGCATCCATTGGCCCCATACTTTAGCCTACCCATGGCATCTGCCGTGCCACCACCACGACAAACGAGAAAAGAGTACTTATCAGTAACGAGGTTGAACTAGGTATGCAGAGATACCGATGATCAAACCTCGTATAAGTAAACTATCGTGAGACAAAGGAAAATTGGTATCACATGTAAGTGGTTCATTCGATCACAAAGTAATCGTAGAAATATGTGGGAGCCATATGAATTTCCAGATTCCTCTATTGGTTTTTTATCGGAGAAGTGTCTCGGTCATGTCCGCATAATTCAAGAACCGTAGGGAGACACACTTAAGGATTCGATGTTGTTTAGTAGATATGGAATGTAAGTAGGGAGACCGAATGTTGTTCGGAGTCTTGGATGGGATCCGGTATATCACGAGGATATCCAGAATGGTCCGGAGAATAAGATTCATATAAGGAAAGTCCAATTCCGGAGTTCGGGAGTGAGTCCGATGTTTTCATCGGAGAAGTTCTAGAAGGGTCTAGAAGGTTCACCGGACCGGAAGGGGAAGGGTACATGAATGTGTCATGGATAAGTGGAATGATTGGATCATATCCTATGTCACTTGGTTGAGAATTTGCAAGAAAGAAATAAATCTCCAAATTAAAAGTCAAAAGGCAAGTTTGAAAAGTCAAACTGGGACAATGTTTCCTAGTGGAGGAAGGAAAGAATCCTTCTTTCCCTCCACCACAAGCCAACTAGGAGAGGGAGTTGGGGAATGATACAAACTCCCCTCTCCCAAGCTTCCCTACCTCTCATAATAAATAGAGGAGAGGGGTGCCCCAAGACCACACAACCAGCCCTCCCCACCAAGTCGCGCCGCCGCCGCCCCCTCCCCCCGCAGCGTCGCCGCCGCTTGCCGCCGCCGCCCAGCGCTGCTGCCGGATCATCGCTGTTGCCCTAGCCGCTGTCGACACCACCTCCTCCTCTCGGGCCCTCTAAACCTAGATCGCCGGAAACCCTAGATCCACCATAACCGCCCGCTTAGGCGGAGCTCAGGATTTTCTTCTACCGACACCACGCCGCCGTCAGGCCGGAATCGCGAGGGGAGAACTACAACCTCCGCTGCCTGCTGGAACAAGGGGGAGGAAGGTCTTCATCAAGTATCGAACGTGTGACCGATTGCGGAAGCGCTGTCGGAACACAGCGCCGGAAGGATCGTCTAAGCGATCTTGAGATCGGCAAGTGTACGACTACATCACCCATGATAATCTGCTCTCGTTAACCGCTTTGGAATCTTCGAGGGTGAGTACTCTAATCGAATGTTGCTACAATCTAGTAGATAAATCTTGACTTGTTTGTGTGTATGCGGTAGAATTTTTTTCCATGCTACGAACCCTACAGGGGTATCCTCCAATCAGAATCTGCCAGTGTCATATCTATTCCTATTTTCGAATTTTTAGACATAAAAACATAGGAACTTGCAAAAATCATATCTTTAGTTATGTATATCCAAATTTAGCAAATAATATGTCTATGGATTCAAAAAACGATTAGAACACAGTGGAGCCATAATTTGGTATATTTGAGTCTGTCAAAACACGTTTTATACAGAACCATTTGTGGAGTATTTTGCGTATAAAAATTGTTGTGTAAATTATATTTAAGTGAATCCTTTTGCAAATGGTTTTATATTGAACCATCTGTCCAGTAAGACCAAAATATGATTTTATTCTAGTATAAATAATACCGTGGCAATTTTTTAGTGAGAATGTCCTTTTCCAAGTGTTGGAAAATATTGCTACAATTGCATAAATGGTTGCATTTGTAACCTTGAAAATATAAAATATTTAGAAATCACTTAGTAATGTTCAGAACCTTGTTATAACAATTTGTACAATAAGAATTGCCATCTTGCATGTTTGCATAATTTGCATGATTTTGGTATTGCCACTAGTGTTGATTTTGTGTATGTTTTGTCTTGGTTGTTTTGCTTGATAGATTGTGCTAATTGTTAAGTGTGCTACTAAGAAGAGTGTACCAACACCACCAACTACTAAGGAAAGTGGTTAAGGGATATGGGTAGGCTACACTAGCGCAAATCAAAAATTTCTACTGCGTAAACCAGTAATACTATTGTCATAGATCACGGGATTACCACTAGACGCGTGGTTGCGGAACTTGATGAAGTGCATCGAGGAAGTGTAGATGTTCTACGTATCCTCCTCTTCCTCACCCCATGAGAAGCTCCCCTTGTGTGGCTCGTCCAAGTGCCACAGTTGCAGCACCTCCGAGATATCCACACGTGCGGGGTGGAAGCGTCAGACGCCGGACTGCTAGGTCCGCACGTGCAACACAGGCATGAGGAATGGTGGCTGGGTGGAATGGTCTAACCCTGATCAGCTCGCCCTACTCTCTCTTATATAGGCGTCCCTAGTGGGAATTTATATTAGCAGCCCATTAGTAGCCTAAGCCTGGTCTAATTTGGATCCAATCCTCATTAGGCTTCCATCCCCTTAATTGTGTGATCCTATAGGTTCATATAGGTTCATATACGTATAGACATGACATGAATACATTTATTCTGCCAATAGTTGGTAGCGGGCTCTAGCAAGACATGCCAACTCCTAAATGTTGGAAATATGCCCAAGAGGCAATAATAAAGTGGTTATTATCATATCTTCATACTTATGATAAATGTTTACATACCATGCTATAATTGTATTAACCGGAAACATTAATACTTGTGTGATTTGTAAACGTAAAAGAGTCCCTAGTAAATCCTCTTGTTAAACTAGCTTGTTGGTTAATATATGATCATGGTTTCCTGCTCATGAACATAGAGATGTTATTAACAACAGGGTCATATCATTAGGAGAATGATGTGATGGACATACTCCTATAGTTAAGCATAGCATAAAGATCAAGTCATTTAATATAGTTCATTTGCTATAAGCTTTTTGATGCATAGTAACCTAATTCCTTCGACCATGAGATCATGTTAATCACCATCACCGGAAGGATGCTTTGATGACACCAAACACCACACCGTAACTGGGTGGCTATAAAGGTGGCATTGAGTGTTCGGAAAGTATGGGTTGAGGCACATGGATCAAGAGTGGGATTTGTCCATCCATATGACGGATAGATATACTCTGGGCCCTCTCGGTGGAATGGCATCCAATTAGCTTGCAATCATGTGAATGGCTCACAAGGGATCACATACCACGGGAATGAGAAAAGATTACTTATCGGTAACGAGGTTGAACTAGGTATGCAGAGATACCGACGATCAAAACCCCGGATAAGTAAACTATCGTGAGACGAAGGGAAATTGGTATTGTACGTAAGTGGTTCATTCTATCACAAAGTAATCATAGAAATATGTGGGAGCCATATGAATTTCCAGATTACTCTATTGGTTATTGATCGGAGAAGTGTCTCGGTCATGTCCGCATAATTCATGAACCGTAGGGAGACACACTTAAGGATTCGATATTGTTGTGTAGTTATGGAATGATGAGTAAGAGACTGAATGTTGTTTGGAGTCTCGGATGGGATCCGGGATATCACGAGGAGATCCGGAATGGTCCGGAGTATAGGATTCGTATAAGGAAAGTCCTGTTTCGGAGTTCGGAAAAGATTCCGGTGTTTTCACCAGGAATGTTCTAGAAGGGTCTGGAAGGTCCGGAACTTCGGAGGGGAAGGGTACATGGATGTGTCATGACAATGTGGAATTGTTGCATCATGTACTAGGTCACTTGGCTAGGAAAATATGGAGAGAGAAATCAAATCCTAGTTTGAAAGTCAAACGCCAATTTGAAAAGTCAAATCTAAAGTTTGCTTGGTGGAGGGAGAGTAGGAAACCTACTTGGGGAGGAAGTCCCACTCCCTCCACCCGCCGGCCATGAGCAGGAGTTGGAGGGGGAATCCCTCCTCCCAAACTGCCCCCTCCCACCTATATAAGGAGGGGTAAGGCGCCCCCTACCCTTCACACCCAAGCCCTAGCCTAAGGCGCCACCACCACCACCAAGTGCTGCTGCCGCCACCACCTAGGGATCTCCTCCCAAGTCGCCGAGTTGGGGTTCCCCAAACCTAGCCTCCGGCCACACCCTCCCCTTGGTGCCCTCTAATCCATAGATCGCCAAGGCCCTCTCTTACTCCACCATACTTGCTCCGGCTTAGGCGAAGCCCTATGGGATCTCCCCTCTACTTCCGACACCACACCGTCGTGCTCCCGAAATCACGAGGAGAGTGCTACAACCTCCGCTGCCTGCTGGAACAAGGGAGATGAAGGTCTTCATCGAGTACCGAACGTGTGACCGACTGCGGAAGAGCTGCCGGAATGCAGCGCCAGAAGGATCGTCTACGCGATCTTGAGATCGGCAAGAGTACGACTACATCACCCACGACAATCTCCTCTCGTTAACTGCTTTGGAATCTTCGAGGGTGAGTTCCTCTATTGACTCGTTGCTACAATCTAGTAGATAGATCTTGGCTTGTTTGTGTGCATGCGGTAGAAATTTTTTGTTTTCCATGCTACGAACCCCTACAGTGGTATCAGATCCGTGTCTATATGTAGATCTGTTGCACGAGTAGACACAATGGTCATTGTGGGCGGTGGTGCTTTTATTATCAATTGCTTCTTGTGTACTTTGCATCTTGTGGTATGGTGGGATGAAGCGGCCCGGGCTAACTTTACATGACATCGTTCATGAGACTTGCTCCACGCTAGACATGCAACTTGTGTTGCATAAGTGGCTTTGCGGGTGTCTGTCTCTCCCATCATAGTAAAGATTCAATTTACAATGGGAACTTGATAGTTCAAACATCAATATTGTGGTTCTTGTTCGTAAGTTAGAAAGTCACTTATTGAAAGCCCCAAACCACGTAAAATATGCAAAGAAAATTAGAGGCGTCTAACTTTGTTTTGCAGGGGTGTGCTATGATGTGATATGGCCATGATTGTGATTATATATGATGTATGCAATGTTCCTTATTGTAAGCTAGCAACCAGCAGGATCCATATGGTTGTCTTTTAAATTCCGTTAAGACCCGCGTGTCTATTATTCAAAGTAGTTGTAATAGTTGATGCTGGTGGATGACAACCATGAAGCGGCGCCATTGACCTTGACGCCATGCTGGTGATGATGGAGATCATGTTCGTGCTTGAAGATGGAGATCGGAAGCACAAGAAGAAAGGCCATATCATATCACATATTATGAATTGCATGTGATGTTAATCCTTTTATGCATCTTGTATTTCTTAGTTAACAACGGTAGCATTATAAGATGATCCCTCAAGCACACAATTTCAAGTTTTAAAGTGTTCATCCTTAGTAAGCACCGTTGCTAAAGCTCGTTGTTTTGAAGCATCACGTGATGATCGGGTGTGTTAGATTCTGCGAGTGTATACAACGTGAGCAAGACAGATTTGCTCATGCGGAAGCTAATGTTTGATCTTGACGAGCCTAGAATGTACAGACATGGTCTCGGAACATGGATCACCGAAAGGTAAAGCATGAGTCATATAGTAGATATGATGAACATGTTGATTGTTCGCCATTGAAGCTACATCAACTCTCGTGATGATCGGTTTTGATGTGGTGGATTTGGTTTGTGTGATCACTAAAACAATGTGAGGGATATTGTTTTGAGTGGGAGTTCAACAGCAATTTGATTAAAAGTTGAACACTATTTATCATAAATTAAATCAAAGTGAATTTGCATAGTTGTTGTAGTCATTGGCATCCGTTTACCACCTTGCGCTTAGTTATAATTGAGATGATAGAACTATAGAATTCTGGTTAGTTACTTTAATCGGTATCGTATTGTTTTGAAGTGTTAATCTAAAGTTTAAAAGTCCCATTGCAAACTTTCAGTAAGTTTCGATTACTCCGTGAAATTTAATAGTTGGTATTAAATCAAGAGTAACAATTCCAGTGTTAGTATATAAGTATCATGTTTATCTCCATGATTCTTGATATTCGAAAGATAGTTTCAATATGTTGAAAGAGTTGTTTCAGAAAACCATCATATATGGAAGATATTGCGATATCTGAAATGATGTTTTGGTTACAACATGATAGAGTATAATATGGCAAAGTTTATGTTCTCATATTTGATGAGAATTTACAAAAGATTGGAGACACTAGTTGTCCTAATCCTCCAAAAGGTTTTGGAGAGCAACAATATACTCGCGATTCACCGTTATAAGCTAAAATTAGCTTGATCATGAATAGTTCCATGATAAGGGTGAATATTTGATAAAATGTTTACTACACTAAAAGATTACTAAAGAATGGAATTTGAAAGAACACCAAGTATTTGATGATGGTGATCTACTTCAAAGTGCAAGTCCAAAGACATTGCTATTTAACTATACATGATTTGGACTATGTGTCATGTGTATGGCTCCACTATTGATGTTGATATATTCTTTCGAATAGAAAAGGAAATACTGAAAGAGAATCTCAGAAATATATGGCAGAAAATAAAAGACTAGAATTGTTCAGCTTAGGTATATAAAGGATATACATGTTATGGCTGTTGGGCCACGCAGAGATAAAACAAAAACTTTTCCTCTAACGTGGTGATCCCAAGATCTAGCTGAGGTAGAAGGCCACGAAGTTTACCACTAGACGCGCGGTTGCGGATTACTGATGTAGCGCGTCAGTTGATGCCGTGCAGTCCTCACGATCCGATCCCCGGTGCCGATCGCAAAGACCTCCGCTGGTATCCACACGACAAGGAGGAGCGCGAATCGCTAGGTTCACGCGGCCGGATCCGTGGAGCTAGGGTTTCCAACACATGGAATAACCTAACCGAACAACGATTAACCTTTCGGTTATCAAGGCTCCACTATATATAGGGAGTGAACGTGGGCCCTGCTCGCGCGACCCATTCACTAAAGCCCATATAACATTAGTCACCGTGAGTCCAACTCACTAACTCAGTCCTAATCTGGTTTAGGTCCAACCCGACCAGATTATATGATTCGGATCCAATCCGAACTTGCTCCCGCTCTTAAGTGTGTGACCAAGAGCTCATGGTTACTTGGACACGATTTGAGTCCAACTCAATCGATCAATCGGCATCGGCTCCTAACGAGCATCGATTCCCAAGTACCAAAGAGTCATGACGACTTGCCTTTCCAATGCGACTTACGTCTGAGTCCCTTTTGCCTCACGATATACCTTGTTAGACTATAGGCGAATATATGTCATCCCTTAAATAGTCCAACTCTCTTCTCGATCCGAGATAAGTGATTCACCCGACTAACTCTTAGCCGATCGCCTCGGTTAACACTTAACCGAGTCGTGCATGGCCATGCTTTCAATCATATCTCACGAGAGGGCAGAGAATATCTCCGAGTGGAGGGCAAAATCCCATCTTGGTTCTTCACATCACGCAGCTTGATTCTCGACCAACCCCGCCTTTATAACCGCCCATTCACGGATCAGCGTTGATGTAACCTAAGTCGGTGATCCTCAACTCGACTATGCAACAACCTCAGTCTAAGGATTACATTGATTGAGATATACAAATGACATCTTAGTTCGTTGTACCTCAATATGGGTCAATCCGACTCGCTAAACTCTTTAGCCTAGTCTGTAAGTTGGAATAGCATCTCCATGCCCATGACAAGTGGAACCGAGTCATCAAGCCAACTTTCACATTGGTCTACGTTGTGTGTCCAAAGACAACCTCAATGACCAAGGATATTTAGTACAAACAACATGAATGCATAGTTCCACAACTGAATCACATATTCAATGATACACATCGATGTTTATACAAGGACTACTTAATAACTTTATGAATACAATGGGAAATATCATCATACATGATTGCCTCTAGGGCATATTCCCAACAGCCTCCCACTTGCACTAGAGTCAATCTTCCGACATCACATGTCTAGGCATCTAATGCCCATGGCTCTCGTCGCCTCATGCTTTGGCTGGGTAACGGCTTTGTCAACGGATCCGCAATATTTGCATCCGTGTACCTTGCATAACTTGATATCACCGATCCACTTAATGGCGAATTAGGTGGTACCGCATGAGTATGTGCTTGTTCTTCCGGTGTTGTCTAGGTTCCTTGGCTTGTGCAATAGCACCATTGTTGTCACAATACACGCCCAACGGATTGGACGAGCCTCGAACCACACCAAGATCCATGAGGAAATTCCTCATCCAAACAGCTTTTCTTTGTCGCCTCCGAGGCGCAATATACTCAAATACAGACGCAGCATACGCCTCTTGCTTGGAACTTTTCCAGCTCAAAGACCTCCGCTTATAATAAACACGATCCGGATTGCGAACGAGAATCATCGAGTCGGTGAGATAACTCGCATCCGTAACCCTTTACACCGAGTTCATCTTCACCACCATAAACCAAGAACATATCCTTAGTCCTTCTCAAGTACTTTAGGATATTTTTAGCCATTGTCCAATGGATCTCCGTGATCAGCCCGGTATCCGCCACAACACTTAGAGCATAGGAAACATCCGCCTAGTACAAATCATGGCGTACATGATGGATCCAATCGCAGAAGCATATGGAATCGCACTCATCCGACTTCGCTCATCAGTTGTCGAAGGACACCGAGTCTTGCTAAGTTTTACACCATGGGACATCGGTAAGAACCCCTTCTTAGACGATTCCATGTTGAACCTTTTCAACACTTTGTCCAAATAAGTACTCTGACTCAATCCAATGAGCCTCCTTGATCTATATCTATAGATCCGGATTCCGAGGATGTATGTTGCCTCACCCAAGTCTTTCATTGAGAAACTCCTTTCCAATGATTCCTTGGTTTCTTGCAACATCTGGACATCATTTCCAATCAGTAATATGTCATCCACATATAAGATTAGAAAATTTACTTTGTTCCCACTAAACTTCTTGTACAAACAAGAATCATGATCACTCTTGATGAAGCCAAACGATTTGACTACCTCATCAAAGCGAATATTCCAACTCCGAGATGCTTGCTTCAACCCATAAATGGATTGAAGTTTGCATACCTTGTCAAGATTAGTCGGATCGACAAAACCCTCGCTGTATCATATACACGCCCTCGGTTAAATTTCCGTTAAGGAAAGCCGCTTTTGACATCCATCCGCCATATCTCATAGTCGAAATAGGCCGCTATAGCTAACATGATCCGAACTGATTTAAGCATCGCTACGGGCGAGAAGGTCTCGTCAAATCAACTCCTTGAACTTGTCGGAACCCCTTCGCGACAAGGCGTGCTTTATAGATTGAAACATTTCCATCCATATCAGTTTTCTTCTTAAAGACCCATTTGCACTCGACGGGTCTTGCACCGTCTGGCAGATCAACCAAGTTCCAAACTTGATTTTCATCCATGGACTTTATCTCGGATCTCATGGCTCCAAGCCATGACTCGGAATCAGATCCCACCATCGCTTCCGAATAATTTGCCGGCTCATCACTGTCTAACAGTAACACATCACGAACACTTCGTAATCTTGCCGATCTTCGTAGTATAGGTGCTGCTATCGGCTCAGCTGCCACGATCGGCTCAACCTCCAAGGTTTTTGCCGATTCGCTATTAGCCGATTCGCTATTAGCCGATTCCTCTCGAATTTCTTCGAGTTGCACCATGCTCCCACTTACTCCCCGACTGAGAAACTCTTTCTCAAGGAAGACACCGTTCCGAGCGACAAACACTTTGCCCTCTTCTCGGTTGTAGAAGTAGTAACCCAAGGTTTCTGATACCCCACGAAAATACATTTATCCGACTTGGTAAGCTTGTCCGATCAAGTCGCTTGACAAAAGCTTCACAACCCCAAATCTTAAGAAAAGACAAACTCGGCTTTTTGCTGTCCACATCTCATGCGTGTCTTCTACCGATTTTGATGGTACTTTGTTTAGTGTGAACGCTATTGCTTTCTAGACAATAACCCCAAAATGATAAAGGCAGATCTGTCGACTCATCATTGATCGTACCATGTCCAACAAGGTCCGATTCCGCCTTTCAAACACCATTCCTTTGTATGCTCTGTCGGAGTAAGTTGAGGCACTATTCCACAACTTTTCAGATGGTCATCAAACTCATGGCTCATGTACGCCTCCTCGGTCCGAATCAAGAAACTTTATTTTCTTGCCGAGTTGATTCTGTTTCATTCGAATTCTTTGAACTTTTCAAAGGATTCCGACTTATGTTTCATCAAGTAGATATATCCATACCTACTCAAATCATCGGTGAAGGTAATGAAGTACTCATAACCACCCTCGTCGTGCTCATTGGTCCACATACATCACTATGTACTAGTCCCAACAAGTCGGACGCCCTTTCGCAACTCTTTGCAAAAGGTGTCTTGGTAATTTTGCCGAGTAGGCAAGATTCGCATGTCTCGAACGACTCTAAGTCGAACGAAGTTAGGAGTCCATCATCATGGAGCTTCTCACTACAAGGAATATGGCTATATATGACCCTCCATTTTCGTCACAGAATTGTCATAGTAGTCCGTTTATGACGATTCTATGACGATTTTAAGATCGTCGAAAGCTGGGCGTCGCAAATGAACTATAACGACGTTTTTGATGAAATCGTCATAATCGTCTATGATGATATTGGATCGTCATAACGTCTATGACGATCCAATATCGTCACGGGCCATCTAGCCAAGCCAGCTCAGATCCTACGTGGCCGATCCTACGTGGCAAAATTGTGACGAAATAAAATCGTCGTAGTGTGAATTCAGCCTGGTCCATTCTGGTTGCTTACATGGGCCAAGCCCATTAATTTGGCCTTTATTTTCTGGGCCATGGACTTTTATGATCTATTATTGGGGAGCTTTTTCCTTTCCATGTTTATGAATTTTCTATTTTTAACCTTTTTTCTCCAGAATTTTATGGGCCATGGCCTTATTATAAAACTATTATTTGGTCCAATGTAAAATACATATGTGGCCTTTTAATAGTGCAAAACTATTTAGGCCTTGGCCTCTTTAGGTTCAGTTTCCCAATTATATATATCAAAACATATATTAAATAATATAATTTTCCCGATAAATATACAATGAAACAGGTTCACAGGTTGATAGAATATAAATAACTGAATAGATCTGACTCCATTTGAATCACAAGACACCACGACATAGATCCAGGTTCACAGCTTCACACACAACGACATTATTACATAAAAGTATCTCCCAGTAATAAGTCTCTACATCGAGTAGAAGTATCTCCCGCAAACTGACACCATGTAACTTCCTCCAAGGACATTCTTCCTTGCAATGCTGGTGTTTCATTTGTCTCAAACATGCTACAGATAAACAGACAAATATTAGGCAATACTTTTGTAATTGACATTGATAATGCACAAAAGAGGGACCAAAGATATCAAATTCGAGAATCCAGTCCATCGTTCAGTCTATCAACTCAAAACAGAAGCCCTTAAAGACCAAATGCACATAATTAATGGATTTTGGCATAAGACAGCGTAGCTACAGAGATCCAAGTATGTTCAACGAAAAGTAAACATACCAGCCAAGGAACAGTGTGCATATCAAACTAATGCAATGAAACTCCAACAGCAGCAAGAAATAAATTTACCAATGGTTCTCCCACAGAAATTGCATTGACTTTAACCTAAGCTCAACAGCCTGTAGCATAATTTCTGAATCAATTAGGCTCGATTTTCTATATATTTTACATGTTACAAACACACATGATGCTCGAGAGATAGAGCACATAGAGGAGATGGAGCGCATAGAGGAGATGGAAATCGGAACTCACTAGAGGGTTATCACAGCCGAGGCTAAACCGTCACGGGCTACTTGCGGTGCGTTACCACCACACCGAATCCAAGGAAGTGAGCAGGAGAGCCGCCAGGTGCAAGCCAAGTGGACTCGTCCCATCGCACAGAAGTTACACAAGGTCATGTCAATGTATAAGAATATATAATAGGAGCAAAACAGTGTATCCTACATCAGCTAGCTCTACATACAACCATAAAGAAAAAAAATACATTGTCCAGTTGGTTTCCACAACCAATACACACCTTATAAGAAAAAGACTATAAAGTAGCACAATGATGTTATCTCTTAGATCTTTACATGAACACTTGAGGCACGTGTTAACAAGAGTATAATCTATAGATAACAAGTAAACATCAGAAGACATAGAAACACATGCCTGGTTAGCTCCAGTATTCTTTATATATCATGATCTTTATACAGCAAAGTTAGCCCCTTCCTAATTGGTGTCTGCGGTTAACTACACATTTAAGAATAAATTTCATTGATTATTTATCTTTCAGGCGGGTGAATATAGGAAATGCACTAGATGTAACTAGGCCCAACATCAATACATTCAATTGCAAATAACATCAGATATTTGAATCAGAACTAAGGCTATGCACATCTTGTGATGCAGAGAGCGAGAGTTTAATCTTCCATTATATAATGTAAAAGGAGAGCAATTTCTAGAAAGAAATAAAAGAATACAAACCACATGATTCAGAGCTTAGAAGCAATGGCATATAACTACCACATGATTCAGATGATTCAGCAATAGAATGAGACTACCAGATTACAAATGTATGAAACATCACCATGACAGTATGTTAATCACTCAACAGGACCTCTAGTAACAACCTATTGGACTATAAGCTATGCGATAACATAATAAGAATGCATTTTTGGAGACAACAGGTTTTCATGATCAAAATCTCCCTACTGAAATCAAACCAACATATAATTGTATAACTCAAGTATAGAGATCACAATGGTGGAAGGAACAAAGTGAAAACTGGAACGTCCCAGGCATTATTCAACGTCCCAGACAATGTTGAAATATTTCAATGCTCCTAGTATTTTGTCCTGATAATGAAAAAATAGACATTATTCAACGCAGTAAGTAATATATATGTTAAAAAAGAACCACCACAAAAAAGGAATTCACTTTGACCTCTTATAAAGGTATGGGAAATCAAATAGTTTGTTATTCTGGTAGGAAGTCCTATAAATCTGAATCATTTGGCCACTAATAGAGAGATATTTAAAGTGTGAGAAAGTATTCTTGTGACTCACAAATCTACACAATGACCATGATCATGCTCCCTGGAAACTCAACATGAACAAGCTAAGAATCCTAAAATGACAATCAAAAAGGATGAATGCATAATAAAATGGGAACGGGTACTATAGCCCCTGCTCGTGAACAAAAAAATATAATATAAATCAGAAAAAACATGGGAATGAAGGAGATCATATGAAAAAAGAAGTAAGGCATTTTCTGAAATGTTATTCTTTGATGCATATGTAACATAATTGTTTAGTCAAACTAGTAACTCGACACCGTTGTCAAAATCCTAATTACATTGATTAAATGGAAAAGGAACACAAAACAATTCAAAGATGATTGCAACATACAAGCTGGATATTAACTTAATGGTATACGGTCCATGGGCTGCAGAGGCAATGACTTCTTGTAGTGCTACGGTCCATGCATCCACCTAGCTCGTTGCTGTAATCTGCACCAAAGATGCAAAGCAAGGAAAACTCAATCTATTTGGTTTTGACATGTCAAGAGAAAACGTTAAACTCGGACTTGATCAAAATCGTGTCGCCTCATTTCTTTTTCTTGTGTACGTGTGATACTTTAAAAAACTTCCTAGTATGAGCTTGCTTCAAAATACAAAATAAAACCGCACAAATGCAGCAAGTACTAGATTACGAAGCTCATACTAGGACAAATGTAGATCTGATTTACATTTGACTACCACCAAGCAGTATCGGTTCATCCCATGCCTAAAAGTCCTAGCAATTTACAATTTACAATATACTGGACCTCCTAAGCCGGCCAGCAGGAACATCTAGCTAGAACCACAAAGGGTAACACCACATAGAATTAACTACAACAAAGAGGGGAAGGGAGGGATCATACAACCTTCTTGGAGATGATGGAGATATCCTGCTGCACTCCCCGCACAGAACTCCTGACCGTGCATCCCTTCACGATTTTAACAAAAAATGAGTTTTTTCAATATATTGGAGAGCCAGTATTTAGATCAAGTGCCCAGATAGGTTATTCAATATAGTTGTATTTGAAATAAGATAATGGAAGTGTAATTACATTCCTACTACAGGCTCACTACTACCATTGTCAAGCTCACTACTGCTATTGTCAAAGAAATTAGTTTATTACAAGCATGTTTAACAAACACAAACCGTAACTAGACCCCCCATGGCCTAGCATAACCATAACCAGAATGTCTTATACAAACCATAACAAAATTAATTGATAACATAGTTTATAATTTCACAGTATATACATTCTAGTCTAGATGATTTCAACCCATCAAACGGTGCAAATAATTCTAGCCCTACAAAACTAGCAGGGCGTCAGGCTATGTTTGTCCTAAATAAATCATAGCACATATTAGCTTCATGTATTTTGAAAGGTTTTCTCTGCACGAGAAATAAATTGCTCACATCCAGTAAGAATTCATGCCAAACATACATACATACATACAGATCAAAATCATGAAGGAGTAATAGTTTAGAAAAAGGTTCAGTTAGCTAACTTGACCCTAGTTTTATTTGTTGTTCGCTTAAGTTGCTGCAACCAAGATCATATAGTATAGATTCTAAGGATAACCTACAGCTACAGAATCAAGTAAAACAATAATAGGAAATGAGCACATGTACATGGTTTGCATAGGTTTTTGGTGGACAAGTGGAATTCAGTAAAAAATCAAAAGAGAGCCTGATTCAGATTGTTTCGACACCATGCGGTGAGCTGAGGAGGGGCAACTAGTATGCAAGGTGCAGCGTTCAGGACCAAGGTACAATGGTGCAATGTCACTAAATAGAGGAATGTGGCGCATGGGAATCAACGAGCATATCAATTTCCATGTTCTTTCCTAATAAAACATAGAGGAAAACAATCCACTATACCAAAGAAAAAATTGAGATTTTACTCGACAAAATGTCGTCTGCATTTATTAGCCAAGATGAAATATCATTCATTTACCGTGAAACAAATTGGATTACGCCATTTAAATGATAGTCGGAGAAATTCACCGGCCTATGAATGCAGTCTAGCATCAGGAGAATCGGTCTGAGAATAGAAATCTTCAATCCTCACACCTAAGTGTGGAGGTACGATAATTTAGCTTAAGTAACAGTAACTAAACTCCATCCCATTTTTTTGTGCAGTCGATAAAAAGTACATATGCAAAATACCTGAGAGAGTTGTGTTGAACTGAAGAACTCCCATTCCCAGGGTGGCTTGCGTTGCCTGCTCCAAGGATAGCGAGATCCAGCAGCGGCGATGTGGGGAGCCTCCATGGATCTGGTGTGTCCACTTGGGTGATAGGGAAAACGGAACCACCGTGAATGCTAGGTTTGGCAGAGGTGGATCTCGCTGTCAGATCCGTGATGTACAGGGCAAGATGGGAGAAGGTGGAGAGGAGGACCTAAGGAAGATCCACGATGGCAAGATGGGAGAAGGTGGTGAGGAGGACCTGAGGAGCAAGGTGTGTAGGGCTCAGCGACCCACCATTCATGGCCGATTATCCGCATGTACAGGGGAACAAGTGGGCACCAAGAATGAATAGGGAGAAGTGGAGGACCTTGATGAATAGGGAGAAGTGGAGGTCGCCGACCTTGAGGATAGGGGCGGCCTCTCGTCGCCCTCCATGTCCACAGCCGCCCAGCCTGGCCGATGGTAGTTTATTAGGAAGGCGGAGGAGATCAGGGCGCCGCTGTAAATGGACGGGGAAAGCACAGCCGCCAAGGGAGGAGAAGGGGCGAACGGAGGTGGCCGTGGTGTGGCGGCGGGGGAGAGGGGTTAGGTTAGAGGATGGAGGGTCGTGGCGGGAATTATTTGGATGCACGCGATGGATGAAAATATTTTTGGTGTGTCTGTAGCGTTGGATGAGATATTCGCCATATTGGATGCCAGGTCATCGATCCGCAACAAATTTACACACTTCATCATCCCATCCGTTCATTATGTTTAAATCCTACGGCTCGTATTGTTCTTCTCTTATATCTTGATCTGTCTATAAATTATGACGATTTTGTTCATAGAAATTACGACGTTTTTTCATGAAATCGTCATAGTTTAATAAGGATTTGGCCCTCCCAAACAACTTACGACCATGTGGTGTAGAATCGTCATAAATCTATGACGCTTTTATTCATGGTCACTACCAAAACGTCATAGTTTGACACATTTCTTGTAGTGTCTTCATGCGTTTCCAACTTATATGACCAAGCCGACAGTGCCAAAAGTAAGTCATATTCAGATCATTTGGTTTCAACCTTTTAACATTTATGTTATAAACCGACTCACCATCAAGATTCAAAATAAATAACCCGTCCTGGACGGGTGCAAAGCCGTGAAACATATTATTCAAATACAAAGAACAACCATTATTCTTGATATTCGACTCATAGCCTTGCCTCATCAAACATGAAGCGGAAATAATGTTTCGACTGAGCACTGGAACATAATAACAATTATTTAGTTCCATAATGAATCCGGAAGGTAAATGAAGTTGCATCGTGCCGACTTCCAACGCAGCAACTCTTGCTTTGTTGCCGACTCGAATATCAACCTCGCCTCTTGCTACGCTCCTAGTTCTTACCGGTCCCTGCAATGAGTTGTAGATGTGAATAACTGATCCGGTATCATATACCCAAGAACTATTAGGTGCATCAGCAAGATATATGTCTATAACATTGCAAACAAGTGTACCTGAGTCGGAAGTCATACCTCCACTCTTGGCTTTGTCGGCCAAGTACTTGCTGCAGTTCCTCTTCTAGTGGCCATCCACCTTGCAGTAGAAGCAAGTGGATCCGTCAAGGAGATGGTTAGTCCCCGAGGAAGCGCTTGGGACAGGTCCCGAGCCTGCCTCCCGACTTAGCCTTCTTCTTAGTCCAAGAACTCTTCTTGAACTTAGCCTTATTCGCACCATCAACACTTGACGGTGCCCTTCTTGAGATCCGCCCGCTTGAGCATCCCATGCAATTCGTGAGCTTTATCCATACCATGCATGTGGTAGTTCAAATGAACTGCCCATATGCACTAGGAAGAGAGTTCGAATTATATCCGTAGAGAACTCTTCGCTTATGGGGTAGCCAAGCCTTTCCAGACCGCACGTAACCAACCATTTTGATCACATGCGGACTCGTGATCACCATCCTTAAGCAAACTCAGAAAGCCCGAGAGACTTGATACCTCTCGCCTTACTTTGAGCTCGAACATACTTTTGAGGCTTTCGATCATATCGTAGGCCTCAACATGCTCGAACTGCTTTTGCAAGTCCGGTTCCATGTGAGCAAGCATAAGACAGCTAATATCCGTGGACTCATCTTTAGCCCGACGGTAGGCATTGGTGGCTGACGATGCATTCTCATTCGCCTCATCCGAAGTGGGTTGTCTAGGACATGGTCCTTCTTTTCTTGTTTGAGAACAATTCTCGATTTCGATACCAGTTGGTAAAATTAGTGTCGCTCAGTTTATCTTTCTCAAGAATGGTTCTCAATGCAAAACCGGATATCCGAGAGTGACTGCTACTTGGTGCCATGATCTACAAAGAAAATATGCAAAACACTTAAGACATGTATTCATAAAAGAGCAAGCATATTAAACATTTTAATATTTTATGCTCCCACTAGAACCAACACCCTCCGATGGTTACTTAGTGATTCAGATCCTAAATAAGCAAGTCGGCTAGTGAGCTTTAGCATCACCGCTAGCCGCCAAGTGATCTTGGTAGACAACTCCTTGTCAATCGCATCTCATGCGACTCGCTGGACGGGTGGCATCACATGCCCGGCTCCCATCCGACATTTCCCGAGTCCCACAACTGTGATAGACCCGCCTAGCTTACCAAGTGTTTCGCAGAAGAGTCCGACTGAACCCACCTAGTCGGAAAGAATTGGCAGCACCTCAATTTTATGAGCCCACTACCAAAAATGTCCGACTTGTGATGGAGCAAACATCATGGAAAACCGACTAGACCTTCTTTGAGGGATTAAATTTTACCGACTATCTAATAGAAGTAAACCGAGACATAACACTAACACAAAATAAAGCAATTATAATGTGAAATGGTATGGCTCTTCATGGCGATCTCCATCTCCACAAAGCTGTAATCCGACTCGTGCCAACTCTTGTCACTTGCCGCCTTACTCCATGTCGCCGACATGTACAACGCCTGCATGCCTTCCGGTTCTCAAACAGCTACACTAGCTTAGTAAAGTAAATTACATAGAGAATCGACACGCAGTCGTTATACAATAAAAGGATGACACCTAGGCTCCCGCCGACAAAAACCGTGATTCGCAGATCACGTATGGATTACACACACATCACATGCACATGAACCATACCATTCACAACTTCCTGCAAAACAAGTTATGCATAGATACAATATCTACCGCGTTGTGAAACTCGAACGACATCTAAGGCGCCACGAGTATGAAGCGGTCCCGCTTAGCGGATAGCGGGATCGGCGGGCGCCCTCGGTGCGGGCAGCGCCCGGCGATTTTTTTCGAAAACGTAGATCTCATCTACGATCCGAACATGGGTTCCGACCATCGCGATTCGATCAAACTTTTGATCTTCGATCACCGCTCGGATTTACGTGTCACGCCTACCCGATGGCGGAAGCCGACGGTAGGGGTATGTCGTTCCACGACCTCGGCGGTATGATCACGGAAATCAGATTTACCATTCCCAGTACTTGATCCAATCAACTTCATACAAAACCGATCTATCTCATAGATCGACCACCAAAACAGCACATAGATCTCATCTATAGCCTACCGCATATCACATATGCGAGATCTCGAGCCTAAAACCGAAGCTATCGCCTGATACATTTGGGCCACGCAGATAAAACAAGAACTTTTCCTCTAACGTGGTGATCCCAAGATCAAGCCGAGGTAGAAGGCCACGAAGTTTACCACTAGACGCAGCGGTTGCGGACATTGCGATGTAGCGCCGATTGATGCAAGGCAGTCCTCACGATCCGATCGCCCCGTGCCGATCGCACATCACCTCCTTGGTATCCACACGCATAAGGAGGAGCGCCGGCCAACGCTAGGTTCACGGGCGGCTGATCGGCTGGAGCTAGGGTTTCCAACACATGGAATAACCTAACCGAACAACGATTAACCTTTCGGGTTCTGCTCCACTATATATAGGAGTGAACGTGGGCTCTGCTGCGACCCATTCACTAAAGCCCATATAACATTAGTCACCGTGAGTCCAACTCACTAACTTTTCCTAATCTGGTTTAGGTCCAACCCGACCAGATTATATGATTCGGATCCAATCGAACTTGCTCCCGCTCTTAAGTGTGTGACCGCAGCTCATGGTTACTTGGACACGATTTGAGTCCAACTCAATCGATCAATCGCATCGGCTCCTAGCGTAACACCGATTCCCAAGTACCAAAGAGTCATGACGACTTGCCTTTTCCTATGCGACTTACGTCCGAGTCCCTTTTGCCTCACGATATACCTTGTCAGACTATAGGCGAATATATGTCATCCCTTAAATAGTCCAACGCTCTTCGCGATCCGAGATAAGTGATTCACCCGACTAACTCTTAGCCGATCGCCTCGGTTAACACTTAACCGAGTCGCATGGCCATGCTTTCGAATCATATCTCACGAGAGGGCCCAGAGAATATCTCTCCGAGTGGAGGGAAAAATCCCATCTTGGTTATTCACATCACGCAGCTTGATTCTCACGACCCGAACCCCGCTTTATAACTCACGGATCAGCGCTTGATGTAACCTAAGTCGGTGATCCTCAACTCGACTATGCAACAACCTCAGGTCTAAGGATTACATTGATTGAGATATACAAATGACATCTTAGTTCGTTGTACCTCAATATGGGTCAATCCGACTCGCTAAACTCTTTAGCCTAGTCTGTGTAAGTTGGAATAGCATCTCCATGCCCATGACAAGTGGAACCGAGTCATCAAGCCAACTTTCACATTGGTCTAAGTTGTGTGTCCAGCACAACCTCAATGACCAAGGATATTTAGTACAAACAACATGAATGCATAGTTCCACAACTGAATCACATATTCAATGATACACATCAGATGTTCATACAAGGACTACTTAATAACTTTATGAATACAATGGGAAATATCATCATACATGATTGCCTCTAGGGCATATTCCCAACAATGGCTATATTCTTTGCTTATTAAACAATGTGGTTCTTAAGTATTTGATACTGAATTTGTTGGTGTGAATCGTCATACAAAACAACACAATTCATGGACTACAATGGCCTAAGTAACTAGCAAGAGAATATGTGATGATGTTCATCGAGAACAAATAAAGTGTTGATATGTTTCTCGTTAACATCAAAGATTGCCTTCAAGATTTGTTTTATGAGGTATTATAAGAACAAAAGGGTTGTTCAATTAATTGCCATAATCCATAAAAGATGGATGATTTACAAATCTCGTTGGATAAATCACATCCATAAAATAAGTGCTAAAAATGTCGAAAGACAATTGATTGAAAGATCACTTAGGAAGTGACATCGCCGTTTAAATTATATTGGAAAGAAAACATGAAGAAGCTCCATGTGGGTGGAATTTTCGAGTCTTTTGATTTTGATCAAATGACGCTTGTGAAACTTTCCTAGAGATAATTAAAACTCCGTTCATAGGCCAAAGGGAACGGATGACTAGCTTATTGAAACTTGTACATAATGTTGTATGAAGTCCATTATGTATAGTCAAGAGCGATGGATTTCAACTTCATATGCTTTCTCCGAAAATTTGAGTGAATATATGAATATTTACTTAATAAGGATAAAGTATGAAACATTTGAAAAGTTCAAAGACTTTCAAGATGAAGTGCAAAATCATTGTAACAAGAATATAAATAGTTTATGATAATATCATAAAGGAAGATATTTGAGTTACAAGTTTAGCATAAAACACCTAAGATTTAAGGAATCGTTCCATGGATTTGCATTTCCCGAAACACCATAAGAGTATGGAACGTTCGAGATATGTAATTGAAACTTGTTTGACATGGTAAGATCAAAGGTGTAGTTCATAAAAATGCCATTATATTTTAAAGATTAAAAGCTTTAGAGACTACCGTTTTTCCACTAAAAAGAGCTCCATCATAATCTTTTGAATTGACACCATATAAAGTTATGGTTTGGGATAAAACCCAAGTTGTCCTTTCTTAAACATTGGTATGCTATGCATAAGAAAGATGTTTGCAACCAAAATCGGATGAGCATATCTTTGTATGTTATTTTGAATAATTAGTTGAGTATTCCTCCATAACACCAAAGACAAAAATGTTTGTCGCTTAGAACGTCAAGTTTCTTTGAGAAGGATTTTTCCATGAAAAGTTAAGTGGGAGGACAATAGAACTTTTATGAGGTTAAAAGAACCTTAGCTATATGTGCAAAGTTGCGTAGTGCTGAAAAGTGTTTCGGAGGCAGCAACAATGCTCATGGCTCACGTGCCTCAAAGGTTGTGGTCACGGAGGTCTAAGTTCCTATTGAACCAAGTAGGTCGGATAAACAATCAAATACCAAGATTTGAGGTTTGAATCATTATTTGACAATAATGAACCGACTACATGCAAAGAAGCGATGATGGGCCCTGACTCCGTCAAATGTCTTGAAGCCATAAAATCCGTGATAGTTCCATATACGAGAGATCAAGCTTTGAACTTAAAAGACCCTCTGGAAAGGTATAAGACCTTACAGTCATATTTGGATCTATAAAGAAATAGACATGGATGTTTCACATCTATGAAATTATCTACATGTCGGGAAAGAGTTCATGACAATGTTCAAAGAGTTGACTATGACAAGATCTGATCTTTCATTAAGCGATATTTAGTCTAGACGGATTAATGTAGCAACCACGACATATAATTTTGTTATGTGTTGAATAAACAAAACAAGTTCTTCTAATAGAATGGTTACCTAGGAAGTGTGCATGACACGGTCCAAAGGGTTTTGTTAATTCAAAGGATGCTAAAAGCATAGGCAAACTTAAATGGTTGAAGTAAGCATCACATAGTTGTAATCTTCACTATGATGAAACTGTTAAAAGAGTTTAATTTCGTCGGAGACGATGAAGATGCTTGCATTTGCAAGAAATTAAGTGGGAGCGCTAAGACATATTTCTAATACATTATGTGGAATACATATTGTTGATTGGAAATGATGTATCTTTTTATTAACACAGGATAAGAATTTCATCTCGATGAAAGGCTTAGGCAGAACCCGAATATTTGGTATCAATGTCTATATGGATAAATTGTGACGCCAATATGGTTGTGCCAGAAGTACATAGATGAGATATTGAATGAGTTCAATATAGAAACTACAAGAAAGGTTCTTGTTGCACAGGAAGGATTGAATAAATATTGAAGTATTTTTGATACTTGATAGATAAAATTACAAAGAGTATTTTATCGATCATGCTGTGATGTGTACAAATCCAGATATGTCCTATGCTCTAAATGTTATGAGTGTATACCAGAATGATTCATAAGATGATTATTGGACGAAAGTAAAGATATTCTTATGATCTTTTAAAAAGAACTAAGAATATATTATTTTGTAGAAGTGACAAATAGATGCTTAGTTCATTGTAAAAGTATTACACTGATACTAGTTTTGTCACAAAGTACAAATTAAGTTTATCTCAATCTAAACTAAGGGTGGCACAATATTATGGAAAGTAAGTTCATAATGAATTTGGATGAGTTCCAAAGTTAAGACATTGTGACAGATACTACAACAAAAGGCTAAGTATATGACTGATGTTATAGCAGCAAAAGAGGGCATTTGTGTCAAGTAGTTTGTTATCAAACTAGGTGTAGTTCACAGCGGGATAGTACTATGAAGATATATTATACGCCAATATTATCAACATGTATTAACCCCAAGGAACTAAAGTTCTCACCAAAGGACCAAATTTATGCAAAGCCATCTCATTAAAGAATGAGTGATGCGTAGATACGCAAAGACATGCAATTACACACGGACCTGAAAGTGTCGGATCCTGAGATCAGTTGACCACTAGCAATCGTGTAAATACAACACTGGAAAGCCATAGGTCTTGAATGCACAAAGGTTTGAAACTAGATTATTGACTCTAGTGCAAGTGGGAGACTGTTGGAAATATGCCCAAGAGGCAATAATAAAGTGGTTATTATCATATCTTCATACTTATGATAAATGTTTACATACCATGCTATAATTGTATTAACCGGAAACATTAATACTTGTGTGATTTGTAAACGTAAAAGAGTCCCTAGTAAAGCCTCTTGTTAAACTAGCTTGTTGGTTAATATATGATCATGGTTTCCTGATCATGAACATAGAGATGTTATTAACAACAGGGTCATATCATTAGGAGAATGATGTGATGGACATACTCCTATAGTTAAGCATAGCATAAAGATCAAGTCATTTAATATAGTTCATTTGCTATAAGCTTTCTGATGCATAGTAACCTAATTCCTTCGACCGTGAGATCATGTTAATCACCATCACCGGAAGGATGCTTTGATGACACCAAACACCACACCATAACTGGGTGGCTATAAAGGTGGCATTGAGTGTTCGGAAAGTATGGATTGAGGCACATGGATCAAGAGTGGGATTTATCCATCCATATGACGGATAGATATACTCCGAGCCCTCTCGATGGAATGCCATCCAATTAGCTTGCAAGCATGTGACTGGCTCACAAGGGATCACATAACACGGGAACGAGAAAAGAGTACTTATCGGTAACGAGGTTGAACTAGGTATGCAGAGATACCGACGATCAAAACCTCGGATAAGTAAACTATCGTGAGATAAAGGGAAATTGGTATCGTATGTAAGTGGTTCTGCAAAGTAATTGTAGAAATATGTGGGAGCCATATGAATTTCCAGATTCCTCTATTGGTTATTGATCGAAGAAGTGTCTCGGTCATGTCCGCATAATTCACGAACCGTAGGGAGACACACTTAAGGATTCGATGTTGTTGTGTAGTTATGGAACGATGAGTAAGAGACCGAATGTTGTTTGCAGTCTCGGATGGGATCCGGGATATCACGAGGAGATCCGGAATGGTCCGGAGAATAAGATTCATATAAGGAAAGTCCTGTTTCGGAGTTCGGAAAAGATTCCGGTGTTTTCACCAGGAATGTTCTAGAAGGGTCTGGAAGGTCCAGCACTCCGGAGGGGAAGGGTACATGGATGTGTCATGACAATGAGGAATGGTTGCATCATGTACTAGGTCACTTGGCTAGGCAAATATGGAGAGAGAAATCAAATCCTAGTTTGAAAGTCAAACGCCAATTTGAAAAGTCAAATCTGAAGTTTGCTTGGTGGAGGGAGAGTAGGAAACCTACTTGGGGAGGAAGTCCCACTCCCTCCACCCGCCGGCCATGAGGAGGAGTTGGAGGAGGACTACATCCTCCCAACCCGCCCCCTCCCACCTATATAAGGAGGGGTAGGGCGCCCCCTACCCCTCACACCCAAGCCCTAGCCTAAGGCGCCACCACCACCACCAAGTGTTGTTGCCGCCACCACCTAGGGATCTCCTGCCAAGTTGCCGAGTTGGGGTTCCCCAAACCCTAGCCGCCGGCCACACCCTCCCCTTGGTGACCTCTAATCCGTAGATCGCCAAGGCCCTCTCTTACTCCACCATACTCGCTCCGGCTTAGGAGAAGCCCTGCGGGACCTCCCCTCTACTTCCCACACCACGCCGCCGTGCTGCCGGAATCACGAGGAGAGTGCTACAACCTCCGTTGCCTGCTGGAACAAGGGAGAGGAAGGTCTTCATCGAGTACAACGCAGGATCGATCATGAAGCGCTGCCGGAACGCAGCGCCTGAAGGATCGTCTACGCGATCTTGAGATCGGCAAGAGTACGACTACATCACCCACGAGAATCTGCTCTCGTTAACCGCTTTGGAATCTTCGAGGGTGAGTTCCTCTATTGACTCGTTGCTACAATCTAGTAGATAGATCTTGGCTTGTTTGTGTGCATGCGGTAGAATTTTTTTGTTTTCCATGCTACGAACCCCTACACTAAACATATACAAAGATCATGTCGGACGAACCATCACAAGGTTTAGTACATGTCTTTCCCTTTGCCTCACGATATTTGGTCTAGCTCTAAGCTGACCTCCCTTTCTTGATACTGTGATTTGGAATCCCTTTACTAGGTTAACTCTTAACCATATGTAGCACGACCATGCATTTCTGGATCCGATCACTCGAGGGGCCCAGAGATATCTCTCTCATGTAGAGAGGGGCAAATCCCATCTTGATTGACCATGCCTTGCAGCATGCTTCAGGACAAACCCGAAAGCTACCTTTATGACTACCTAGTTACGGAGTAGTGGTTGATAGCCCCAAAGAAGGTCGATCCACATCTCTAGTACATGCGACAATCTCATGTCTAAGGAAAAAATGTACACGATATGTAGAGAGAGCTGCGAGTCTAATTGCCAGTCTCAAGATGGGTCAGTCCAACCCCATTTTCATAACATGTGTCCATATCATTGATTTGACATCTCCATGTCTATGACTTGCGAAACATAGTCATCAACCAATCGATGTTCTAGTCTAATATTCACGTGTGTCCTCACATGAACTCCGACTAGGGACAACTATTAAATAACCATACAAGTAAAGAGTTTCACAAACAATTCATATATTGTCAATCAATACTATTTGCCTGATATGGATATTCAAGGAACATTACAATAACTCATGGATACATATGAAATATAATCATCTCTATGATTGCCTCTAGGGCATATTTCCTTGAAGTGGAACTATCATCCATATCCTACTATTTTCATTATACTTGATGGAATTTTTGTAGTATGCATGATAGGGCTACTATGTTATTATGCTACGCTATGTCCTATTAGGATATCATTTATATCTTCCTTAGTGGAAACATCGTAGTTGTAGTATGCTTAGCCCTGCTATAGATTCGGGGTGGAATACCATGCTATGATTATATGAAGAGTTGGAAAATATATGTTTTATCTAATAAAACAAGTACTCAATGAATCACCTGGGCGGAATGTGGATACTCAGTTGTGAATAAGGTGGCAACAAAGGGAACCATGTCTATGGCTATCTTTTTCATGTGTGCACTAGAAGAATACCACCCAGGAACTTAGAGATTGAACATGTTTCTCGTACAGTGGCTTCCGTGTACAACCACATGCTAAATGGGATCTGGCTTAGTCAATTACATAGTGGAAGACCCTTGCATTGGTACCTATTTAGGTTAACTAGAATTATGTATTGGAAGTATATCCTTACATTGGTGCCTGGTAGACGTGCTAGCATTATGTATTGGGAGGACTTCAATGGAAAGACTTTGTCACATTCTCAATATGTCGGTACTCCATTTGGTGTGTACTTATCCGGCGGCCAGTGGTGGCGTAAAGACGAGATTGTGTCATGTGGGTAAAGTGTACAACTTCTGCAGAAGATCAAATTCTAAGTACTTAGCCATGTGCCCGGTTACGGACAATTCTGAGCAACTAAGGACTGAAGCTACACCTAAACTCTTTGGTTCCTGTGGTTATATCCCCGACAAGCAAGCTCCAAGGAGATGTCCCAAAAGCCTCAATGTTCGCTTGCACTCCATTTTCGACTTCAACGCATCCTTTGTTTCTTTTCGTAGTCCGTGTCGAATGGAATCCATGTAAATAATTTGCAACATGAACAGTTACCCCTGAGCCAATCCACCAAGTAGATTTCGAAAACTATGTATATAGGGATTCATTTACAAAAGAAACAATGTTGTTACCTTTCTTTGCCATTATCCCCTTGATGCTACACTCAACAGGGAGGAAGAGTGCTTCGTTGGAAACCCCAAGAGCAAGGTATGAAGATTACATTAGCAAGATTTCCCTTAGTAGAAACCGAGGTTATCGAACCAGAAGGAGGAAGGAAACGTCACACAGGTGTTGGAAGCAACATGGAGACCTGCACAACACAAACTCAAGACTCTGTCCCAACGAATCAGTGAGGTTGTCAAGCTCACCGGTTTGCTATAATAAAGGATTAAATGTATGGTGTGGAAGGTAATGGTTTGCAGCAAGTAAACAAGTAACAGTGAAAGATGTATCAATGGTAAAGATTGGACCGGGGTCCATAGTTCACTAGAGGTCCTCTCATTAGATAAACAACATGGTATGAAGGGTAAACAAATTACAGCAAGGCAATTGATAGGAACTGAGCAAGGCATAACAATTAAATTACTAGCCAGAAATATCCTATGAGGTTGATTGGGCAATACAACAATATACATAGACAGTAATCCAACTGCATCTATGACTAGAATTCCACCTTCATGTTATTATCCGAACCCCCTCCAGTATTAAGTTGCAAGCAACAGACAACTGCTTTAAGCAAAGTGTGTAAGGTAAACAATCCACATGTTCCATGAACAAGAGACCGTTGTTTTATCCCTAGTAGCAACAACACATCTACAACCGAAGAGATTATTGTCACTTCCCTTGGAAACTAGAGGCATGAACCCACTATCGAGCATAAATACTCCCTCTTGGAGTCACTAGCAACTACTTGGCCAAGATAACCACTAGCAATGGAGAGCATGCAAGATCACAAACAACACATACATGATAGAATCATAAAGATAGAACCATTGATCAAACCAACATAATAATCTCAATATCCATAGGATCCCCACAAACACAACATGCATGATTACAAATAGATTAGATCTTGATCATGAGCGGAGATCACAAGATCTATACATGAAAGCACAAAGGAGGAGATACAACCATCTAGCTACTACATGGACCCGTAGTCCAAGGTGGAACTACTCACAAATCATACTGGAGAGAAGGCCTCCAGGATGATCTCCCCTCCGGCAGGGTGCCGAGAAGAGCTTCAGATCCACCCCGATCTAGGGAAGATGGTGGCGGCGGCTACAGACGGTTTCGTGGAATATTGATCGGGTCCTGAGAGTTTCTGCATCGGGGGCTTCTTATAGGCGAAGGGGGAGACCGAGGCGGCCGCCAGGGCGGCCAAACCCTATCTAGGCGCGGTCTAGGGCCCACCCGCACCCGGGGGGTCTGGCCCCTTGGGCTCTCTTCTGGACTTCTTGTTCCCCACGGAAAGTTATTGAATTTGTCCTTCGACCCGTCCAATTCCGAGAATATTTCTTTACTAACTTTTCTAAAACCAAAAATAGCAAAAAACAGGCATCTGGCACAGTTGCAACTTGTTAATAGGTTAGTACCAGAAAACATGTAAAAAGCACCTCAAAGTGTAGACAAGTAAAACAAAGTAGATACTAAACAAGCATGGAGCATCAAAAATTATAGATACGTTTCCAACGTATCAGCATCCCCAAGATTAACTCCTGCTCGTCCTCGAGTAGGTAAGTGATAAAAATAAAAAATTTTGAGGTGACATGCACCCTCACAATAAAGATCCAACCATTTGCAAACATTCAAAGCTAGGATCAAAGAACTTTAAACATGTGCATGAAAGATGGAGTTCTAACAATAGGATATAGTAATTATGCATGCAACATGGCAAGCTACAAACAAAGATCATGAATAACATGCATTGAAAAAACATTTGTTTGTTTCACATACAGAAAACATAGCATAGTGGCAATCAGCTTGTCCCTCATAGAGTAGCAATATAGATGCATAGGACACCTTCAAAGTTCACAAGGGTGACTAGAAACAAGTAGCACAAGAACAAGTAATAACACATTATGCATCAATTAGTAAGCTTTGGAAAACTGCACACAGGATGAAAACTATGCTCTTTTAATGGTGCATAAAGGTAGAAGGTGGAGACTCAATAATGGTGGAAGAAATGCCTTTTTGTAAAGGAATCAGTGATTACAAGTTTCAAAAAGAGCTTCCAAAAATTATGGTACTTATTATCTTTCAGCCCTCATTGCCCCTATCATAAGCATCTTGAAGTGGTTAAGGTTAAAGTGGCAAAGCTGGAGTATATGTTTGACAAAGTATAAGTTGGCAATCTCAAGTCCCTTGACTATGAGGGCTACACCTCATGGATACTCAACTTAGGTCCCAGGCAAGTTCTTGTCACTGTAAGTATTTTCATATCATTGAGAACCGCCAACGGGATACCCCTTGCACATGGTACAGGAGCTTTCCCATAACCAAAATGACAAGGCAAGCAGACAATGAGAATCTCAGCAATTCTTATTATGTACCATGGGAATATGGTGCTTTTTTCCTGTCTCTCTTTTTTATAAGAAGAATGCTTCATAGATGTCACTATGGTGATACTGCAAGTTTCCACCATGATTAGGCATGGCTTAGGCTAGCGGCCCAGACGTTTCTCTAACACAGAATACAAACTCCATGGACTTACAAGTTCCCACTTCATTTCACACCGGTAACATCCATAGACAAAAGAGTATGATATCAACGGAGTACAAAAAGTACAAGTGCAATGTTGAAAACGTTCCCCGTGACAACACGGTTCTGCTAATCCCAACTTATATGTGCGAGCATATACAACAAAGTTGCCTCAATGGTTCAAGTTTATTAGGGGCAAAGAATAAAGTGTGCCATGAAGTTCGTGAGGGCTTTAATCACTAAGTTTTCACATAACAAAATAGTTTTTAATTGGAAGATAATTGAAAACAAGAATATACTTGGAATGGTGTAACACACCATGCATAGGAGTTTATAGTGGACACTTTGGAATAACTTGGTTTCTTAGGGGTTGTAAGCATGAGTAGAACTTACTCATACAAGTGGAGGCTAGCAAAAGACTAGGAGCAACCAATTAAGAGAGCAATAATGGCCATAATTATGCAATGCAACAAAGCTAACTAATCAAAGCAAAGAGTGGTACTACAAGTCAAGGAATAAATGATCATAGATGCTAATGGTGACTTGTCATAGTCATAACATGGTATAAGCATGTGCCAAGTCAACCCAAGCAAAAACATCAAAGGAGAATACCACAATACTATGCTTTTGCATGCTAAAACAACACATAATTTCTTCAAGGCACACTAAGCAATCCCAATTGTTTGGAACAAGACAAGCTACAACAATAATCACTAAGCATAATGCTAAAACAACACCTAGCATGCCATGCTAAAGTCTAAGTCACAGTCGATGCAAGCTCCTCTTGCACTTCAAGCAAGAACTTACTACTCCTTTCCAAACACCAAGCAAACTTATTCGCAAAACAACACAGCGAGAACGGGGGTCCAAACTTCTTTATTCAAGCAAACTAAACAAACTAAGAAAATCAAATTAAAACTAAGCGCTCCAAGAACAACACAACTGCGCATGAAACAAAAAAACAAAGTGTCTAGACAGACCTGGGCTTTTTATTGATGAAGTAGGGGGTGCCTTGGGCATCCCCAAACTTTGACGCTTGTACCTCTTGGATATTTATTGGGGTGACACCATGGTGTAATCCCCAAACTTGAGCTTTTGTCCATTCTTCATCTCATTGCATCATTCTCTCTCTACACCTGAAATTTTTCCTTCATGCAAAACTTCACACAATCTTCATTAGCAACATTAGCTTATTCAAAAGATATTAGACCGCTGGCAAAGCTTTGTAACAGCAAGGCTTTTCACTAAAAACACAAGATAATGAAGTAACTCCTTCAAAGAAACTCAATTTACCTAAAGAGAGCTTAAAAAAGAATCAATAAGAAGCGAATGCAAATAATGGCAGAAATCTATGAAAACAGACCAGCAGGTAGAAACGAATTTTTTCGAACTTTTTATGTTGCTCAAATCAAAAAGTGTTGAACTAAATAAAGTTATCCAACATACTGGGGGATTTATTCGTAAATTTTGAGCTCAATCCGAGTTACAGAGCCTCCTCACGAATATTTTTGGTGGATGACAGAAATCTGTTTCGGGACAGCAACTCCCCAAATCTTACTTCCCTCTTATTAGAGGTTATTCTTGGAAAAAAAGCAAACAAAAAGTATAAGGAGAGGTCATTACAGAAGTAATAACTTCCAAGACTCAAGGAAACTCTTGGGTTATCTCCCAACAAGTACTTTTCTTTAACGCCTTTAAGTTAGGCTTGAAAGCTTGAGAGGATGCTCACATAAGAATTATGAATTGAAGTCAAAGAGAGCATCAAGAAGAAAATTTAGAACACATTTAAGTCTAACCCACTTCCTATGCATAGGAATATTGTATGAAAATAAATTCACAAAGAACAAAGTGACAGGCATAGGAAGATGAAACAAGAGCAACTTCAAAACTTTCAGCACATAGAGAGGTGTTTCAGTACCATGAAAACTTTTACAACCATACTTTACTCTCTCATAATATTTTTCAGTAGCGTCATGAATAAACTCAACAATATAGCTATCACATAAAGCATGCTTTTCATGATCTACAAACACATAATTTCTATCAAGCTAAAAAATAGTGGGATTAAAACCTCCACAGGTTTTATCCAAAGTAGATATTTCAAAAGGATCCAGAGGAACATAACATTCATCCTCCTTTGGTAAGCATGGGGGACAATCAAGTAATGTATGGGATAAAGAGTTACTCTCATTAGAAGGTAGGCATGGGTAGATGAAATGGATCGTATGGGCACCTAGAGGGGGGGTGAATAGGTGCTAACCAATTTTTAATAATTTTTCAATTTTAGGCTTGACACAAAGTAAATTCTCTAGATATGCAACTACGAGAATTTTCCTATATGTAACCCTAACTACTAAGCACGTAAAAGAGGAGCGAGGAAACCATAGTGGAGCACGCGGAGACACAGGGTTGTTTTACCGCAGTTCCTTCCTTGTTAAGGGAAGTGCATCTGCGTTGGAGGGGTGGGCGGTTCTAAGACCACCATGCCATAATAGGCCTCACCCTATTCTCCGATGGATCTCGCCACGAGAGGCCTGATCCACCTTCTCCACTATTGGATCCCTTCGAGGCGGGAACCGGTGCCTTTTACAACACTATCGGGGCACACACCCACAACCGAATTGGGGGCTTCCGAGATGAGAACAAGCTGCCACAAGAACAAGGTTTATCAATATAAAAAAACAAGGATCTAGGTATTTGCAAGAAATACTAGATCGGGGGTTCTCCAAATGAATGGAGAGGAGATGAAGAGCTTGATTGCTGATGATGAAGATCGAGTTCTCCTCCTTCGATTCCCCAAGGGATGGGGCCTTTGGGTGGATCTAGGTGGAGCACTCTTGGATGAAGCTTTCAGATCTGATCTGTTCTTTTTCGAGATGAATCAAGAGTTATGGCAGGAGGAGGAAGGCTGGATTAAATACCCCCTCCCCAGATCTGGCCGTTGCACAACTTTGGGGGCGGATTATCCGCCCCCTGGGAAAACTCCGCCCCAAGGGAGTATTATCCGGGGAAAACTCCGCCCCCTCTCTGGGGCTTGCGCCTTGGTGAAGCTTGGTGAAGATCTTGGGGGGCGGACCCCCTGAGGGGCGGATTATCCGGCCAGGCCGGAAAGTCCAGCCAATACTCCGCCCCATCTTTGGGGCTTGCGCCTTGGCGATGAGTAGGGGGGCGGACTATCCGGCCCCCCTGAGGGGCGGATTATCCGGCGGGGCCGGAAAATCCGGCCAAAATTCCGCCCCCCTTCTGGGGCTTGCGCCTGCTTGGGAAGAGGGAGGGCGGATTATCCGCCCCTGGTGGGGGCAGATTATCCGCCCCCCAAAAACAGGATCCTTTCCCTTTTGCTCATAGGTGGCTGCAACACTTCAACACACATTAAATAATCCTTGATATTGTTATCTAACACACAAAACACTAGGGATTATAAATGTTCTTTCAATCTCCCCCTTTTTGGTGTTAGATGACAATATTAGGATTTGCAATAAAACCGGCAAATGCCACCTTAAATAATGAAAGACGCTACCCCTAGATGTGTGCATATTTAAGATTTGCATTTGAATACAAATACACACACTAGGGAGAACACTACTTCCATAACCAAGATAATTGAAACGAGGTGGTTTGGGAAACAAGGTCATACCACCGGGATGAGAAAATAGCCAAAGCATACATAGATAATCCCATGAATCCATATGCTATCAAATATGCTCCATAATTCCAGAATTCCATGAGGTCCATAATATATAAATCTAGAATTCCATGAATACCAAACATAGTCTTACAAAGATAAACACAAATAGCAAATGAGTTCATACTAGAAAAGGCACAAGCAAGCAAATAAAAACGACTAAAAGAGAAAAGCTTATGCCCGACCCTTGCAAATCCACGAGACCTAATAGAACTACTTATCCCCCTTTGGCATCGAAATGCCAAAAAGGAAGAAGAGCGATGCTAACGCCCCTGGAGATCACTCCACATCCTCGTCGTAGTCATTCCCGTCCCCTTCCTCTTCATCATACTCATCATCATCGTCATCAGCTGGAGGAGTGGGTGCCCTCGGTAGAGGAGGAAAGAGGCAACTCTCGAGCTCGCCATAGTTGACCCCTGAGGTGTTCCACTGAGCATACGGATCCGGAGCAGTGGAAGGAGGTGGATGGCCAGTGGCACCTGAGACATGGTGGAGGATAAGCTGCTGCGTGTGATCCCTCTCATGATCCCTGCGGTATGCCTCATATTGGCCCTTGTGAATGTCAATACCCATGCACAGAATGTTCCGCTGGAACCAAGTAAGCTGCTTGACCTCGCGTGCCATTGGGGACACCGTGGAATGACGACCACTAGCCCGAGCATCACGCATGAAGGACTCCAGGGCAGTGGAAGGGTGATGGGTCTTCTGAGCCTTGTTGTAGATTTTATTGTGCTTGTGAATTCCATCCAAAGCAGTGCCAAAATCCTCATGTGGCAACATATGCTTAACAAGCATCATTATGAACGAAGCATAAGGAATAGAGAGCCTATTGATCATAGCATCCGTCATCTCATGATAAATATAGTCCATGACATCCAGTTTGTAACCTGTGGATGATCCAGAGTTAGTGGCACACTCGTGAGAAAACGCAAGAAGTGGAACCAGGTGGCCACGGATCCTGTCATTATTGCCACCACTAGGAGCGATGCAGTCCCTAAAAATGCCAACAAGAGCTGCATACAAGGGAGAGAGACCAGCGAAAGTACCAGCAACCCCATCAGAGGAAAGGCAAGGAGCAAGTGCAGTATCCTTGGATGGATTCAGAGGAGAAATGATACGGTGGCCCGAAGGAGTGTCACGGCCATGGAATGCATAACCAAGAACCTGCCCAAAGGTGCGAAAGTTCGACTGAATCATGGTTGTGAAGGGTTTCGCGGCATAGTAAATCAAAATTTTCTACGGATGCAAACAGAGGGAAGCCAAGATCTAATCTAGGAGATGCAAACAACGAGAGAGATTGGATTAGATCTTCATACCCTTGAAGATTCGCACAGCGGAACATTCGTCGGAACGTGGGTTATGTAGTCGTACTCGCTTCTCCTCCTCGCGATCCGATCCGATCTAGCACCGTAAGTGGTGATGCCTCCGGGAGATGCACACGTGCAGCACCTCGACGTCTCCTCCTTCCTCGGTCCAGCAAGTATGGTGGAGAGACGGATTGGATCTACAACGCGACGGCGCGGTGCAAGTGGTGGAGAGTTTCTGCAGCAGGGCTTCGCGACATTCAGATCTGTATGTACTTTGCTAATCTTCAGATCTCCATCTGCTATATAATCTCGGATTATATGAAACTTGCGGTTGATATGCTTGGTCTTTGGATGATATCTTGGTTCCTTAGCGAGTGCTATGGCGCCAGTGTTGTCACACAATATCTTCAATGGGTCCAATGCACTTGGAACCACGCCAAGCTCAGTGATGAAGTTCCTGATCCAAACTCCTTCACTTGACACTTCTGCAGCAGCCATGTATTCCGCTTCTACTGTAGATCCCGTGATCACGCTTTGCTTGCAGCCTCTCCAGCTCACAGCTCCTCCATTCAAAATATACACGTATCCTGTCTGAGATTTAGAATCATCCTTGTCGGTGTCGAAACTAGCGTCGACGTAACCTTTTACGACGAGCTGTTCATCACCCCCATAGACTAAGAACATTTCTTTAGTCCTATTTAGGTACTTTAAGATGTTCTTCACGGCTGTCCAGTGTTCCACTCCTGGATCACTTTGATATCTGCTCGTCAAACTAAGAGTATTGGACACATCCGGTCTAGTACACAACATGGCATACATGATAGAACCTATGGCCGAGGCATAAGGCACTTTGCTCATAGCTTCCCTATCATTTACCGTAGCTGGACACTGAGCCTTGCTCAATATCTTACCTGACAACATAGGCACTGAACCTTTCTTTGCCTTATCCATTCTGAACCTTTTCAGAACTTTGTATAGGTATGTACTCTGGCTTAAAGCTATCGGGCGTCTTTGTCTATCTCTATAGATTTTGATGCCCAATATATAAGCAGCTTCACCTAGGTCTTTCATTGAAAAACACTTGTTCAAATAACTCTTCACATCGTTAAGCATGTTAATCTCATTTCCAATAATCAATATGTCATCCACATATAGTACCAGAAATGTCACCGAGCTCCCGCTCACTTTCTTGTAGATACAAGCTTTGTAGCAATTTGGAACAAATCCAAAGCTCTTGATCACTTGATCAAAACAAAGGTTCCAACTCCGAGATGCTTGCTTCAGTCCATAAATAGAATGCTGAAGTTTGCATACTTTATCAGCATCCTTAGGATCGACAAAACCTTTGGGTTGCATGATATACAACTCTTCATCAATGTTGCCATTGAGGAACGCAGTCTTGACATACATCTGCCATATTTCATAATCATGAAACGCAGCAATTGCTAATAAAATCCGAATGGACTTAAACATCGCTACAGGAGAGAAAGTCTCATCGTAGTCAACACCTTGAACTTGTCGAAAACCTTTCGCGACAAGCCGCTTTTATAGACGTAACACTACCATCCGCGTCCGCTTTCTTCTTCTTGAAGATCCATTTGCACTCAACGGCCTTTCGGTCGCTAGGAGGGTCCACCAAAGTCCATACTTGGTTTTCGCCATGGATCCCAATTGGATTTCATGGCTTATAGCCATTTCTCGCAGTCCGGGCTCATCATCGCTTCCTCATAGTTCGTAGGTTCACCGTCTTCTACCAACAAGACAGTCAAGCCGCTGCTGCACCACTCAGAGGGGCACGCGACCTTGTCGACCGCGACGCTCAAGAGCACATCGTCCAAAGCTTCATGATCCTTGTCATTAGCTTCCTCTATCGTTGGTGCAGGCGGCACTGGAACAATTTCAGGTGCTGCGCTACTCTCCAATTCAAGAGAAGGTTCAATAACCTCGTCTAGCTCTACTTTCCTCCCACTCACTTCTTTCGAGAGAAACTCCTTCTCAAGAAAGGAACCGTTATTTGCGACAAACACTTTGCCTTCGGTTCTGTGATAGAAGGTATACCCAATAGTTTCCTTAGGGTATCCTATGAAGACGCATTTCTCCGCTTTGGGTTCGAGCTTGTCCGGCATCAACTTCTTGACGTAAGCTTCGCATCCCCAAACTTTAAGAAACGACAACTTAGGTTTAGCACCAAACCACAGTTCATACGGTGTCGTCTCAACGGATTTAGATGGAGCCCTATTTAAAGTTAATGCAGCGATTTCTAATGCATAACCGCAAAATGATAACGGCAAATCAGTAAGAGACATCATTGATCGGACCATATCTAATAAGGTTCGATTCCGGTGTTCAGACACACCATTGCGCTGTGGTGTTCCGGGTGGCGTGAGTTGCGAAATGATTCCGCTTGCTTTAAGATGCGTGAGAAAATCATAACTCAAATATTCACCTCCATGATCGGATCGTAGAAACTTAATCTTTCTGTTACGATGGTTCTCCACTTCATTCTGAAATTCTTTGAACTTTTCAAATGTTTCAGATTTATGTTTAATTAAATAGATATACCCATATCTACTTAAGTCATCGGTAAAAGTGAGAAAATAGCGATATCCACCGCGCTTCGAAACACTCATCGGTCCGCATACATCGGTATGTATGATTTCCAACATGTCCGTTGCTCGCTCCATCATACCGAAGAACGGGGTTTTGATCATCTTGCCCATGAGGCATGGTTCGCATGCGTCAAATGATTCAAAATCAAGAGACTCTAAAAGTCCATCAGAAGGAGTTTCTTCATGCGTTTTACACCAATATGACCTAGACGACAGTGCCACAAATAAGTAGTATTATCACTATCTACTTTGCATCTCTAAGCCTCAATGTTATGGATGTGTGTTTCATCCCTTTCGAGATTTAGAAGAAATAAACCATTCACAATAGGTCCATGACCATAAAAGATGTTACTCATATAAATAGAACAGCCATTATTCTCCGATTTAAATGAATAACCGTCTTGCAATAAACAAGATCCAGAAATAATGTTCATGCTCAACGCAGGCACATAATAACACTTATTAAGGTTTAAAACTAATCCCGAAGGTAAAACTAAGGAGAGCGTGCCGACGTCCATCACATCAACTCTTCATCCGTTGCCAACGTGCATCGTCACCTCATCCCTCGCAAGCCGCCGTCTATTCCGTAGCTCCTGTTTCGAGTTACAAATATTAGGAACTGAACCAGTATCAAATACCCGTGCACTACAACGAGGGCTAGTAAGGAAAACATCAATAACATGTATATCAAATATACCTTTGATGGTGCCACCTTCTTGTCCGCTAAGTACTTGGACAGTTGCTTCAATGACCCTTGCCCTTGTAATAGAAGCACTCGATGTCGGCTTAGGACCAGACACGAGCTTCTTCTCAGGGCAACGCGCTTAACGCCGCCTTTCTTGAAGGGCTTCTTTGCACCCTTACCTTTCTTGAAGGTGGGGGGCTTGTTGACCATCAACACATGATTATCCTTTTTGATGTCCACCTCCGCAGCCTTCAGCTTTGCGAAGAGCTCGGTGATCGTATCAGTGGAACCAATCTGATTGTGAGTCACTACAAAACTTTTGTAGCTGGGAGGGAGTGATTGCAGAACCCTGTCAATCTTGAGCTCCTCTGGAATCTTGCAGTCTAGTTGCTCAAGGCGTTGAGTGTAGCCCGACATCTTAATGGCGTGCTCACTAACGGAACTCCCTTCCTCCATCTTGCAGTTAAAGAACTTCTCAGAGATCTCATATCTCTCAGAACGGGCCTGTGTCTGAAACATGGTTGTCATCTCCTCGAGAATCTCAAAGGGCCCGGGATAGTCTTCAAAACGATTTTGAAGGTCCGATTCCATAGCAAACAACATGGTGCTCTTAATCACACCATAATCATCTTTGCGCGACTGATAGACAGCTTTCTCATCAGCCGGCGCAGTAGCAGCAGGGGCGTCACCTAACGCATTCTCAAGGACATAGTCCTTTTGAGCGCCAGAGAGAATGATTCTCAGATTGCGGAACCAGTTGGTGAAGTTAGACCCATTGTTTTTAAGCTTTTCCTTCTCAGCAAAAACGTTGAAGTTGAAGTTGGACTTAGCCATTTGATCTACAATATTTGTAAGTAAAAATTAGACTATGTTCATGATAACTAGTTCAACTTTTAATCAAATTACTAGATGAACTCCCACTAAATTCAACATCCCTCAAGTTGTTTAGTGAACACGATCCAAATTCACCACACCTAATCCGATCTTCACGAGAAGAGATGTGGTTTCAATGGTGGACAACAAAGTGTCGATCATATCATTCATATGACTCATGCTTAACCTTTCGGTTCATGTGTTCCGAGGCCATGTTTGTACATGCTAGGCTCGTCAAGTTAGACCCAAGTATTTCCGCGTGTGCAAAACTGGCTTGCACCCTTTGTATGTGAACGTAGAGTCTATAGCACCCGATCATCACGTGATGCTTGGACACAACGAACTTTCGCAACGGTGCATACTTGGGGAGAACACAGTTTTTATCTTGATCTTTAAGTGAGGAATCATCTTATAATGCTACTGTCGCGATCTAAGCATAATAAGATACATAAAAGGATAAACATCACATGCATATAACTTTATGTTACATGGTATAGCCAATCTTCGCGCAATGATCTCCATCTTGTGCGTGTCGGCATGATCTCCATCACTCCACCATGATTGCCTCCACCACGAATAGCAACTACAACTATTGATAACTACTTAGCGATAAAGTGAGACTATTACATGGCGTATAAGAAGTTGACACACAGGTCATACACAATTATAAAGACAACCATATGGCTCCTGCCGGTTGTGTACTCATCGACATGCAAATCATGAAACATTACAAAACATGATCATCGCATACATTATACACATCACATCTTGGGCCATACCATATCACAGAAAACACTCCCTGCAAAAACAAGTTAGACGCCTCTACTTTGTTGTTGCATGTTTTACGTGGCTTATGGGAGTAGCATGCTAAGAACGATTCTTACCTACGGAAAGCCACAACGGTGATATTATGGTTGCCAAACTCTGGTGTAAATCCCATGACAACTATAGTGAGAGAAACTGGCATCCACCAGCCGCATGTGTGGAACAAGCCACGCGTCAAGTGCGGAGCCGGTCTCGCGAACGACGTCGCGTAAGGTTGGCCTGGACCGCTTCAATCTCACTATTCCGCGTCATAAGAAGAACACAAACAAGAGGCTTGCAATACAAAACATCAACGCCCGCAACAACCATGTTGCGTTCTACTCGTGAAACACATCTACGCATAGATCTAGCTCTGATACCACTAAAGGGTTTCGCGGCATAGTAAATCAAAATTTTCTACGGATGCGAACAGAGGGAAGCCAAGATCTAATCTAGGAGATGCAAACAATGAGAGAGATTGGATTAGATCTTCATACCCTTGAAGATTCGCACAGCGGAACTCTCACATCCCAAGATTTTCCAAATCTTGTTATGTGAAAAATAAATGAATAAAATAAAACTTTGTTGATTTTTAGGGTGAGAAGAAACTTTTGATTCCAATTGGAAACTTCAAACCTATTTTTGATCAAACAAATCCTAAAGGGATTTGAAAAGATAAAAAATTAATAAAGAAAATATTAAATAAGTGAAATTACTTTTTTTTGGATCATTTAATAAAAAAAAGATTTGGTTTTCAAATGAAAAGGTAGGAATATAAATAAGGACTATTTTTATAGATCCAAATAAAACCTTGGCCAAGTTTTTGAAATAAAATATTTTGTTTTGATTAAAGGAGTAAAGGGTTATTTAAACAAAATAATGAGGATTTATTAATGTCCAATTTTATTAAAAATAAAGGTTTTACCATTTTAATTAAACATCAAAACTTGTTAAATTATTTTAAACAAGTCTTGCAAGTATTTTATATTTTCAAATAAAACCTACTGATTTGGTTTTGATAATATTTAGATTTCAAATGGAGATTTTAATAAATCAAAACCTATTTGAATTAATAACTAAGGAATATTTTATTTTAATTATTAAATAGATCCTAAAAAGAATAAAAATATTATTTTATTTTGGACTTTGGAATTGTGTTGTTAAACAAAACTAAAACTCAATACAAAGATAGCAAGGTTTTGAATTCATTTGGGTGTTTGATTTGTTGTTTGAAATTCAAAACAGGAAAATAAAATAGAAAAAGAAAAAGATTACTGAATAAAAAAATGGAACCAACGGCCCAACCCACCTGGCCCAAACAGCCCAGCAACGCAGCCCACCGGCTCACCCCTCAGCAAAACGTTTTCTATGCGCCAACCGACCCGCAAAGTCACAGACAGGTGGCCCCCTCTCCCTCTCTCTCTTCCTCGCTGACAGGCATGTCCCACTGCCACCTCACCGTCGTCTTCAACCCCCAAACCATGGCCTGCCGTTGCTGCCGCGTTACTGCCGGCATCAATACGCTTAATTACCTGTGTTAACTTCCCCGGCGACCACGCGTGCATAAACGCCCCTCTCCGCTCTATCTTTTCCCCCAGATAGTTCCTCCCCCTCTGCCCATAGGCTGCCCCAATTCGCCCCCCACACCAACAGTGCTCCGACGGGGATTTCCACCGATTCCGGCCACACCTCGCCGCCCCTCTCCTTTCTCTGCACACGAGCTTGCTTCCCACCTCCTGGCGCATCTTTCCGTGCCATTCATTCGCCCGCGCTTGATCCATAGTGTCGGCAAACAACAACAACCTGAGCGCCACCGCCTGCAAGCAACTCCGGCGACCTCCCCCTGGTAAGCCAGACCACCCCGAGCCCTCTCAATCATACTCGCGTAAACACCACACTCGCCCGCGTCTAACTGTGTCCTTGTTTTGCCTCGGAGTGAACCGCAGCGTCGCCTAAATGACCTCCGTGAGCCACCGACGCAGCGTCACCTACTCCGTGAGGAATTGCCGCCGCCCTGAGCGCCTTGCCAAGCCGACCACGCTGATGGGGATATGCCTACCGGGTATCTCGCAGACGCTTCCGATCGCCCAAAGGCTGGCGAGTGGGCTCAGAACGCGAGTGGATCAAGGCCCATCAGGTACCAGCGATGGAGGTCAAGGCCCAAAGTAGTAGATAGGCCCAGTGTCCGGTTAAACGATTGACAAAGTTGTAACCGAATCGGTTGAGATATGTAAACCCTAGGGAGGTAAGCCTATATAAACCTCCCTAAGGGGTGAGAGATACGTTCCTCGATACACCCAAGCAACTCGCCGCCTAGCCGAGTTCGCCCATTGTAAACATCTCCATAATACAATCTAGCAGAGTAGGTCTTTACCTCCGGGGCCGAACTCGGTAAAACCTCGAGTCTCCGCCTCATCTCGCACCGCAGATGGCTGGCCGCCTTGCCCTTCGTTTCTACTACCGCGCCGATTGCAAGATCCGCCGTGGTCATTCCTCGGCAGTGGCGCCCACCGTGGGCCTGGCCGGTCGCCGGTGTTCGCGGGCGAGATCCAATCTGCCCATCAACGAGACGGTCGCCACCGCCGCATGATAGCGATTGGCGAGATGCTCAGATCTTGCCAAGCAGCTACGCCCGGCACGACCCGTCACGCAGCGTGATCCCGCCAGTCGGCACGATCAGCCTCTTCGCCGGCTTCACCGACGTCATCACCTCGAGGACTCGGCTCGCATCCGCGAAGTCGCCACCACGCGATCGGCTCTCCGAGAGCCAGATCCGCACGATCCACCGCCCGCCCGAGTACGACTCGCCCAAAGAACGTGGCGAGAATTCAGCCGCGAAGACGCGACCACCGACGACGCCGACCGGGCGACCGGCCACTCGCCGGATCCATCACCGCTGCCGTCCGCGGGCTCCATCGCCAGGTCTCCAACGCGGAGATTTCGAGACCCTCCATCCCTGGATCTTCGACCGACCGGTCGGAGAACTCACGACCTCCACGACGGTGCGGGCCGCCACGCGGCCTACATGGCTACCGGCACCGATCCGCCGGAGGACCCTTTCTCCACCCCGATCCCTCCTAACGCCACGGCGACGGAGGTCGAGGAACTCCGCCTGAAACTGGCGGAGGCAGTACGCAAGGAGCAGGCCGAGCGCGAAAAATTTCGCCTCGAGCAGGTGACAGCGCAGGAACTGTCGCGCTACCACCAGCAGCGGATCAGGTCACGCCTGAACCCCACCGTTCAAGGGCGCGCCCTGAACTTCGACGACGAGAACGACCCGCAAGATAGCCGAGCGCGATCGCGAGAACGCGCCACCAGAGGAAGCAACCGCCCGCCAGATCAACGGCGATGGGTGCCCACCACCACCCAACCGCACCTCCCTGTGGACCAGCGCGGATAGTCGCTCCTCACGGAGCTGACGCGAACGGCCTTCCATCGTTCTCCACCCCGATGGACAACCTCGTGGCAGGCCGAGCCGCGGCCGACAGCATCACGGCGACCGGCGACGACGCCTTACAGATCCAGTACGTCAGGGCCCTACTCGCGAAGGCCGTGGAACAGCAGAAAGCAGGCGCCGACTCGCCGGGGCGAGTGTACTGCCTCCTCGGAAGCAGGGCGGCCTCGGCGGCCGCCCAGCGGTGGCAAACACCAATTGCCCGCCGCCGGAGCCACTGCAGCTCCAACGACGACCCGCGAATGCGGCACTCTCCACAAACGATCCCAGGCCGGCGACCAACCTCGTCGCCGCCAATGGAGAGCCAATCGACGCTCGCACTCATATCATCGCCAACCAGAACTGGCGCGCACGCCAGCCCGACGACTTGCGGCACACCCTAACTACTCGCCGCGATGGCGAGCCTATGGGGTCGCTCAGTCGACTAGGGCCCAAGTGCTTTGACCAATGATCCGAGGCGAAAAGTACCCACCAACTTCAAGGCGCCAAGGAGATCGAAAAATACGACTTCGTGACGACCCCGCCGGTCCGGCTTGACACATACCTCATGGCAATGGGGATCGCGGTCACACCGACCTACCGCCGCCTGCTACCTCCCACGATGATGGAGGGACGCAGGCAATGGATCAACACGCCCCCGTGACAGTATCGACTCTGGGAGGAAATGCGAGACGCCTTCGCTGTGCACTTCGAGTGCTCCTACACCGCGCCACCACCATCGAGGACCGAACGATGCGTCCAGGGACCCGCGAGTCGACCCAGCTGGGTCCAACGGTGGCAAGAGCTCGCATACGCGGTCGGCATCCACCCGACACCGCTATCCATTGCTTCAAGACCTCGTGCGCCACGAGCCTCTAGTCGCCAAACTCAGCGACACGCCCGACGCCGACAACATCCCCGACCTCGAGATCGCCAAACGATACGCCGAGGAAGATCCCAATCAAGACGCCGACGACGAGTCCGGGGACAACGACGCACGGCGGCAACGACGGCGGCCGCCGAAAGCGTATCGATACAGCGGCACTGCCCTCCACAAGCGCCGAACGATGGGCGAGTCGACTTGCCGCCAATGCCGGCACGCATAACGCGACCCCAAGAGCTACCGCCGCGACGGAGGGCAACGACGCGACGGCGGAACTACAAGAACAAGCCAAGGTTCGATCCCGCGCCCTCCTTAACCAACCATGTGCGTTTACAGGAAGGAAAGCCCGCCACGCACACCACCGCCGACCGCCACACCCTCGTGGAGATCGAGAAGGCACGGCACGCGCTGGAGGACACCGACAACGACCCGCAAAATGGCGGAAAATTCGCAAAGTGGCCTCGCTCCACACCTTCACCGGCTTCAACACGAAGCGCGAAGAAGGTCATCGCCCGCTGCCGCCGCCAACGCGGTGGCCCACAGACGCCCCCGCCTCGAACTGGTCGGAGCAGCCTATCACCGAGCCGCAAGACCACTCGCCACGCATCGAGTACCCGTGACGAGTCGCCTGGTGGTCAAGCTTCAAGGTCGGCGATCATCGCTCCCCAAGACTGGCGACGGCGGCAGCTCCATCAACATCCTCTACCTCGACACCTTCAGCGATGCGGCTCCCGCAATCGATGATCGAGACCACCCACACCACGCCCACGACATCGCCCCCCGGAAGGCGCACCCGATCGGCAAGGTCACGCTACCCGTCACCTTCGCACTCCGCGAACTTCCGCACCGAGCGGATCGCCTCGAGCTGGTGCCCTTCGACAGCCCTTACCATTGCGTCTGGGCGCCAGCGTTCGCCAAATTCATGGCGGCACCCCACTACTGCATAACGCGATGAAGCTCCCCGCCGCGGGCGTCATCACCATCAACGGCGACTCGACATGGCCGCCAATGCGAGGCCAAAGGAGCCGAACTTCGCCGACGCCGTGATCGCGCGGAAGCTAGTCACGCCGATGAGCTCGCCAACACGCGAGCGGGTCAACAACGACGACCCCACAATACTTAAGAAGCCCAACTCGAGGGCACAAACACCTCAACCTTTGAGGCCACGACGACACCAAGACTGCCGAGCTGGTCCCAGCGACCCCAGCCAGACGGTGACGATCGGGACAGGCATGAGCCCAAGATAGGAAGGCGCGCCATCGAAGTTCCTCCGTGAGAACAGGGACATCTTCGCATGGAAACCCTCCGACATGCCCGGTGTCCCTAGGGAGCTCGCTGAGCACAAATTAAACGCCGACCCCAAAGTGCGACTCATCAAGCCGCCACGGCCATTCAACGAAGAACGCTCGGGCAATCGCCGAGAAGTGCAGCGCCTACCGCCGGCTTCATTCGCCAATCAAATACTCCAAGTGGCTGGCAAACCCAGTCCTGGTCGAAAAGAAAACGGACTGGAGAATGTATCGACTACACAAACCTGAACAGCGCCGCCCAAAGGAGCAGTTCGTCCTCCCGCGGATCGATCAGATCATCGACTCCACCGCTGGCTCGAGTCGTGTGTTTCTCGACGCCTACTCCGGGTATAACCAGATCAAAATGGCTGTCGAGGACGAGGAGAAGACGGCGCTCATCACGCCATTCGAGCCTTCACGCTACACCGCCATGACCTTCGCCTCAAGAACGCCGAGCAACGCATCAACGGTGCATGCAAGAATGCCTCGCGAGCCAAATTGGCCGCAACATCCACGCTCACATCGACGACGTGGTCGTAAAATCCGCTCTCGCCGACCTCGCAGAGACCTTCGCCAACTGGAGGTACAAGATAAAGCTCAACCCAGTGCACCTTCGTGTACCCGCTGGCAATTACTAGGGTACGCTGCCTCCAAACGAGGGATCGAGGCAAACCCAACGAAGATCGACACGATCGCCGCTCGCAAACTCGAGTGCTCGCGACGCCCGAAGCTGGCCGGGCGGTAGCGGCTCTCGATCGCTTCATCCGCTCGGGCGAAAAGGCGATGCCCCTATACCGCTCGATGCGCAAGAATCCCACCTTCCAGGGGACAAGGAGGCGGACGACGGCCCGCGACCTCAAAAGGTGCTACTCAAGACCACTACCGCCGCCCGCCGACAAGGAGCCCATGCTGGTTTACGTCACAAGGCCCGAGCGTCGCCGTGCGCGGTAATGGTCGCCGAACCAGAGGAAGGAAAAGAGCGCCCGTCCAGCCGGTATACTACATCAGCGAGGTCTTAACCGAGTCGCGCCACGATACCCACGCCAAAAGCTGGTATATGCGGTCAGAGCTCAGCGCGCCGCCGACTACTTCCGTGAGCACCCCATCACGGTCGCCTCCTCCGCCCACTACAAGACATCATCCGAATCGCGAGGCGACAAGGGTCGCCAAGGGCCGCCGAGATCGGCGCCCACAACATTAAGTACGATACGCAGGCGATTAAGTCACGTGCATCGCCGATTTCTCGCCGATCGGGAGGAGGCCCAAGAGCGAGAAGCCGCCACCTCCATTATCGAGCCTGATTGACGGGTCCAAGAACGCGGACGGCGCAGAGCGGGATAGTGCCGACCTCTCCAAAGGCGACAAGCTCCGCCATACTCCGCCTCGAATTCACGCCTGCACCAACAACATGGCTGAATACGAGGCCCTACTCCACGGCATGCGAGCCGCAGCGAGATGAGCGCCAATCGCCTTCGATGCTACGGAGACCGACCTCGTGGTCAAGTCGCCGCACCGCGACGCGCCTCTCTACCATGGCGGCATACCGCCAAGAGGTGGACAAGGTGGGCGGCCACTTCACCGCTACTCGGTCGAGTGGATCGACAAGAGGAAAACGAGGAGGCCGACGCCTCTCTCGCATCGGGTCAAGACGATCCGCACCACCCGCCGCGTGTTCCTCGACACCATCTTCACGCCGCCTTCTCCTCCGAAGGAGATCGACATTGAGTCCCGCCCAACCAGAGGCAACCTTGGTCGACTTCGTCACCGAACCGCACGATCGACCAAGCCCTACATCGCCACCGAGACGGGCAACCTGCCCGCAGACGAGACAAGCGCCGAATGATTGTTCACCGATGCAAGTCCTACGCCATCGCCGACGGCGAAGCTACACAAGCGCAGCGTCACCGGCAGTAATCCCAACGCTCCCAACCATGAAGGACGCAAAATCTTACACGACATCCACTCAGCGATCGCGCACCACGCCGCCGCTGTTCCTCGGTCGCCAAAGCCATGCGACACGGCTTCTATCGCCCATCGCACACGCCGACGCCGCCGATATCGTCCAGCGATGCGCCGGTGCCGGTACGCCAACCGCACGCACGCAAGTTCGGCGCCAAAACAATACCCATCACCGCCATTCGCCGTGGGGCATGGACATGGTCGGCCCTTCAAGAAGGCCCTCGCTACACCCACCTGCTGGTCGCCACGACAAATTCACAAAGTGGGTAGAAGCTGCCAGTCCGAAATGCGACGGAAGATCGCCACTAAGTTCCTACGCGAGCTCATATACCGCTACGGTTTCCCAACAAAGATCATCACGGACAACGGCACAAACTTCGCCAAGGGAGCAATGGCCGAGTTCGCGAGGAGCACCACATCCGCTCGACCGCACCGCAGACACCGAATCCAACGGCCAGCGGAACGAGCCAACCAAAGCATCCTCCACGGCTCGAAGCCGCGACTCAAGTACCACTCGAGCGCACCGGTGCTGGGTCAAGAGCTTCCTCCGTCATCCGGGGAATTCGCACTCGGTCAACAGGTCGACGGATTCACCCCTTCATGGTCTACGGCGCGAAGCCGCCATGCCAACCGACCTCGAACACGACTCGCCGGATCGCCCATTATACGGAGGCCGAAACGAACTGGCCCGCCAAGATGGGCTCGACCAACTCGACGAAGCGACCGCCCGATCGCAAGACCGCTATCTATCGCCAAGGGCCCGCGCTACCACAGCCGACGGGTGAAAACCCGCACCTTCCGTGAAGGCGACTTGGTGCTACGCCTCATCCAGACAAGAAGGGCATGCACAAGCTCTCCTCCATGGAAGGCCCGTCGCTATCGGCACAGACTGCAACGACGCTTACTACCTCGTCGACGTCTGCTGGACGGTGAACTCGACGTCAAGCCGTGGAACGTAAATCTTCTCCTAAGTTCTATACCTAGAACCCCACATGTGTACTCTCCAGTCGCTATGAATAAAAGAAACGGTTACCGCAAAAATTCGTCTACTTCCATTCCTTGTGCCACTCGACTGTAATTAACAGATATGCTAAAATACGAAGTCAACCCTTGGTACAGCGACCGCACGGGCTAAGTAGTGCGATGCAAGAGCACCGAGTCATTTCAGGTCTTGCATCGCCCACTTAAAAACGCCAACCGGAGCCCCATCGAGTCGCTTAGCTCGACTGGTTTTACGAACCAAGACATCTGCCCTCGCTTCCCACAATGACCTCGGTCCTCCGCATCCTTGGCAGAGCGACTAACGGCTAAGTACCACGCCGGGACCGGATACCAGTTCGCCTCGATCGGACAGGAAAACGCCAAGTAAGAGAGCGTGCTCAGACTCGCCACGCGATCGACCCACCGGGCCAGCAGGAGCGACGCGCTAACACAAACGCGCCAGTCCTCAACCACCCTCGAAGTCGCGCTTGAACTACTAAGTACCACGCCGGGACTCGCCACCCGCACCGCTCACAGACGGAAAACGGTAAAGTATAGAGCACTCGAGGAGTCGCTTTGCATCGGCTCTCCGAGCTGGCAAGTAGTCGACTCAACCAACAACACACGTGATAAACAACAAAACATCATATTTAAGGTGAAACCCGCAAAGGGCGGACGCTACCGGGACTCACCCAAAATCAATCCAAAACACGCAAACAAATAGCAAAATGAACACAACGCTCCATTCAATCGCATATCGCATTGTCTTACATTACAAAATATGCCTACCGCAGAATTGTTACTAACACTATTCCGCAGGCTTCGACGATGAGGTACCAGCGCCCCCGGCGCTCCGGATGAATACGGGTACGGGTTCGATGGATAAGTTGTCACTGGCCCGCCATCGCCGCGGAAGGGCTGCTCGACCTGAAGTCGCGATGCGCGGCTGGCGCTCGGGCGCGACGACCGCTTCTGGTACGGAAGAAGGTCGCCCATCGCCCAAACACGCCCGAATACGCGCGCAAGACGCCCGCAGCTTAAGAACTTCGACAGATCCACCGTGCACGATGAAGGATAACCACCGTCACGCCGCCGAGGTCGAAATCTCGGGTGGGCGAGTCCCACTCGAGCCGCCGCCGCCCACGTCGAAAAGCCGACCGCCATGAACTCCACGGCGGCCTTCTCCAAGTACTCCCACACCTCAATGAGGTCATTGGGAATAACCTCCGTGGCGACATCTCTTGAAGGTAGGCGCGGATGCAAGTCGCCGATGCCGCCGAAGTCGACGAGCATGCTCACGCACTCTCGCATCAAGAGAACTCGCTTCATGGCTACCAATCATACGGCCTGCTAGATGGAAACAGTTGTGAGCACCACGGAAACCACAAAATACAACCACAAGACTGGAAGACGACTCACCGATCAACGGGCGGGCGAGCCCATAATGAAGCTTTGAAGCGATGTCTTCGCCTGAAGCCCAACGATGAGGGCTTCCGACACTTCCGTCTTCCTCCGCGGCAAACGGCCCTTTCGCCTGCTCACGAGCTCGCTTCTTCTTTCCCGCAGTTCGCGGCCGAGGTCGGCAATCTTTGCTCAAGCCGCTTAACGCAGACTTCGCCGCCACCGCCAAATAGGGACAAGCTCCGGCGAGCCACCTCTGCAGCAATCGCCTCAAGCTCCTTGTTTACTTTGAGAGCGCCAACTCCTTTCAAGACGCTGTCGAGCCAATCGCCCGCCGACTCAAATAAACCCGCAAAGTTTCAAAGTCACCACACGAAACAACTCGGTGCTCACCCGCTACAATTTAGCGGGTGCGCACTCGGGACCGGCGGCTCGAATATTCGGTGCTCACCCGCTACAATTTAGCGGGTGCGCACTGGGACCGGCGGTCGAATATTACAGTGCTCACCCGCTAATTTAGCGGTGCGCACTGGGACCGGTGGCTCGAAAAATACTAAGTGCCAACCTGCTACAATTTAGCGTAGTACGCACTCGGGACCGACTCAACGCATTTAAACAAATAATTGTAAAGAATCGTGCCGCAAAACACCGACCTAATCCTCGGGACCGAGGTACCGGATGGCCGCCAAGCATGCCGCAGTGCGCGCGCCCACGGACGCAAGCAGCGCCGGTGTGTGCCCGCGACGTTGGTCAATCTCAGCGCCGGCGGCCTCGAGCGGGTTCGAGTCGCAGCCTCACCGCCGTGGGCCGCTTTGGTCATGAAGCGGGAAGGTAGCACCCGCCCAAAGGAGCTCGCTTCTTCCGGTCTAGGCAACGGCGCCTCCTTCGTGGATGCGGTCGCTTCAACGGCGGCCCAGCCGGCGATCGCCGTGTCGTCAGAGACAGTGACGATGTCATCGCCCTTGGCCTTCTTGCTGCCTTCCGTGGAAGCGGCGACCTCATCCACCTTCCTCTTACGAGAAGGGTCCTCCCCGCTAGTGGCGGAGGGCACCTTGGCCACCGTCGGATGGCTCATCTTCTTCACTCCGGTCCTACGCATCGAGACAATTCAGGAAAAAAGATTCAAAATACTAAGAGAGAAAGGCGAACGCCGAGTGCACTCACTTGGCGACGGGAATGAGACGCAGCCCTGTGCGAAGGCCGGCCGGTTTTTCCAGCTCGGGGCCGGCGATCGAGCCCTGTGTCTAGGGTGCCAGGGCCCGTGACACGACGGTTTCTTTGATGTCGAGGTAGCGGTTGGCGCCCGGGCGCCTCGGAGGTTTCCTTGCTAGGAGCTGCCGCGACCGAGCCTCCTTGCGAGGCGAGACCGCCACGCTCGACCCCTTTGCGAGGTGAAGTCGCCACCGGGCCTTCCTAGCCCGGAGATCGGCGCCAAGGGCGGGGTATCGAGGCCAGCGGTGCCTCCATGGATGGTGCGCCTAGCGTGATTGTTGCCGGGCCGCCTGGCCACCGCCGAGCTATGGCGCCGGAGCTGCTCATTGAGCGCTGGCGGTGAGGCCATCTTTGGCGGCTTCGCCCTCCTTAGGGGGCCCTCGCCTTTCTCCTTCTTCTTCGCGGGAGTGGCCGACGGAGCGAGGTGGTCTCGGAGTTCCTCATCATGACGCCGAGGCTCCGCCGCCGAGTTCGCTGACGCTGCCCGGGTCTTTCGGACCAGGGGCGATCTCCTTCGGATTCGCCCTCATCGCCCTCATTGCCCTTGGCGGAGGCGACTCGCTTGTGTCCGGGCGGATGGCCCAGTCGTCGTTATCGGCGGTGGAAGCCACCCTTCCACCACTTGGAATAGCTGCTAACACGGAACAAAGTTAGAATTACCGCATCGCATATGCTGCGATCGCGAATAAGATCAGGTTATTACCGTTGGAGCCGGACGCCGTGGTGTATGGAGGAGCCCGCCCGCGATCCGCATGCCGCCTGGTGATCCTCTTCGCCAGAGGTAGTCCTCCGGCTTCCACTCGAGGCAGGCCTTCGCCGAGTCTTCGCCCGTATCGGTACATGTAGTGCTACCGCTGGGCGAGCGGGACGAGTCGCCGCCAAGCCAACTTGTACAGGTTCACCGTCGAGCCCTTCTTCTTCGACCGCGAATGGTCCGGAGCATCTCGCCGACGACCATCCGCCGATCGCCGGAAGCTTGGCGACCTGAAGATTGCGCGTTCGAGCGGTCGGCCGAGTACCGTGGGATCGCCGCCTCTCCTCGGTCGCCGGTCACGTAAAACCAAGACTTTTTCTGCCGCCGCTTTGGCCGCAGCATCAAGTCGAAGAAGGAGGCTTTGGATTTCAGCTGGAAGGTTAAGCCGCCGCAGCTAGCATTGTCGCCTCCTCGCGGCTGATCCGTCCATGGAATGATCTTGCCACAAGGGAAAATAGGGCCGGCTAAGTAGCACTCGCAGAACGCCACAAAGATGGCGAGCTCGATACTATGGGGACCCAGATCCGAGGGCTGGATCTCGAGTAGGCGCAGGCGCCTAAGAACAGAGAAGTGGAAACCCTAAACCCCGCCGAGGTGACTAGTGAAGCAGATGAACTCTCGCGCTGGTTCGGGATCGCTTTCTCCGCGGGATTCGCCAACAGCCGCCCGAGATTCGGCCTCTCGAAGGAGGCCGCTGCGCCCGGTACACTTGGATCTACCCCAAGGTTCGGAGAGGGCCATGGCTGAGGATTTGCTTGGAGGTCGGAGGATTGCGTCGCGAGATCAACGGGCGAAAGATATGCATTTCGGAAGAAATGGTGGGCGGTTGGCTTCCGATGGCCAACCATTCCCTTATATAGCGAGAGCTGCCCGCCAAATTAGGGGCCGTACCGCATGATGATTACGCCAAAGTTACCGTTAAGTTACCTTAACGGCTAGTTTGACCACGCCGACGGTCCGCCTCCGCCACTCGGTTCGCTGAGTTATTCGCCGAGGCCACGATCCGGTTCGGTGCACTCAAACGCGACTCGGTTCGCGGATTTTTCCTTTGTCAGGAGCCCGCCGACGATTCGATCGATGCCAACTTGAAGCCAGATACTCGATCGCCAGCCACCCGCGCCTAATCGACGACGGCCTCGGGACTACTGATGGGGATATGCCTACGGGTATCCTCGCAGACGCTTCCGACCGCCCAAAGGCTGGCGAGTGGGCCTCGCAGAACGGTAGTGGATCAAGGCCCATCAGGTACCAGCATGGAGGTCAAGGCCCAGTAGTAGATAGGCCTCGGTCTCGAAAGTTAAACGATTGACAAAGTTGTAAATCAATCGGTTGAGATATGTAAACCCTAGGGAGGTAAGCCTATATAAACCTCCCTAAGGGGTGAGTAGAGATACGCCCTCGATACACCCAAGCAACTTCGCCGCCAGCCGAAGTTCGCCCATTGTAAACATCTCCATAATACAATCTAGCAGGAGTAGGTCTTTACCCTCCGGGGGGCCGAACCTGGGTAAAACCCTGAGTCTCCGCCCTCATCTCGCACCGCAGATGGCTGGCCGCCCTTGCCCTTCGTTCTACTACTCGCTGCCGATTGCAGCATCTGCCGTGGTCATTCCCTCGACACACGCGTTGAGCGTCACCTCGACTTCGCGAGCACGGTGAGCACACCCGTTTCTCCCCTTGCTTCCTAGAATCGCCGCGACACCACCGTCTGAGCGTCGCCGCCGCCAGTCCTTGGTCAAGGCAGCTGAGCCTGTTGGATCTTGATCCTGTGGCTAACATTAGAACCTGAGCGAAAGGGTATGAGCGTTCGAAGGCGCGCGATCTGTTAGATCCAACGATCCACGTAGGCGGTCTATGCGAACCGCACCGCCAATAGAATTGCGCGTGGCAATCGGGTTACATTTAAAACAGGAATTTGAATCTGATTATTGTGCAAACTTGTAAAATCCATAATTTTCAAACCACACGTCCAAGTTTTGCAAATTTTATGTCAATGGATTTAGAAAAACAAGCCCTAGCCAACCATACACTTTGTTTAGTAAAAAGCTTCTGGTAAAATGTTTGTCTTTGCAGAAACTTGTGTATGCTTGTTTAGGATATAAAATTTATTCCAAAATGATTTTGGGGTTGAAATCTTTGCAAAATGGTTTGTTGTGAACCTACTGACCTTAGGAACCAACTTATGGATTTAAAAATGTATTTTGTGAAGATTAGGATTGAATAATTGAATTAGCTCATTTCTAGTCAAATAAAAATATTGATTTTTATATGGAAATGATTTTTGAGAAAAACCTTTGGAAATTTTTTGATTCAAACCTACTGACCCTAAAAACCAAGCTTTGTGAATTAACAACTTATTTGTTGAACAAAATAAAATTGTTGCCTTGCTAAAAACATTTTCCACCATATGAAATAGTGGTTTGATTTAAAAATGGTTATAGATAAAACCCTTTTGCAAATGGGTTTGACACTTTAGGAAATGGCCACTTTGAACCTTTTAATGTATAGAGCCTAGTAGCAAACACCTTTGCAAATAAAACTATCTTTTGCATGCTTGCATGCATGACCTTGTTTCAATTATTTTATGTGTGCTAAATTGATTGAATATTGGTTGGAATGCTAGTTGAATCTATGTTTACTTGATTGATTTGTAGTGAAGTTAGAAGAGTGTGATATTAGCAAGATCAAGAAGTGAACCAACATCCTCTACCAAAAAGGCAAGTGACACTATCATCCAAGTCCTACTAATTTCATTACACTTAGTGGATTTTGAAACATGCATGATGGGGTCTACTATATTTTGCTATGCTAAATCCTAATAGGATACCCCTATATATTCCTTAGTGAAAACAATGTAGTTGTAATATGCTTAGCCCTGCTTTATATATTGAGAACGGATACATGTTGAGATTATGAGAAGTATTGAAAAGACTTGTGTTTTATATAATAAAACAAGTACTCAATGAACCGCCTGGGCGGACAAGGATACTCAAGTTTTGGACAAGGTGGCAACAAGAGGAACCATTTTTATATGGCAATCTCTTTTTGTTGTGCACTAGAAGAAAACCACCCAGGGACTTAGATATTGAACATGTTTCTGGTACAGTGGCTTCCGTGTACAACCACATGCTAAATGGGCACTGGCTTAGTCAACTACATAGTGGAAGACCCATGCATTGCCCTCTTCAGGTTACTAGAATGAGGGAACTTGAAACCCTACATTGGTGCCTGATAGACAAGCTAGCATTGTGTATTGGGAGGACTCCTATGGAAAGACTTCGTCACATTCTCAATCTGCCAGTACTCCATCTTGGTGAGTACTTATCCAGCGGCCACTGGTGGCATCAAGATGAGAATGTGTCATGTGGGTAAAGTGTACAACTTCTGCAGAAGATAAAAATCTAAGTACTTAGCCGTGTCCCCGGTTATGGACAATACTGAGCAACTAAGGCCTGAAGCTATGGGAAATCTCGACATTCCAATTTCTAAAAGTAAAACTTGAAAGTGACAACAAGAGACTTGAAGCACTTGGAGGTTTCCAAGGAGTTCAGAAAGATTTGACAAAAGATCAAAACTATTTTGAAAAGATAGTATAAACTATGTTGCTTTCTGCAAATGAGCCTATAACCCTACTTAGCCAAATATGCATGTAATGTTAGGATCCACTTATTTCTACATAGTAGTGAAACTTGCCAATACAATTCAAATGTATTGACCCTTGTGGCTGCAACTTATTATGTTGCAGGTTTGTTTGATGTTAAGTGTGTTGATTAGGATTACAAGTCTACAACCAACATGACTGCCTGTGGCACTTTGAAGATGAAGGACCCCATGCTTATAGATATTCTGTTGCAAATGTAATGTGATAGCCAAATGAGCTATGTAAGATGTAATGAATTATTTTATTCCTGGTTATAAAGTTGTAATATGACCTTTGTTTCTTGATATTACATCTTAACTGTGGATGCTAGCTATTGATCCAGGGACTAGCATTGTAAACACAGGGATCTCTACCTTATTAAAGGTTGGGACCTCTACAGATGGTATCAGAGCATTGTGTTGCCTGTAGGATTTGTAAACCTAGGATTGGACAAAAACCCTTAGAAAAATAGGAGTTGTATTTGTTCCAAAACTTATATACAAACAATCTTGTAAAATCTTTCCCTCAACCATTTTGGTTTTGATTCTACATCTCATCTTTTTCAAACTTGATGGACAAAACCTACCCCATGGCCAAAGACTTCACCATGAGCTAAGGACTTCTTCAACTCTAATGAATTCAACATGTTCAACTCTAATGACTTCAACATCTTCAGCATTTTCACCAAGGACTTCAACCTTGGATATCACTAAGGACAAGTGAGACAAGAAATCTTGCTCAAGATTTGGAGACTAAGGAAACACAAATTAGAAGGAGGCATCATCACCTTTGAAGTTTGTGACCAAGAGATTTCCCAAGGAAACCATGATCTCAAGCAAGAAGAATCAACCAAGAAGGATGGAAAGATCACAAGTGAACCATATAGATGGACCACCATATTTAGTTTAAGCCAAACCCACCAACTTATGTGGTGTAACAAAAATATTTTTGGTTGCCTAAGAATATGATTGGAAACTTGTGTTTGAAAGGAGTGTTTGATTGTGATTGCTTGCACATTGTTTGTGTGAATTGTGAAGTGTGTGATTAGAATTATTTCCTTAGAGATATTTGCCTATTCTAATCTCAATTCAACCCAAACAGATGACTACTCCAAGAGACTCCAACATCAAGGTTGATGACAACAACAACAGCCAAGAGGACAATGAGAGAACTTATAGACACCCAAAACCAGTTGAACCAAGTGACAGCTCAATTTATAGCCAACACTAGTGGGGAAGATCCAACCATGCAAAGTTTTTTTGAAACCCAAGCCCAATTGTTGCATAAGGTGACAGATCAAATGATCAACATGGAAAGCAACTCTTCCAAAGGAGTTTGTGACAACAAGGATGACAAAGATGTTATTCTAGAAGGAACCCAAGCTTGCAATATTTGTGGAGACAAGGATCACACTTCCAAGGAGCATGGAGATCAATGCCCCAACTGTGAAGAGAAACTGTTGGGAATATGCCCTAGAGGCAATCATGTATGATGATATTTCCCATTGTATTCATAAAGTTATTAAGTAGTCCTTGTATAAACATCTGATGTGTATCATTGAATATGTGATTCAGTTGTGGAACTATGCATTCATGTTGTTTGTACTAAATATCCTTGGTCATTGAGGTTGTGCTGGACACACAACTTAGACCAATGTGAAAGTTGGCTTGATGACTCGGTTCCACTTGTCATGGGCATGGAGATGCTATTCCAACTTACACAGACTAGGCTAAAGAGTTTAGCGAGTCGGATTGACCCATATTGAGGTACAACGAACTAAGCTGTCATTTGTATATCTCAATCAATGTAATCCTTAGACCTGAGGTTGTTGCATAGTCGAGTTGAGGATCACCGACTTAGGTTACATCAAACGCTGATCCGTGGCGGGCGGTTATAAAGGCGAGTTCGGGTCGACCGAGAATCAAGCTGCGTGATGTGAATAACCAAGATGGGATTTTGCCCTCCACTCGGAGAGATATTCTCTGGGCCCTCTCGTGAGATATGATTCGAAAGCATGGCCATGCGACTCGGTTAAGTGTTAACCGAGGCGATCGGCTAAGAGTTAGTCGGGTGAATCACTTATCTCGGATCGAGAAGAGTTAGACTATTTAAGGGATGACATATATTCGCCTATAGTCGACAAGGTATATCGTGAGGCAAAAGGGACTCGGACATAAGTCACATTGAAAAGGCAAGTCGTCATGACTCTTTGGTACTTTGGAATCGACGTTACGCTCAGGGAGCCGATGCCGATTGATCGATTGTGAGTTGGACTCAAATCGTGTCCAAGTAACCATGAGCTCAAGGGTCACACACTTAAGAGCGGGAGCAGGTTGGATTGGATCCGAATCATATAATCTGGTTGGGTAGGACCTAAACCAGATTAGGACTGAGTTAGTGAGTTGGAATCACGGTGACTAATGTTATATGGGCTTTTGTGAATGCGTCGCGAGCGAGCCCACGCTCACTCCTATATATAGTGGAGCACAGTAACCCAGAAGGGTTAATCGTTGTTCGGTTAGGTTATTCCATGTGTTGGAAACCCTAGCTCCACAGCAGTCCAGCCGCCGTAACGAACCTAGCAGTTCGCCACGGCCTCCTTGTAATGCGTGTGGATACCGAGAGGTTCTGCGATCGGCACCGGACGATCAGATCGTGAGGACTGCCGCATCAATCGACGCGCTTCATCGTAATCAAGAACCGCGTCTAGTGGTAAACCTCGTGGCCTTCTACCTCGGCCAGATCTTGGGATCACCACGTTGGAGGAAAGTTTTATTTTATCTCTGCGTGGCCCAACAGTGGTATCGAGGCGATAGCTCTGGTTTTAGGCTCGAGATCTCGCATATATGATATGCGGTAGGCTATAGATGAGATCTATGTGCTGTTTTGGTCGATCTATGAGATAGATCGGTTTTGTATGAAGTTGATTGGATCAACTATACCGGGGAATGGTAGATTCGATTTCCGTGATCATACCGAGGTCGTGGAACGACATACCCTCACCGTCGGCTTCCGCCATCGGGGTAGACTGTGACACGTAAATCCAGAAGTGGTGATCGAAGATCAAAAAGTTTGATCGAATCGGAACGATGGTCGGAATCCATGTTCGGATCGTAGATGAGATCTACGTTTTCGGAATCCATGCCCTGTCGTAGCGCTTTAGATGTCGTTGCGAGTTTCACAACGCCGGTAGATATTGTATCTATGCATAACTTGTTTTTGCAGGAAGTTGTGAATGGTATGGTTCATGTGCATGTGATGTATGTGTGTAATCCATACGTGATCTGCGAATCACGGTTTTTGTCACGGCCGGAGCCTAGGTGTCATTTTATTGTATAACGACTGCGTGTCGGATTCTCTATGTAATTTACTTTACTAAGCTAGTGTAGCTGTTTGAGAACCGGAAGGCATGCAGGCGTTATACATGTCGGCGACATGGAGTAAGACTAAGTGACAAGAGTTGGCACGAGTCGGATTACGTGCTTTGTGGAGATGGAGATCGCCATGAAGAGAGCCATACCATTTCACATTATAATTGCTTTATTTTGTGTTATTGTTATGTCTCAGTTTTACCTCTATTAGATAGTCGGTAAAATTTAATCCTCAAAGAAGGTCTAGTCGGTTTTCACCGGTGTTTGCACCATCACAAGTCGGACATTTTGGTAGTGGGCTCATAAAATTGAGGTGCTGCCAATTCTTTCCGACTAGGTGGGTTGAGTCGGACTCTTACTTGAAACACTTGGTAAGCTAGACGGGTCTATCACAACGTTGTGGGGCTCGGGAAAAGTCGGATGGGAGCCGGGCATGTGATGCCACCCGTCTGTGAGTCGCATGAGATGCGATTGACAAGGAGTTGTCTACCTAGATCACTTGACGGCTAGCAGTGATGCTAAAGCTCACTAGCCGACTTGCTTATTTAGGATCCCCGAATCACTAAGTAACCATGAGGGGTGTTGGTTCTAGTGGGAGCATAAAATATTAAAATGTTTAATATGCTTGCTCTTTTATGAATACATGTCTTAAGTGTCTTGCATATTTTCTGTTGTAGATCATGGCACCAAGTAGCGCCACCTCGATATCCGGTTTATGTTGAGAACCATTCTTGAGAAAGATAAACTGAACGACAAATTTTACCAACCGGTATCGAAATCGAGAATTGTTCTCAAACAAGAAAAGAAGGACCATGTCCTAGACAACCCACTTCCGGATGAGCGAATGAGAATGCGATCGTCGCCCACCAATGCCTACCGTCGGGCTAAAGATGAGTCCACGGATATTAGCTGTCTTATGCTTGCTCACATGGAACCGGACTTGCAAAAGCGAGCATGTTGAGGCCTCGATATGATCGAAAGCCTCAAAAGTATGTTCCGTGCTCAAAGTAAGACCGAGAGGTATCAAGTCTCTCGTGCTTCTTTGAGTTGCAAGCTTAAGGATGGTGATCCACCGAGTCCGCATGTGATCAAAATGGTTGGTTACGCAGCCTGGAGAGACTTACCCCATAAGCAAAGAGTTCGCACGGATATAATCAACTCTTCCTAGTGCATATGGGCAGTTCATTTCAACTACCACATGCATGGTATGGATAAGAAGCTCACTGAATTGCATGGGATGCTCAAGCAGAGGCGGATCTCAAGAAGGGCACCACAAGTGTTGATGGTGCAGAATATTGCTAAGTTCAAGAAGAGTTCTTGGACTAAGAAGAAGGCTAAGTTAGGAGGAAAGGTGCTCAGACCGTCCCAAGCGCCTCGTGACTAAGTCATCTCCTTCAGGATCCACTTGCTTCTACCGCAAGGCGGATGGCCACCGGAAGAGGAATCAGAAGTACTTGGCCGACAAAGCCAAGAGTGGAGGTATGACTTCCGACTCGTGGTACACTTGTTTGCAATGTTATAGACATATATCTTGGCCGATACACCTAATAGTTCTTGGGTATATGATACCGGATCAAGATTCACATCCGCAACTCGTTGGGGACTGTAAGAACTAGGAGCGTAGCAAGAGGCGAGGTTGATATTCGAGTCGGCAACAAAGCAAGAGTTGCTGGAAGTCGGCACGATGCAACTTCATTTACCTTCCGGATTCATTATGGAACTAAATAATTGTTATTATGTTCCAAGCTCGATCAAAACATTATTTCGCTTCATGTTTGATGAGGCAAGGCTATGAGTCGAATATCAAGAATAATGGTTGTTCTTTGTATTTGAATGATATGTTTCACGCTTTGCACCCGCTCGTAACGGGTTATTTATTTTGAATCTTGATGGTGAGTCGGTTTATAACATAAATGTTAAAAGGTTGAAACCAAATGATCGAATATGACTTACTTTTGGCAATCGCTTGGTCATATAAGTTGGAAACGCATGAAGAAGCTCCATGATGATGGACTCCTAACTTCGTTCGACTTAGAGTCGTTCGAGACATGCGAATCTTGCCTACTCGGCAAAATGACCAAGACACCTTCTACAAAGAGTTGCGAAAGGGCGTCCGACTTGTTGGGACTAGTACATAGTGATGTATGTGGACCAATGAGCACGACATCCAGGGGTGGTTATGAGTACTTCATTACCTTCACTGATGATTTGAGTAGATATGGATATATCTACTTGATGAAACATAAGTCGGAAGCCTTTGAAAAGTTCAAAGAATTCCAGAATGAAGCACAGAATCAACTCGGCAAGAAAATAAAGTTTCTTCGGTCGGACCGAGGAGGCGAGTACATGAGCCATGAGTTTGATGACCATCTGAAAAGTTGTGGAATAGTTCCTCAACTTACTCCGCCAGGAACGCCACAAAGGAATGGTGTTTGGAAAGGCGAATCGGACCTTGTTGGACATGGTACGATCAATGATGAGTCGGACAGACCGCCTTTATCATTTTGGGGTTATTGTCTAGAAACAGCGCTCACACTAAACAAAGTACCATCAAAATCGGTAGAGAAGACACCGCATGAGATGTGGACAGGCGAAAGCCGAGTTTGTCTTTTCTTAAGATTTGGGGTTGTGAAGCTTTTGTCAAGACTTGATCCGGACAAGCTTACGGCCAAGTCGGATAAATGTATTTTCGTGGGATATCCGAGGGAAACCTTGGGTTACTACTTCTACAACCGAGAAGAGGGCAAAGTGTTTGTCGCCGAACGGTGTCTTCCTTGAGAAAGAGTTTCTCACGGGAGTAAGTGGAGCACGGTGCAACTCAAGAAATTCGAGAGGAATCGCTAGCGTAAATCGGCTAATAGCGAATCGGCAAAAACTTTGGAGGTTGAGCCGATCGTGGCAGCCCGACAAGCAAAGACCGTATTCGAAGATCGGCAAGATTACAAGGGTTCGTGATGTGTTACCGTTAGATGCTGATGAGCCGCAAATTATTCGGAAGCGATGGTGGGATCGATTCCAAGTCATGGCTTGGAGCCATGAGATCCGAGATAAAGTCCATGGATGAAAATCAAGTTTGAACTTGGTTGATTTTGCGACGGTGCAAGACCCGAGTGCAAATGGGTCTTTAAGAAGAAAACTGATATGGATGGAAATGTTTCAATCTATAAAGCACGCCTTGTCGCGAAGGGGTTCCGACAAGTTCAAGGAGTTGATTACGACGAGACTTTCGCCAGAAGCGATGCTTAAATCAGTTCGGATCATGTTAGCTATAGCGGCCTATTTCACTATGAGATATGGCGATGGATGTCAAAACGGCTTTCCTTAACGGAAATTTAACCGAGGACGTGTATATGATACAGCCCGAGGGTTTTGTCGATCCGCTATCGCCGACAAGGTATGCAAACTTCGAAATCCATTTATGGGTTGAAGCAAGCATCTCGAGTTGGAATATTCGCTGATGAGGTAGTCAAATCGCTTGGCTTCATCAAGAGTGATCATGATTCTTGTTTGTACAAGAAGTTTAGTGGGAACAAAGTAAATTTTCTAATCTTATATGTGGATGACATATTACGATTGAAATGATGTCCAGATGTTGCAAGAAACCAAGGAATCATTGGAAAGGAGTTTCTCAATGAAAGACTTGGGTGAGGCAACATACATCCTAATCCGGATCTATAGAGATAGATCAAGGAGGCTCATTGGATTGAGTCGAGTACTTATTTGGACAAAGTGTTGAAAAAGTTCAACATGGAATCGTCTAAGAAGGGTTCTTACCAATGTCCCATGGTGTAAAACTTAGCAAGACTCAAGGTCCTTCGACAACCGATGAGCGAAGTAGGATGAGTGCGATTCCATATGCTTCCGTAGCTTGGATCCATCATGTACGCCATGATTTGTACTAGGCCGGATGTTTCCTATGCTCTAAGTGTTGTGAGCGATACCAAGCTGATCCTCGAGAGATCCATCGATAGCGGCTAAAAATATCCTAAAGTACTTGAGAAGGACTAAGGATATGTTCTTGGTTTATGGTGGTGAAGATGAACTCGTGTAAAGGGTTACACGGATGCGAGTTATCTCACCGACGATGATTCTCGCTCGCAATCCGGATACGTGTTTATTATAAACGGAGTGTGAGCTGGAAAGTTCCAAGCAAGAGACTGGTCTCTGCGTCACAACAGAGGTTGAGTATATTGCGCCGGAGGCGAAGGAAGTCGTTGGATGAGGAATTTCCTCATGGATCTTGGTGGTTCAGGCTCGCCCAATCGGTGACGTTGTAACACCCTGAATCGGACCTATGCAAGTTTGAGCAAAATTCGCCAAACCCGATAGAAACGATTCAAAGGTGCCCACCAGCACTTTCGCGGATGGAAAACGAAGTAATAACATTACACAACAGTCCTCGATGGGACCCACGTAAGATATATATAATGACTCAAAGAGTCAAGAATACGATATTATTTACAAAGATCCAAATCACCTTGAAAACGAGTGCCCCGGCTACGGACAAGATGCAAATGAGGCTAAGAGCCCAAGAATAACCAATGGCGCCCATAACGCCTGTGCCAAGCCGAAGAGTAACCCCGCTAACGACGCCGATCTCATAACCGCTTAAACAAAAGGGTGCCGACAAAGGGCAAAGGAAAAGAGGAGCGCCAAGATCGAGGCCAAGACATGGCGAGGCTAGACCGCGTGTCCTCGCCACATAGGTATGGTGGATCGAGCGGCAACATGCACTAAACAACCTATAGAGACTCGATACCGGCGGATATCGAGAGGGATAAGAATGACCTAACCGATCCAACCTGAAGTTATCACCAAACAAACCCATCCCGGTGTTTCCCTTGAGACCAAACGAGAAGTCAACCGAGGAACTCACACGGGCGCTTTATTTACTCGCTTATCGCAGCAATTACTAGTCGCATAGATAATTGTCCCGGTAAAGAAGCAGGGTCTGCTTAGTTATTCATTCCGCTAGAAGTTGCAACAATTACTAATCGATACAGATAGCATGAGATAAAACCAAAACCCAAAGTAGCTTGTTGATACTTTTATGAAGCCATTCCAGAAGTTGCAATACTTACTAGTCGATACAATTGTCGCAAGCGACAACCAAACAAGCAATCGTGGGCATTAATTAGCCGCTCCATTATAGTGGAGCTGATTACTAGTCATTATAAGTCAAATTTATAGCAAATAAACTTTAGTTATGCTTGTCTATGATCGAGATCGGCTCCAAGTCGCCCATATCCGCGACACGGCTTTCGTAAAGTTTTACCCGCCGGGTGCACCAATAGCAACACACGCCGATCAACCTCGAAAAACCAAATCAAAACCCAACGAGGCTTTCACATCGAACAATCACAGATTCAGAATATTGTGGGGCCACCCTTAAGTAGAATCTGAACGGCCACCGACTCCGAGACGGACTTAAGGTTTGGGTAGACGGTCAGGAACGATCGGGAACCCGAAGTGTGGCTGGGCTTGTCGACACCACGGAATCGTGTCCCGATCCTAACAAGACATGGTGCCTCGCACAATTTAAATACGTAAAGTAGCATGGCATAAGTACAGGATCGTAAATAAAACCTCAAACTAGTTTGGGCCCCAAGAAATAAGAATGAATCAAGCTCGCCTGGGGGTCCCATATACCTCCCGGATGTGGATAGCGATAAATCAAGGAACAGTATCAAGTACTGGGTCTTACGGACACAAGTGGGCTCGAAACCAAATATTATCTATCACCCACCGATGCCTCTCGCTATTTCAATTTTAGTTGTTAAAGAAATTAAAGTGACGATAAGTAAAACTATGATCATCTCCATCATCAACATGCGGCAATACATCAAGAATCGTGGCATATGACGACACACATCAAGACTTGAGCAAGCAACTACGACGCCGCAAAGTCCAACTATCTACCAATCGCCAAGTAATAGGAGGTGTCCAAGGCAATATATGGCTGCAAGGGATATCACGGGTACGAAAACTAGAGCATCGCAACACAGATAGCAATAGATCAACAGAGGGAATAAAGACTATAAAAGTAAGATAGGTAGAAAGAGGGAGATGCTCGCCTGAAAACATGTCGAAGGTTCATTCGAAGATCGGGGCGAAGCTCACATCAACTCAACGGCCTTATCCGAAGAAGCAAAACACTAGAAGAAACACCGGATGCACTATTTAATACTAAGGCAAAAGATCGGCATGATGCATGCATGATGAATGACATGGCAAGGTGCGATGCAATTAGGTCATATTAAGTGGAACCGGGTCCCGACAATTAATTAAATGGTTCATGTTATTTAGCTACCCGCAAATTAAATGTTGTTTTAACAAGGCAAGATTATAGTATTGGTTCTACACAAGTTTAAATGAGGCCGATAGGAGACTAGACTTGTCCGCATGGGCCCCATATTTAATTATTAGGTGAATCGCATAAGGCCCCAACCCACATGATAAGATGCATGCATGAACAATTATTATCGACAAGTTGTATTTCAATTATAAAATAGGGTTTGCGGAGAGGGTTCACATTAAGGGGTCTCACGAACTTGGGGTTCCGGGTTCGGGGTTCGAGGTCGGTCTGGGTCCAGGTTCGACCTGACTTGGGGTTCCGGCTCGACGGGATCGTTTGGACTCCGGTCGCCTCGACATCGGGTGGATCTTGGGCATCCGGGAGGAAGCACTTGTCGACCGGGGCTCGTGTCCGGGCGATCGGATCTTCCGGTCGGTGTCGTTTGTCGTCAGGCGTATCTTGTCGGTTCCACCTCAAGGCCTTGTTGTTCCGCGGCAATCTTAGCGTCTTTGGATCCGGGGTCTCGGCGACCTTGCTCAGGGGGAAGTTCTCGGTGTTGTTCCGTGAAGGAGGACTTGTCGATCCGCGTTGGCCCTCGAGGTCGATGGCGAACTTGTCCGCATCGGGTTCGGTCCGCGGGTTCGCTGTCTTGTCGGCCCTCGAGGAGATCATGGCAAGCCGCCGGGTTTGGCCTTCGGGGTTTTTGGTAGATGGTCCCATGTAGTCGATCATGGCGAGCTTGGCGCGACACCGGTTCTCGGGGCATGTTGCCGGTCATGGCGTCGAGGTCGGGAAGATCTTGTTCTAACTTGTTCGGCGTTGACGGACTTGGTTCGGCCGGGTCTCGTGAAGCCACATCAATTGGGTCACCGACAACAACACCAACATCTTAACAAACGGGCGGAGGAACCGCCGGGCTGGCGCAGCTTATAGCCACCACCCCACCGCCACGCCTCCGCAACGCCGAGCAAAACCCGCCGCTGTACCGGGGCGGCCGACGAGGCGGCTCGGCTTGGCTTGGACCTCGCTGCCGTGTCATAGGTGAAGGCGCAGGGCGACAAGGACGTTGACGCGACGCAGCGCTTGAGGCTTGAGCAGGAGGCCGGTGGCTGGACGCCGAGGAGGGGAACCGAGAGGAGCTCGGGGCCTGGGCGTAGCCAGAGGGAGGCCTGGGCGATGAGGCGGTCACGGAGGAGCGAGGCGGGCGAGGTCCGCGCGCTGGAGGCGGTGGACCGGCGGCGGCTCGCCAGGCCGGTGAAGGCGAGGGGCTCACGAGATGGAGGGACGACGCACGGCGGGAGGCGGTCGGCCGGGCAGGGGCACCAGAGGAAGGTTCGCTGGGCGGCCAAGCAAGGGCGCAGCGGTCATGAGGCGGACGGCCGAGGCGGGTGGAAGGCGGCGGCGAAGCGCGGCTTGGGCGAGGCGCGAGCCACGGCGGCAAGTGGGAGGCGGCTGGGCGCTGCCGGAGCGGAGGAGCGACGGGTCCTCAAGGCTGGGCGAGTAGTTGGGGAGAGGGAGGACATGACGGAGGAAGGAGCGCGGTGGGTGGGGCGCCAATGGTGGAGGTGAGGGGGCAAGGCGTGGCCGGAGAGGGAGGACCAAGGGGTGGTGATGGGGAAAAGGGGGGTCGGGAGGGAGGTTGGAGAAACGGGAGGGGAAGGAGGGAACGGGCTGGGAACGCCACGCAAAGGGGCGCTGCTAGCAGGTGGGCCCTGGGTGTGGGGCCCAGAGGGACAGGGGCGCGGGTGTGAGCTGGTGTGAGCCGGTGCCGGACGCTGGCCGGTGGGTCCTGCAGGGAGGTTGGTGGGGTGAGAGATGAGGGTGAGTCAAGGTAGGGGATTGGTTAGAGGAAGGGGCAGGTGGTGGCACTGGTATTGGAGGGGTGATGTGGAGGTTGGGTTGTAGATTAGTTGGTAGGTTTAGGATTATGGGTGGACCGGTTGGACCGATTCAAAATCCTGGGTGGTCGTCGGGGTCGATCGCCCGCTCGATCGCCTAACCGAAAACAATATAAATTTTATTTGTCTTGATAACACCGCTTGCAAAACATATTTAGTCAAAAAATATTCCGCGAATTCGGTTTGGCGCTTAAATAAAAGATGGGGCTTTAGAAAACAAAACGGGCTTTGGCGAAAATAGTTTTGGCAAACAATGCATGATGATGACGATGCAATGCACAAATTCAACGCGATTTTCTAGTAGTGGTTTTATGGGATGCCACACCGACCACTAACAAGGGATCTCGCCGAGATCCGCCTCATGGTACCGGAAGGAAGGTCGGCGCATCTTCTCGCTTCGTAGATCCTCGCGACACCACTAACAAGAGTTCATCCTCCATCTTGAAATCATGACACCACCAACAAAGGGTCGTTTCGCTCGCCGAGAGAACACTGGAACAAAAGGTCGAAAGTAGAGGTATCAACAAATAAAGCCACCTCTAACTTCCGGAAAGAGGGAACCGATGCATTCTCGCCCACTTCACCGCATAAAAGCGAATAGAAAGGGTAGTCGGCATGGGGCCAATCCATCACGCACCCAAACTATTACTCCGCACAAGTAAGTAGTAGGAGAGCGGCAACCATTCTCTAATCAGATCAAGATCTCGCAAGCGAGGTTCGAACAAAGGAGTGATGCGCATCGCATCGGCCCGGCGGATGATGTCGTCGTGTCAGAAACACCTAAGGCACAACAAGGAACAAAGAAGGGTAACACCAGAGACGGATTCATCGTGCAGCTTGAACACCGTAGAACACCGCTATGAGGAGGAAGCGAAACCCTGAAGGTACGACGGGAAACCCAACCACGAGAAGTCCTGGACTCGAAGAGAGAGAAGAGAGCGGATTCAAAACACGTCGAGATAAGAGGAGAATAGCAGAGGGGTAAGAAGTAAAATCAGACTTAGTCAGAACTATCCAACCGATTTTGCAAAATAGTTTTGACACTCTACTTCGGCCGTTAGCTAGGTTATCCTACATTCGGACTTGTGGGGTATCGCAACCTGAGCTCGATACCACTCAGAACACCCTCAGAATTGGACCTATGCAAGTTTGAGCAAAATTCGCCAAACCCGCATAGAAACGATTCAAAGGTGCTCACCAGCACTTTCGCGGGTGGAAACGAAGTAATAACATTACACAACAGTCCTCGATGGGACCCACGTAATGTATATATATAACAATGACTCAAAGAGTCAAGAATACGATATTATTTACAAAGATCCAAATCACCTTGAAAACGAGAGCGTCACGGACAAGATGCAAATGAGGCTAAGAGCCCCAAGAATAACCAATGGCCCATAACCCTGCCCAAGCCGAAGGGTAACCCCGCTAACGCCGATCTCATAACCGCTTAAACAAAAGGGTGCTAAAGGGCAAAGGAAAAGAGGAGCGTGGTACGAGGCCAAGACACGGCGAGGCTAGAATTCGGGCGCCCTCGCCACATAGGTATGGTGGATCGAGCGGCAGCAAAAGATGCAATCGAACAACCTATAGAGACTCGATACAATGGCGGATATCGAGAGGGATAAGAATGACCTAACCGGATCCAACCTAAAGCTATCACCAAACAAACCCATCCCGGTGTTTCCTCGAGACCAAACGAGGAAGTCAACCGAGGAACTCACACTGGCGCTTTTATTTACTCGCTTATCGCTGCAGCAATTACTAGTCGTATAGATAATTGTCCCGTAAAAGAAGCAAAGGGGCGTTTAGTTATTCATTCCGCTAGAAGTTGCAGCAATTACTAATCGACATGATAGCATGAGATAAACCCAAAACCCAGCAGTTGTTGATACTTTTATGAAGCCATTTCGTTGTAGTTGCAATACTTACTAGTCAGATACAATTGTCGCAAGCGACAACCAAACAAGCAACTGTGGGCAGTATTAATTAGCCGTTCCATTATAGTGGAGCTGATTACTAGTCATTATAAGTCAAATTTATAGCAAATAAACTTTAGTTATGCTTGTCTATGATCGAGACATCGCTCCAAGTCGCCCATATCCGCGCACGGCCAGAAAGTTTTACCGCCGGGTGCACCAATAGCAACACACGCCGATCAACCTCGAAAACCAAATCAAAACCCAACGAGGCTTTCCATCGAACAATCACGATTCAGAAATATTTCAGGGGCCACCCTTAAGTAGAATCCGAACGAAGCCGTGACTCAGACGGACTTAAGGTTTGGGTAGACGGTCAGAACGATCGGGAACCCGGAAGTGTGGCTGGGCTTGTCGACACCGGAATCGTGTCCCGATCCTAACAAGACAAAGGTGCCTCGCACAATTTAAATACAGAAGTAGCATGGCATAAGTACAGATCGTAAATAAAACCTCAAACTAGTTTGTGGCCCCAAGAAATAAGAATGAATCAAGCTCGCTCGTGGGGTCCCATATACCTCCGGATGTGGATAGCGATAAATCAAGGAACAGTATCAAGTACTGGGTCTTACGGACACAAGTGGGCTGCTCGAAACCAAATATTATCTATCACCCACCGATGACTCGCTTATTTCAATTTTAGTTGTTAAACAGAAATTAAAGTGACGATAAGTAAAACTATGATCATCTCCATCATCAACATGCGGCAATACATCGAATCGTGGCATATGACGACACACATCAGCACTTGAGCAAGCAACTACGACGCAAGTCCAACTATCTACCAATCAAGTAATAGGAGGTGTCCAAGGCAATATATGGCTGCAAGGGATATCACGGCACGAAAACTAGAGCATCGCAATACGTATAGCAATAGATCAACAGGAGGGAATAAAGACTATAAAAGTAAGATAGGTAGAAAGAGGGAGATGCTCGCCGAAAACATGTCAAGGTTCATTCAAGATCGAAAGCTCACGTCAACTCAACGGCCTTATCCGAAGAAGCAAAACACTAGAAGAAACACCGGATGCACTATTTAATACTAAGGCAAAAGATCGGCATGATGCATGCATGATGAATGACATGGCAAGAGATGCAATTAGGTCATATTAAGTGGAACCGGTCCCGATAATTAATTAAATGGTTCATGTTATTTAGCTACCCGCAAATTAAATGTTGTTTTAACAAGGCAAGATTATAGTATTGGTTCGCTACACAAGTTTAAATGAGGCCGATAGGAGACTAGACTTGTCCGCATATGGGCCCCATATTTAATTATTAGGTGAATCGCATAAGGCCCCAACCCACATGATAAGATGCATGCATGAACAATTATTATGCAAGTTGTATTTCAATTATAAAATAGGGTTTATGGAGAGGGTTCACATTAAGGGGTCTCACGAACTTGGGGTTCCGGGTTCGGGGTTCGAGGTCGGTCTGGTCCGTGGTTCAACGGACTTGGGGTTCCGGGCTCGACGGGATCGCTTGACCCGGGTCGCCTCGACATCGGGTGGATCTTGGCATCCGGAGGAAGCACTTGTCGCCGGGGCTCGTGTCCGGGCGATCGGATCTTCCGGTCGGTGTCGTTCTTGTCGTCGGTGTATCTTGTGTCCACCGAAGGCCTTGTTGTTCCGCTGCAATCTTAGCGGTCTTTGATCCGGGGTCTCGGCGACCTTGGCGTCAGGGGAAGTTCTCGGTGTTCCGTGAAGGAGGACTTGTCGATCCGCGTCTGGCGCCTCGAGGTCGATGGCGAACTTGTCCCAGATCGGTTCGGGTTCGCCGGGTTGTCTTGTCGGCCCTCGAGGAGATCATGGCAAGCCGGGTTTGGCCTTCGGGGTTTTGGTAGATGGTCCCATGTAGTCGATCATGGCGAGCTTGGCGCGACACCGGTTCTCGGGCATGTTGCCGGTCATGGCGTTTCGAGGTCGGGAAGATCTTGGGGTTCTAACTTGTTCGGCGTGACGACTTGGTTCGTCGGTCTCGTGAAGCCACATCAATTGGGTCACCGATACAACAACACCAACATCTTAACAAACGAAGCGGAGGAACCGCTGGCTGGCGCAGTATAGCCACCACCCCACCGCCACGCCTCCGCAACGCCCGAGCAAAACCCGCCAGTTGTATGGGCCGACGAGGCGGCTCGGCTTGGCTTTGGTGGACGCCTCGCTGCTGTGTCATAGGTGAAGGCGCAGGGCGACAAGGACGTTGACCCGACGCGCCGCGGCCAGCGCTGAGCAGAGAGGACGGGTGGGCTGGACGCCGAGGAGGGAACCGAGAGGAGGGGGGCAAGGGGAGGCTGAGGTTGGGCGAGGCGGCCGAGGAGCGAGGCGGGCGAGGAGCGGAGGCGGGCGGAGGTCCGGCAAGGCTGGAGGCGTGGGACCGGGCGGCGGGGCGGCGCTGGGTGAAGGGCGGGCTCGCGGAGATGGAGGGACTGGACGCTACACGGTCGGCGAGGGCAGGGGCACTGAGGAAGGTTCGCGGCGCGGCCACGGCCAAGAAGGGCGCTGGCGGAGGCGACGGTCGAGGCGGTGGAAGGCGAGGCGATACAAGCATGAGGCGCGAGCCACGGCAATGGGGGGAGGCGGCTCGGTGAGTCTGCCGCCGGAGAGCGAGGAGCGACGGGTCGCGGGCGGGCGGAGCGAAGTTGGGGAGAGGGAGGACTCGCGACGGGAGGAAGGAGCGCGTCGGTGGGGCGGTGAGGTGAGGGGGGCGGGGCGTGGCGGAGAGGGAGGACCCGGGCTGGGTGACGGTGCGCGGGGTCTGAGGGAGGTTGGAGAAACGAGGAGGGGGAAGGAGAGGGACTGGGCTGGGAACGGCCACTGCAAGGGGCGCCAGTGGGCCTGGGTGGGTGGGGGCCACGGCAAGAGGGACAGGGCGGTGTGAGCTGGGTGTGAGCACTGGGCAGGCCGGACGCCGGTGGGTCCCAGGAGGTTGGTGGGGAGAGATGAGGGTGAGTTGAGGGGGATTGGTTAGAGGGAAGGGCAGTTGACGTGGCAGCCTGGTATTGAGGAGGTGATGTGGAGGTTGGGTGGGTAGATTAGTTGGTAGGTTTAGGATTACGGGTGGGACTGGTTGGACCGATTCAAAATCCTGGGGTGGTCGTCGGTCGATCCGCCCGCTCGATCGCCCAACTGAAAACAATATAAATTTTATTTGTCTTGATAACACCGCTTGCAAAACATATTTAGTCAAAACAAAATATTCCGCCACCCGGTTTGGCGCTTGAATAAAAGATGGGGCTTTTAGAAAACAAAACGGCTTTATGTAAAATAGTTTTGGCAAACAATGCATGATGATGACGATGCAATGCACAAATTCAACGCGATTTTCTAGTAGTGGTTTTGCGGGATGCCACAATTCGACACCACTAACAAGGGATCTCGCCCTCGAGATCCGCCTCATGGTACCGGGAAGGAAGGTCGGTGATCTGCATCTTCTCGCTTCGTGTAGATCCTCGCGACACCACTAACAAGAGTTCATCCTCCATCTTGAAATCGGCGACACCACCAACAAAGGGTCGTTGCTCCTGTTCGTCGAGAGAACACTCCGGGAACAAAAGGTCGAAAGTAGAGGTATCAACAAATAAAGCCACCTCTAACTTCGATGGAAAGAGGGAACCGATGCATTCTCGTCCACTTCACTGTACAAAAGCGAATAGAAAGGGTAGTCGGCATGGGGGCCAATCCATCACGCACCCAAACTATTACTCCGCACAAGTAGTAGGAGAGCGTGCAACCATTCTCGGAATCAGACTGAAGATCTCGCAAGCGAGGTTCGAACAAAGGAGTGATGCGCATCGATCGCCTGGCGTGGATGATGTCGCCGTGTCGTAAAACACCTAAGGCACAACAAGGAACAAAGAAGGGTAACACCGTAGACGGATTCATCGTGCAGTTTGACACGGACGAGAACACCGCTAACAGAGGAGGAAGCGAAACCTCAAGGTAATGACGGAAACCCAACCACGAGAAGTCCGGACTCAAGAGAGAGAAGAGAGCGGATTCAAAACACGCCGAGATAAGAGGAGAATAGCGGAGGGTAAGAAGTAAAATCAGACTTAGTCGTAACTATCCAACCGATTTTGCAAAATAGTTTTGACACTCTACCGCCGTTAGCTAGGTTATCCCACAGTCGACTTGTGGGGTATCGCAACCGCCGAGCTCGATACCACTCAGTAACACCCTCGATGGACCTATGCAAGTTTGAGCAAAATTCGCCAAACCCGCATAGAAACGATTCAAAGGTGCCACCAGCACTTTCGCGGTGGAAAACGGGTAATAACATTACACAACAGTCCTCGATGGGACCCATGTAATGATATATATAACAATGACTCAAAGAGTCAAGAATACAGATATTATTTACAAAGATCCAAATCACCTTGAAAACGAGTGCGTCCGCCACGACAAGATGCAAATGAGGCTAAGAGCCTCAAGAATAACCAATGGCGCCCATAACCGCCTGTGCCAAGCCGGAAGGGTAACCTCGCTAACGACGCCGATCTCATAACCTGCTTAAACAAAAGGGTGCCGACAAAGGGCAAAGGAAAAAGAGGAGCCAAGATCGAGGCCAAGACACGGCGAGGCTAGAATTCGGTCCTCGCCACATAGGTATGGTGGATCGAGCGCGCAAAGCATGCAATGAACAACCTATAGAGACTCGATACAAGGGCGGATATCGAGAGGGATAAGAATGACCTAACCGGATCCAACCCGAAGCTATCACCAAACAAACCCATCCCGTGTTTCCTCGAGACCAAACGAGGAAGTCAACCGAGGAACTCACAATTGGCGCTTTATTTACTCGCTTATCGCTGCAGCAATTACTAGTCGTATAGATAATTGTCCCGTAAAAGAAGCAAGTGGCCCGTTTAGTTATTCATTCCGCTAGAAGTTGCAGCAATTACTAATCGTGACATGATAGCATGAGATAAACCCAAAACCCAAAGCTTGTTGATACTTTTATGAAGCCATTCCGCTAGTTGCAATACTTACTAGTCGATACAATTGTCGCAGTTTACAACCAAACAAGCAACTGTGGTATTAATTAGCCGTTCCATTATAGTGGAGCTGATTACTAGTCATTATAAGTCAAATTTATAGCAAATAAACTTTAGTTATGCTTGTCTATGATCGAGATATCGTGCTCCAAGTCGTCCATATCCGCGGCACGGCTTCGAAAAGTTTTACCCGCCGGGTGCACCAATAGCAACACACGCCGATCAACCTCGGAAAAACCAAATCAAAATACAACGAGGCTTTCACGACTGAACAATCACAGGATTCAGAAATATTTCAGGGGGCCACCCCTTAAGTAGAATCCGCAACGAAGCCAGCCGGCTCCGAGACGGACTTAAGGTTTGGGTAGACGGCTGTGAACGATTGGGAACCCGAAAGTGTGGCTGGGCTTGTCGACACCGCGGAATCGTGTCCCGATCCTAACAAGATACAGTGCTCCTCGCACAATTTAAATACGTAAAAGTAGCATGGCATAAGTACAGGATCGTAATAAAACCTCAAACTAGTTTGTGGCCCCAAGAAATAAGAATGAATCAAGCTCGCGTGGGGTCCCATATACCTCCCGGATGTGGATAGCGATAAATCAAGGAACAGTATCAAGTACTGGGTCTTACGGGACACAAGTGGGCTCGAAACCAAATATTATCTATCACCCAATGACTCGCTTATTTCAATTTTAGTTGTTAAACAGAAATTAAAGTGACGATAAGTAAAACTATGATCATCTCCATCATCAACATGCGGCAATACATCAGCAACTGTGGCATATGACGACACACATCAGCACTTGAGCAAGCAACTACGACGCGCAAGTCCAACTATCTACCAATCAGCAAGTAATAGGAGGTGTCCAAGGCAATATATGGCTGCAAGGGATATCACGGGTACGAAAACTAGAGCATCGCAACACAGATAGCAATAGATCAACAGGAGGGAATAAAGACTATAAAAGTAAGATAGGTAGAAAGAGGGAGATGCTCGCCTGAAAACATGTCGAAGGTTCATTCGAAGATCGGGGCGAAGCTCACATCAACTCAACGGCCTTATCCACGAAGAAGCAAAACACTAGAAGAAACACCGGATGCACTATTTAATACTAAGGCAAAAGATCGGCATGATGCATGCATGATGAATGACATGGCAAGGTGCGATGCAATTAGGTCATATTAAGTGGAACCGGGTCCCGACAATTAATTAAATGGTTCATGTTATTTAGCTACCCGCAAATTAAATGTTGTTTTAACAAGGCAAGATTATAGTATTGGTTCGCTACACAAGTTTAAATGAGGCCGATAGGAGACTAGACTTGTCCGCATATGGGCCCCATATTTAATTATTAGGTGAATCGGCATAAGGCCCCCAACCCACATGATAAGATGCATGCATGAACAATTATTATGCGACAAGTTGTATTTCAATTATAAAATAGGGTTTGCGGGAGAGGGTTCACACATTAAGGGGTCTCGACGAACTTGGGGTTCCGGGGTTCGGGGTTCGAGGTCGGTCTCGGGGTCCAGGGTTCGACGGACTTGGGGTTCCGGGGCTCGACGGGATCGTTCTTGGACTCCGGGGTCGCTCTCAGATTACTGGGGTGGATCTTGGGCATCCGGGAGGAAGCACTTGTCGCACCGGGGGCTCGGTGTCCGGGGCGCATCGGATCTTCCGGGTCGGTGTCGTTCTTGTCGTCGTGCAGATCTTGTCGGTTCCACCTCGAAGGCCTTGTTGTTCCGCGGCAATCTTAGCGGTCTTTGGATCCGGGGGTCTCGGCAACCTTGGCGTTCAGGGGGAAGTTCTCGGTGTTCCGTGAAGGAGGACTTGTCGTATCCGTCGGCGCCCTCGAGGTTGATGGCGAACTTGTCCGGTCGGGTTCGTCTCTGGGGTTCGTCGGTGTCTTGTCGGCCCCTGAGGAGATCATGGCAAGCCGTCGGGTTTGGCCTTCGGGGTTTTTGGTAGATGGTCCCATGTAGTCGATCATGGCGAGCTTGGCGCGACACCGGGTTCTCGGGGCATGTTGCCGGTCATGGCGTTCTCGAGGTCGGGGAAGATCTTGGGGTTCTAACTTGTTCGGCGTTGACGGACTTGGTTCGCCGGGTCTCGTGAAGCCACATCAATTGGGTCACCGCAACAACACCAACATCTTAACAAACGAAGGAGGAACCGCTGGCTGGCGCAGCTTATAGCCACCACCCCACCGCCACGCTCCGCAACGCCCGAGCAAAACCCGCTGTTGTACTGGGGCGGCCGACGGAGGCGCTCTCGCTGGCTCGTGGACGGCTCGCTGCCAGGTCATAGGTGAAGGCGTAGGGGCGACAAGGACGTTGACCCGACGCGGCCGCGCAGCGCTTGAGCAGAGAGGACGGGGGGCCGGTGGCCGGACGCCGCGGAGGGGAACCGGAGAGGAGCTTTGGGCGGCGAGCCGGCAAGGGGAGGCCCATGGCGAGGCGTCACGGAGGAGCGGAGGCGGTCGCCGGAGGAGCGGAGGCGGGGCGGAGGACCGGCTACTGAGGCGGACGGGCGGGACCGGGCGGCGGGCCGGTGAAGGGCGGAGGGCTCGCCGGAGATGGAGGACGGACGCAGCGGGAGGCGGTTTGCGAGGGCGGGGCACAGCAGAAGGTTCATGGGGCCACGGCCAAGGGGCGCGGGCGAGGCGACGGTCGAGGCGGGTGGAAGGCGATGGCGGCAAGGCGCGGGCGGGCGGCGCGAGCCACGGCAGCGCGGGAGGCGGCTCGTGGGGTGTGCTAAGCCGGAGAGCGGAGGAGCGACGGGTCCTGCAAGGGCGCTGGGCGAGATGTAGTTGGGGAGAGGGAGGACTCGGACGGAGGAAGGAGCCTCGGGTGGGGCGCATGCAGGTGAGGTGAGGGGCGGGCAAGGGCGTGGCCGAGAGGGGAGGACCATGGGCGGTGACGGGTGGGGGGGTCGGGAGGGAGGTTGGAGAAACGAGGGAGGGAAGGAGAGGTGGGAGGGGGGGAAGCCACGCCAGGCGTGGGCGCCGAGGTGGGCCCGGGGTGGGGGCCAGGCGGAGGGACAGGGCGGGTGGGGTGTGAGCTGGGTGTGAGCAGGGCAGGCAGGCCTTGCTGGTGGGTCCTGGGTGGGAGGTTGGTGGGTGAGAGATGAGGGTGAGTTGGCGAGGGATTGGTTAGAGGGAAGGGGCAGGTTACGGTGGCAGCCTGGTATTGAGGTGATGTGGAGGTTGGGTTGGGGTAGATTAGTTGGTAGGTTTAGGATTACGGGTGGACCGGTTGGACCGATTCAAAATCCCGGGTGGTCGTCGGGTCGATCCGCCCGCTCGACCCACTAAAAAACAATATAAATTTTATTTGTCTTGATAACACTTTGCAAAACATATTTAGTCAAAACAAAATATTCCGCGACGGTTTGGCGCTTGAATAAAAGATGGGGCGTTTAGAAAACAAAACGGGCTTTATGAAATATTTTTGGCAAACAATGCATGATGATGACGATGCAATGCACAAATTCAACGCGATTTTCTAGTAGTGGTTTTGCGGGATGCCACAATTCGACACCACTAACAAGGGATCTCGCCCTCGAGATCCGCCTCATGGTACCGGGAAGGAAGGTCGGCGATCTGCGTCTTCTCGCTTCGTGTAGATCCTCGCGACACCACTAACAAGAGTTCATCCTCCATCTTGAAATCGGCGACACCACCAACAAAGGGTCGTTGCTCCTGATCGTCGAGAGAACACTCCGGGAACAAAAGGTCGAAAGTAGAGGTATCAACAAATAAAGCCACCTCTAACTTCGATGGAAAGAGGGAACCGATGCATTCTCGTCCACTTCACTGTACAAAAGCGAATAGAAAGGGTAGTCGGCATGGGGGCCAATCCATCACGCACCCAAACTATTACTCCGCACAAGCAGTAGGAGAGCGTGCAACCATTCTCGGAATCAGACTGAAGATCTCGGCAAGCGAGGTTCGGAAACAAAGGAGTGATGCAGACTCTGCATCGGGCCTGGCGTGGATGATGTCGTCGTGTCGTAAAACACCGGAAGGCACAACAAGGAACAAAGAAGGGTAACACCGTAGACGGATTCATCAGGCAGCTTGAACACCGGACGGTAGAACACCGTTAACAGAGGAGGAAGCGAAACCCTGAAGGTACGACGGGAAACCCAACCACGAGAAGTCCTGGACTCGAAGAGAGAGAAGAGAGCGGATTCAAAACACGTCGAGATAAGAGGAGAATAGCAGAGGGGTAAGAAGTAAAATCAGACTTAGTCAGAACTATCCAACCGATTTTGCAAAATAGTTTTGACACTCTACTTCGGCCGTTAGCTAGGTTATCCTACAGGCTGGACTTGTGGGGTATCGCAACTGCTGAGCTCTGATACCACTCAGAACACCCTCGATCGACCTATGCAAGTTTGAGCAAAATTCGCCAAACTCGCATAGAAACGATTCAAAGGTGCTCACCAGCACTTTCGCAATGTGGAAAACGAAGTAATAACATTACACAATCCTCGATGGGACCCATGCACGTATATATATAACAGCGACTCAAAGAGTCAAGAATACGATATTATTTACAAAGATCCAAATCACCTTGAAAATAGAGTGCGTCTGCTACGGACAAGATGCAAATGAGGCTAAGAGCCTCAAGAATAACCAATGGCGTCCATAACCCTGCCCGAGCCAAGCGGAAGGGTAACCCCGCTAACGACGCCGATCTCATAACCTGCTTAAACAAAAGGGTGCCGACAAAGGGCAAAGGAAAAGAGGAGCGTCGATCGAGGCCAAGACACGGCGAGGCTAGAATTCGGCCTCGCCTACATAGGTATGGTGGATCGAGCGGCAGGCAAGATGCAATGAACAACCTATAGAGACTCAATACAACCGGGCGGATATTAGAGAGGGATAAGAATGACCTAACCGGATCCAACTGAAGCTATCACCAAACAAACCCATCCCGTGTTTCCCTCGAGACCAAACGAGGAAGTCAACCGAGGAACTCACACAATTGGCGCTTTACTCGATTATCGTTGCAGCAATTACTAGTCGGTATAGATAATTGTCACGGTAAAAGAAGCAAGGCCCGTTTAGTTATTCATTCCGTTGAAGTTGCAAAGCAACTAATCGACATCTGAGATAGCATGAGATAAACCCAAAACCCAGCAGTTGTTGATACTTTTATGAAGCCATTTCGTTGTAGTTGCAATACTTACTAGTCAGATACAATTGTCGCAAGCGACAACCAAACAAGCAACTGTGGGCAGTATTAATTAGCCGTTCCATTATAGTGGAGCTGATTACTAGTCATTATAAGTCAAATTTATAGCAAATAAACTTTAGTTATGCTTGTCTATGATCGAGATACTGTGCTCCAAGTCGTCCATATCCGCGGGCACGGCTTTCAGAAAGTTTTACCCGGCCGGGGTGCACCAATAGCAACACACGCTCGATCAACCTCGGAAAAACCAAATCAAAATACAACGAGGCTTTCACGACTGAACAATCACAGGATTCAGAAATATTTCAGGGGGCCACCCCTTAAGTAGAATCCGCAACGAAGCCACCGACCGAGACGGACTTAAGGTTTGGGTAGACGGTGTGAACGATGGGAACCCGAAGTGTGGCTGGGCTTGTCGACCAGCGGAATCGTGTCCCGATCCTAACAAGACAAAGGTGCTCCTCGCACAATTTAAATACAGAAAGTAGCATGGCATAAGTACAGGATCGTAAATAAAACCTCAAACTAGTTTGTGGCCCCAAGAAATAAGAATGAATCAAGCTCTGGCTCAGGGGGGTCCCATATACCTCCCGGATGTGGATAGCGCGATAAATCAAGGAACAGGTATCAAGTACTCGGGGTCTTACGGGACACAAGTGGGCGTTCGGAAACCAAATATTATCTATCACCCACCGATGCCTCTGCTTATTTCAATTTTAGTTGTTAAACAGAAATTAAAGTGACGATAAGTAAAACTATGATCATCTCCATCATCAACATGCGGCAATACATCAGCAACTGTGGCATATGACGACACACATCAGCACTTGAGCAAGCAACTACGACGCGCAAGTCCAACTATCTACCAATCAGCAAGTAATAGGAGGTGTCCAAGGCAATATATGGCTGCAAGGGATATCACGGGTACGAAAACTAGAGCATCGCAACACAGATAGCAATAGATCAACAGGAGGGAATAAAGACTATAAAAGTAAGATAGGTAGAAAGAGGGAGATGCTCGCCTGAAAACATGTCGAAGGTTCATTCGAAGATCGGGGCGAAGCTCACATCAACTCAACGGCCTTATCCGCGAAGAAGCAAAACACTAGAAGAAACACCGGATGCACTATTTAATACTAAGGCAAAAGATCGGCATGATGCATGCATGATGAATGACATGGCAAGGTGCGATGCAATTAGGTCATATTAAGTGGAACCGGGTCCCGACAATTAATTAAATGGTTCATGTTATTTAGCTACCCGCAAATTAAATGTTGTTTTAACAAGGCAAGATTATAGTATTGGTTCGCTACACAAGTTTAAATGAGGCCGATAGGAGACTAGACTTGTCCGCATATGGGCCCCATATTTAATTATTAGGTCAATCGGCATAAGGCCCCCAACCCACATGATAAGATGCATGCATGAACAATTATTATGCGACAAGTTGTATTTCAATTATAAAATAGGGTTTGCGGGAGAGGGTTCACACATTAAGGGGTCTCGACGAACTTGGGGTTCCGGGGTTCGGGGTTCGAGGTCGGTCTCGGGGTCCAGGGTTCGACGGACTTGGGGTTCCGGGGCTCGACGGGATCGTTCTTGGACTCCGGGGTCGCTCTCAGATTACTGGGGTGGATCTTGGGCATCCGGGAGGAAGCACTTGTCGCACCGGGGGATCGGTGTCCGGGGCGCATCGGATCTTCCGGGTCGGTGTCGTTCTTGTCGTCAGCGAGATCTTGTCGGTTCCACCTCGAAGGCCTTGTTGTTCGCGGCAATCTTAGCGGTCTTTGGATCCGGGGTCTCGCAACCTTGCGCTCAGGAAGTTCTCGGTGTTCGTGAAGGAGGACTTGTCGATCCGTCTTGGCGTCCTCGAGGTCGATGGCGAACTTGTCCGTGCAGGGGTTCGATCTGCGGGGTTCGCTTGTCTTCGGCCCCGAGGAGATCATGGCAAGCCGTCGGGTTTGGCCTTCGGGGGTTTTTGGGTAGATGGTCCCATGTAGTCGATCATGGCGAGCTTGGCGCGACACCGGGTTCTCGGGGCATGTTGCCGGTCATGGCGTTCTCGAGGTCGGGGAAGATCTTGGGGGGTTCTAACTTGTTCGGCGTTGACGGACTTGGTTCGTCGTCGGGTCTCGTGAAGCCACATCAATTGGGTCACCGCATACAACAACACCAACATCTTAACAAACAAAGCGGAGGAACCGCCGGGCTGGCGAGCTTATAGCCACCACCCATCGCCACGTCTCCGCAACGTCTGAGCAAAACCCGCTGTTGTACCTGGGGGCGGCCGACGGAGGCGGCTCGGATTGGCTCGGTGGACGGGCTCGCTGCCAGGTCATAGGTGAAGGCGCAGGGGCGACAAGGACGTTGACCCGACGCGGCCGCGCAGCGCTTGAGCAGAGAGGACGGGGGGCCGGTGGCTGGACGCCGAGGAGGGGAACCGGAGAGGATCTCGGGCGGCCATGGCGAGCCGCAAGGGGAGGCCGCGGCGGGAGGCGGTGCCGGAGGAGAGGCGGGCGGAGGTCAGCGGCAAGGCTGGAGGCGGTGGACCGCGGCTCAAGGGCAACAGGCGGTGAAGGAGGAGGGGGCTCGCCGGAGATGGAGGGACGGACGCTTGGCCGGGAGGCGAGGGCGTGGGGGCACAGAGGAAGGTTCGGGCGCGCCGCCAAGGGGCGCAAGCGCCGCGAGGCGGACGGTCGAGGCGGGTGGAAGGCGATGGCGGCACTGGCGGGCGGCGAGGCGCGAGCCACGGCGGCGGAGGCGGCTCAAGGCTGCCGGGAGAGCGGAGGAGCGACGGGTCCCGGGCAAGGCATGTGAGTTGGGGAGAGGGAGGACTCGCGACGGGAGGAAGGAGCGCGTCGGTGGGGTGGGCCGGTGTGAGGTGAGGGGGCGAGGGGACGTGGAGAGGGAGGGACCAGGCGGTGGCGTGACGGGCAAGGGGTCGGGGAGGGAGGTTGGAGAAACGAGGGAGGGGGAAGGAGAGGTGGGACCGGGCTGGGAACGCACGGGCGGGCGTTAGCGAGGTGGGCCCGCCGGGGTGTGGGGGCCACGGGCAGAGGGACAGGGGCGCGGGTGGGGTGTGAGCTGGGTGTGAGCCGGCTGGGGCAGGCCGGACGCGGCTGGTGGGTCCCAGGCAGGGAGGTTGGTGGGGTGAGAGATGAGGGGTGAGTTGGCAGAGGGGGATTGGTTAGAGGGAAGGGGCAGGTTGACGTGGCAGCCTGGTATTGGAGGGGGTGATGTGGAGGTTGGGTTGGGGTAGATTAGTTGGTAGGTTTAGGATTACGGGTGGGACTGGTTGGACCGATTCAAAAATCCTGGGGTGGTCGTTCGGGTCGATCTGGCCCGTTCGACTGCCCCAACTGAAAACAATATAAATTTTATTTGTCTTGATAACACCGTTTGCAAAACATATTTAGTCAAAACAAAATATTCCGGCGACCCGGGTTTGGCGTTTGAATAAAAGATGGGGCGTTTTAGAAAACAAAAACGGGCTTTGCGAAAATAGTTTTGGCAAACAATGCATGATGATGACGATGCAATGCACAAATTCAACGCGATTTTCTAGTAGTGGTTTTGCGGGATGCCACAGACGTGTATTGTGACAACAATGGTGCTATTGCACAAGCCAAGGAACCTAGACAACACCAGAAGAACAAGCACATACTCATGCGGTACCACCTAATTCGCCAGTTCGTGGATCAGGGTGATATCAAGTTATGCAAGGTACACACGGATGCAAATATTGCGGATTCGTTGACAAAGCCGTTACCCCAGCCGAAGCATGAGGCGCACCTGAGAGCCATGGGCATTAGATGCTTAGACATGTGATGTCGGAAGATTGACTCTAGTGCAAGTGGGAGACTGTTGGGAATATGCCCTAGAGGCAATCATGTATGATGATATTTCCCATTGTATTCATAAAGTTATTAAGTAGTCCTTGTATAAACATCTGATGTGTATCATTGAATATGTGATTCAGTTGTGGAACTATGCATTCATGTTGTTTGTACTAAATATCCTTGGTCATTGAGGTTGTGCTGGACACCCAACTTAGACCAATGTGAAAGTTGGCTTGATGACTTGCCCACTTGTCATGGGCATGGAGATGCTATTCCAACTTACAGACTAGGCTAAAGAGTTTAGTGAGTCGGATTGACCCATATTGAGGTACAACGAACTAAGCTGTCATTTGTATATCTCAATCAATGTAATCCTTAGACCGAGGTTGTTGCATAGTCGAGTTGAGGATCACCGACTTAGGTTCTCAAACGCTGATCCGTGAATCGGCGCTTATAAAGGCAGTTCTCATCGAGAATCAAGCTGCGTGATGTGAATAACCAAGATGGGATTTTGCCCTCCACTCGAGAGATATTCTGGCCTCGTGAGATATGATTCGAAAGCATGGCCATGCACGACTCGGTTAAGTGTTAACCGAGGCGACGCTAAGAGTTAGTCGGGTGAATCACTTATCTCGGATCGAGAAGAGAGTTAGACTATTTAAGGGATGACATATATTCGCCTATAGTCGACAAGGTATATCGTGAGGCAAAAGGACTTAGACGAAGTCACATTGAAAAGGCAAGTCGTCATGACTCTTTGGTACTTGGGAATCGAGACGCTACGCTAGGAGCCGATGCCGATTGATCGATTGTGAGTTGGACTCAAATCGTGTCCAAGTAACCATGAGCCCTGGTCACACACTTAAGAGAGGGAGCAGTTGATTGGATCCGAATCATATAATCTGTTGGGTAGGACCTAAACCAGATTAGGATGAGTTAGTGAGTTGGACTCACGGTGACTAATGTTATATGGGCTTTAGTGAATGGGTCGCATGAAAGCAGCCCATGTTTACTCCTATATATAGTGGAGCAGAACCGAAGGGTTAATCGTTGTTCGTTAGGTTATTCCATGTGTTGAAACCCTAGCTCCACAGATCCAGCCGCCGTAACGAACCTAGCGATTCGCGCGGCGCCTCCTTGTACGTGTGTGGATACCAAAGAGGTGTTGTGCGATCGGCACCGTGACGATCGGATCGTGAGGATTGATCGCATCAATCGACGCGCTTCATCGCAGAATCCCGCGCCTAGTGGTAAACCTCGTGGCCTTCTACCTCAGCTAGATCTTGGGATCACCACGTTGGAGGAAAGTTTTTATTTTATCTCTGCGTGGCCCAACAGAAACATCCAGTGGGCCAATGTCCCACCTCTCAAGCTACTTGTTACCTATGTGAAGGAAATAATCATGTCCCCATCCAATGCCCCATCTATTCCAGAGTTGAACAAAGGAAACAAGGTGGAGTGCAACAACTTGTTGCAGACTATCAAGAGGGAGCTAAGTCTACCAAGAAGGATGAGGACAAAGGAAAGTCTCCACTTGTACCTCCATGCAATATGACCCAATTTAAAGGACCAAAGAAGAGGCATATGAATTATCCAAGGAGCAATAGAAGGTCAAAGAAACCAGTTGACATTCCTACCTATGAGATAACATATGAAGATCATGAACTAGAAGCACTCCTAGCTTTGGAGAAACCCAAGAAAAAGAAGGACAAAAGCCATGTGCAATGTAATAATTGTAAAGAAATGGGACATTATGCCAGTGAGTGTCCAGAGAAGAATAAGTATAAGGAGATTGGCCGAGTATGGTGCAACAACTACAAAGAGCTAGGCTATTATGTAGCAACCTGCCCACAAGAGATACGTGAAGAACTCAATCTTATCACATGTTACAATTGTGGTAACCAAGGGCATTATGCAAGCAACTGTCCAGAAAAGATGAAGCACAAGATAAACAAGCCTATGAAGGATCTCAGCCTTGTCACATGTTTCAAGTGTGGAAACAAAGGACACTATCGAGCGTATGTGCGCTTGAGAAGTTTTCCCAAGATCCCAAGCAGGCCAAAATGTAATTTAGTTGGAAATATTTTAAGGGTGGTAGTACCCTAGATGCTTTGAGCCTACTTGTAACCCTAGCCTTCCCAAATCTTGGGACGAGATTTATTTTAAGGGTGGTAGCCTGTCACATCCCAAGATTTTCCAAATCTTGTTATGTGAAAAATAAATGAATAAAATAAAACTTTGTTGATTTTTAGGGTGAGAAGAAACTTTTGATTCCAATTGGAAACCTTCAAACCTATTTTTGATCAAACAAATCCTAAAGGGATTTGAAAAGATAAACAATTAAAAAAGAAAATATTAAATAAGTGAAATTACTTTTTTTTGGATCTTTTAATAAAAAAAGATTTGGTTTTCAAATGAAAAGGTAGGAATATAAATAAGGACTATTTTTATAGAGCCAAATAAAACCTTGGCCAAGTTTTTGAAATAAAATATTTTGTTTTGATTAAAGGAGTAAAGGGTTATTTAAAAAAAATAATGAGGATTTATTAATATCCAATTTTATTAAAAATAAAGGTTTTACCATTTTAATTAAACATCAAAACTTGTTAAATTATTTTAAACAAGTCTTCCAAGTATTTTATATTTTCAAATAAAACCTACTGATTTTGTTTTGATAATATTTAGATTCCAAATGGAGATTTTAATAAATCAAAAACTATTTGAATTAATAACTAAGGACTATTTTATTTAATTATTAAATAGATCCTAAAAAGAATAAAAATATTATTTTATTTTGGACTTTGGAATTGTGTTGTTAAACAGATAAAACTCAATACAAAGATAGCAAGGTTTTGAATTCATTTGGGTGTTTGATTTGTTGTTTGAAATTCAAAACAGGAAAATCAAATAGAAAAAGAAAAAGATTACTAAATAAAAAAAATGAAACCAATAGCCCAACCCACCTGGCCCAAATAGCCCAGCAACGCAGCCCACCGGCTCGCCCCTCAGCAAAACGTTTTCTACGTGCAAACCCACCCGCAAAGTCACAGACAGGTGGCCCCCTCTCCCTCTCTCTCTTCCTCGCTGACAGGCATGTCCCACTGCCACCTCACCGTCGTCTTCAACCCCCAAACCATGGCCTGCCGTTGCTGCCGCGTTACTGCCGGCGTCAATACGCTTAATTAACTGTGTTAACTTCCCCGGCGACCACGCGTGCATAAACGCCCCTCTCCGCTCTATCTTTTCCCCCATATAGTTCCTCCCCCTCTGCCCATAGGCTGCCCCAATTCGCCCCCCACACCAACACTGCTCCGACGGGGATTTCCACCGATTCCGGCCACACCTCGCCGCCCCTCTCCTTTCTCTGTACACGAGCTTGCTTCCCACCTCCTGGCATCTTTCCGTGCCATTCATTCACCCGCGCTTGATCCATAGCATCGGCAAACAACAACAACCTGAGCGCCACCGCAAGCAACTCCCGACCTCCTGGTAAGCCGCACCCCGAGCCCTCTCAATCATACTCGCGTGAACACCACACTCGCCCGCGTCTAACTGTGTCCTTGTTTTTCCTCGGAGTGAACCGCAGCGTCGCCCTCGACGACCTCCAGAGCCACCTGACGCTGCCACCTACTCTGGCGAGGAATTGCCGCCGTCCATGAGCGCCCCTTGCCAAGCCGACCACGCGTTGAGCGTCACCTCGACCTCGCGAGCACGGTGAGCACACCCGTTTCTCCCCTTACTTCCTAGAATCGCCGCGACACCACCGTCTGAGCGTCGCCGCCGCCAGCCGCCGCGCAGCGCCGCCAGTCCTTGGTCAAGGCAGCTGAGCCCGTTGGATCTTGATCCTGTGGCTAACATTAGAACCTGAGCGAAAGGGTATGAGCGCGTCTGAGCCGCGCGATCTGTTTAGATCCAACGATCCACAGAGGCCGATCCGTGCGAACCGGTACCGGCCAATAGAATTGCGCCGCGTGGCACTGGTTCTGTTTAAAACAGGAATTTGAATCTGATTATTGTGCAAACTTGTAAAATCCATAATTTTCAAACCACACGTCCAAATTTTGCAAATTTTATGTCAATGGATTCATAAAAACAATCCCTAGCCAACCATACACTTTGTTTAGTAAAAAGCTTCTCGTAAAATGTTTGTTTTTGCAGAAACTTGTGTATGCTTGTTTAGGATATAAAATTTATTCCAAAATGATTTTGGGGTTGAAATCTTTGCAAAATGGTTTGTTGTGAACCTACTGACCTTAGGAACCAACTTATGGATTTAAAAATGTATTTTGTGAAGATTAGGATTGAATAATTGAATTAGCTCATTTCTAGTCAAATAAAAATATTGATTTTTATATGGAAATGATTTTTGAGAAAAACCTTTGGAAATGTTTTGATTCAAACCTACTGACCCTAAAAACCAAGCTTTGTGAATTAACAACTTATTTGTTGAACAAAATAAAATTGTTGCCTTGCTAAAAACATTTTCCACCATATGAAATAGTGGTTTGATTTAAAAATGGTTATAGATAAAACCCTTTTGCAAATGGGTTTGACACTTTAGGAAATGGCCACTTTGAACCTTTTAATGTATAGAGCCTAGTAGCAAACACCTTTTCAAATAAAACTATCTTTTGCATGCTTGTATGCATGACCTTGTTTCAATTATTTTATGTGTGCTAAATTGATTGAATATTGGTTGGAATGCTAGTTGAATCTATGTTTGCTTGATTGATTTGTAGTGAAGTTAGAAGAGTGTGATATTAGCAAGATCAAGAAGTGAACCAACATCCTCTACCAAAAAGGCAAGTGACACTATCATCCAAGTCCTACTATTTTCATTACACTTAGTGGATTTTGAAACATGCGTGATGAGGTCTACTATATTTTGCTATGCTAAATCCTAATAGGATACCCCTATATATTCCTTAGTGAAAACAATGTAGTTGTAATATTCTTAGCCCTGCTTTATATATTGAGAACGGATACATGTTGAGATTATGAGTAGTATTGAAAAGACTTGTGTTTTATATAATAAAACAAGTACTCAATGAACCGCCTGGGTGGACAAGGATACTCAAGTTTTTGACAAGGTGGCAACAAGAGGAACCATGTTTATATGGCAATCTCTTTTTGTTGTGCACTAGAAGAAAACCACCCAGGGACTTAGAGATTGAACATGTTTCTCGTACAGTGGCTTCCGTGTACAGCCACATGCTAAATGGGCACTGGCTTAGTCAACTACATAGTGGAAGACCCATGCATTGGCCTCTTCAGGTTACTAGAATGAGGGAACTTGAAACCCTACATTGGTGCCTGATAGACAAGCTAGCATTGTGTATTGGGAGCACTCCTATGGAAAGACTTCGTCACATTCTCAATCCAAGACTCCATCTTGGTGAGTACTTATCCAGCGTCCACTGGTGGCATCAAGATGAGAATGTGTCATGTGGGTAAAGTGTACAACTTCTGCAGAAGATAAAAATCTAAGTACTTAGCCGTGTCCCCGGTGATGGACAATACTGAGCAACTAAGGCCTGAAGCTATGGGAAATCTCGACATTCCAATTTCGAAAAGTAAAACTTGAAAGTGACAACAAGAGACTTGAAGCACTTGGAGGTTTCCAAGGAGTTCAGAAAGATTTGACAAAAGATCAAAACTATTTTGAGAAGATAGGATAAACTATGTTGCTTTCTGCAAATGAGCCTAAAACCCTACTTAGCCAAATATGCATGTAATGTTAGGATCCACTTATTTCTACATAGTAGTGAAACTTGCCAATACAATTCAAATGTATTGCCCCTTGTGGCTGCAACTTATTATGTTGCAGGTTTGTTTGATGTTAAGTGTGTTGATTAGGATTACAAGTCTACAACCAACATGACTGCCTGTGGCACTTTGAAGATGAAGGACCCCATGCTTATAGATATTCTGCTGCAAATGTAATGTGATAGGCAAATGAGCTATGTAAGATGTAATGAATTATTTTATTCCTGGTTATAAATTTGGAATATGACCTTGGTTTCTTGATATTACATCTTAACTGTGGATGCTAGCTATTGATCCAGGGACTAGCATTGTAAACACAGGGATCTCTACCTTATTAAAGGTTGGGACCTCTCTGAAGCAGCCTCGAACGAGGGTGATGTAGTCGTACTCGCTTCTCCTCCTCGATCGATCCGATCTAGCACCGCAAGTGGCGATGCCTCGGAGATGCACACGCAGCACCTCGACGTCTCCTCCTTCCTCGGTCCAGCAAGTATGGTGGAGAGACGGATTGGATCTACAACGCGACGGCGCGGTGCAAGTGGTGGAGAGTTTCTGCAGCAGGGCTTCGCCTACACGCAGTCGGGAGGGAGAGAGAGAGAGGAGGGCAGCAGGGCGACTAGGCTTGACGGGAAGGTGTGTGGGGGTGGTGCGCCCTAGCCCTCTATATATATAGGGGTGGGCACCAGCCCTAGCCCCTCCCCCAAGCCTAGGCCGGCGTCCAAAGGAGGGAGGAGTGGGGGGCAAGGAAACCCCCCCCCTTCTAGAAGCTCCAAACTAGGGTTTCCCTTTGTTTGGCCGGCTGGGCCCTATGGGGCCTTGTGCCCCTGGCCCAATGTGGCCAGGGCACTCCCTCATAGGCCCATTCCCCTCCCGATAGGTGGGACCACGTTGGCCCCCTTCCAGAAGGTTCTAGAAGCTTCCGGTACAATACCGATTGACCTTAACAATTTGAACTCCAAAACTGCCGCCTTATATGAATCTTATTCTCCGGACCATTCGAACCTCTCGTGATGTCCCGGATCCCATCCGAGACTCGAACAAAACTCATAAACCAATTATCCAATCTATCCTAGCGTCGAGACACGTTAAGTGTGTGACCCTTCGGTTCGAGAACATGCAGACATGATCTTCTATCAATAATCAATAGCGGGTCCGAAACCCATATTGACTCCACACATTCATCGATGATCATATCGGATGAACCACGATGCCGTGATTCAATCAATCCCATATATATATTCCCTTCGTCGCGATATTTTACTTGCCCGAGATTTGATCGTCGATGCATCATACCTAGTTCAATCTCGCTCACAGCAAGTACTTTATTCGCTCCGTAATCCGATATCACTTTGTGATTAACTCCTTAACCACATGCTTGCAAGCGTGTTGATATCGACACGAGTGGGCCCAAATTATATCTCCGACTTGGGAGGGACAAATCCCATCTCGATACATACAACCCAATGATACTTTCCGATCACCGAGAGACACCTTTATGATCACCCTCTCATAGGATGACGTTTGATGACCTCAAAGATTTCTTCTGATACCAGGGAGTTGTATTATCTCATGGTCTAAGGAATACAATATTTGACATAATAAAAGCTTCGCAAAGATGAACATGATGACACGATCTAATTCCTTCGCTTAGTTTGGGTATGTCCATCATATCATTCTCCCAATGATATGATCTCATTATTAATCGACAACTCATGTCCATGGTTAGGAAACCTTAACCATCATTAATCAATGAGCTAGTCCATAGAGGCTTACTAGGGACACGGTGTTGTTCACAAATCACACAAGTATTAAAGTTTCCGCTTAATACAATTCTAGCATGGAATATAAACATTATCATGAACAAGAATTATAATAATAACATCTTTATTATTGTCTCTGGGGCATAATTCCAACAGGTTGTCCCTGTTATCCACTTCATAGTGCGGCACTCATCACCGCAAATCACCAGAGTTGAGAAGAACTGCCGCACCACAGAGGAATCATAGTTGCATTGGATAGTCATGAGGTGGTGCAGCCCCATCTTGTTGGTCACATCTAGTGCCTCAATGAGCCGTGTCTTGGATTGAGCCTCAGTCAAATTGATGGGACGCATGGGGCGAATCTTGAGAGTAGCATAGACATCATCATGAATAGCCCAAAAGTGGGCATTCCAAAACATTTTGTCCTCGGGGGGACCATCGCTGTCAGCCTCATCATAATAATCAGTCTGACGAATGGTGGCATACTGAAGACTGTCCATAGCCTTGTAATTGGGCCGAGACTGTTTGCCCTTGCGAGATGTGGTCCTCTTAGTTTTCTTACTTGCCTCTGCCATCCGTTCAGCCTCTCTTGCTGCTCTGCTGACCTCGGTCTCGTCAATGAAGTTCCCGTATGCAGTGGGCTTGAGATAACGGGGACGGAGACGACGGGCGAAGGTCTTGGTCGGCTTGGAACCACCTATGAAAAGCATTAGAGGGATATCATGGAGATAAGTATACACACAAGTCCAGGAGAAAAACACGAAGAAAGAGTAGCAATGCAACTCCATAACCAATGATGTGTATTTGCAGAAGCAGAACCAAAACAGACCAGATTTTACTCTCCAGGCCGGATTATCCGGCCCTGGCAGGGGCGGATAATCCGCCCCCCGCAGAAAATTTCTGGATTGGCTCAAATCTACCATGGCAAAACAGATCGGGTACTATGGTTGCAAGTCTACTGATTCTAGCATGTAAGGAACAACACCAAGAACCTTCTACAACGAGATTTCCACCAAATAAAATACATCCCATACAAAAGGAGAGAGATGAGGGAGTTACCCTCACTCATTGGAGGAAAATCGCGGAGGACAATATACCCGGAGGCGAGGTGAAGAAGATCCGGGGAGAGCCCGGAGAATCCGGTGGTCGAATCGACTATGGGAGAGGCGGATGCTCCGGCGGCGGCTGGGGGGCAGAGGTAGGGTTGGGGGAGGACTGGCTGCTCTGTTTGAGCCTGCCCTCCCCGACCCAGCCTATAAGGGGCTGATTTCCGGCCGGAATAATCCCCCAAGTTCAGAAATGCAGAATCAGGCCAGAGCAACCTAGCAAACCTCTCGATGGTGTTTTAGAGGACTTGTGTGCAAGAATAGATGGTTCAAGGAGGGAGAGAAAGGCTTGGGTTGAGAGCATCAAACTGAGATGGTACTACACACCCAAATTTGCAAGAATCAAAGCAATCAAAAGCCAAATTTGAGTGTGTTTTCCATAAGAACATGAGATATGCAAGAAAATCCAACGAGACTCATGAAAAACCAAATCTTCTCGAGGAAGAGGGCGGTGGCTGAAGCCACCATGTTGGAGCGCATGGCATGACACCGCGAAGATGTATCTTGAGTTCAAAACCAATGCTCATCGATGACCCACATATCACAAAATGATATTAAGGGAAATGATTTTACTTGCTTTCGGCATTATGGGGGGAGGGTTGGCCCAATCAATTAGGACCATACTCCCCCTATGTCTATGCCCGCATCTAAACCAAATACATGAATAAGAGCAAGTGAGTGTGCAAGGGTATTCAAGCCAAGATCCTTGAATCTATGATATGTAGCTCATTCCTCAAATAACAAAATATTGCTTCATCAAGAGGCTTCGTGAAAATATCAGCAAGTTGGTTCTTCGTGCTCACAAAGGATAGAGCAATATCTCCACGAGCAACATGATCCCGAATAAAGTGGTTGTGAATCTCTATATGTTTTGTTCTTGTATGCTGCACGGGATTGTAAGCAATTTTGTTAGCATTTCATTGTCGCATAATAGAGGCACTTTGTCACAATTGACACCATATTCCTTTAAAGTTTGCCTCATCCATAACAATTGAGTACAAGCACTTGCAGCAGTAACGTATTCAGCTTCGGCGGTTGAGAGTGAAATACAATTCGGTTTCTTTGATGACCAACACACTAGAGACCTGCCCAAGAATTGGCATGCACCAGAGGTTGATTTCCTATCATCTTTGTCACTAGCCCAATCTGAATCAGTGTAACCACATAGAGAGAAACTTGAACCCTTGGGATACTATAACCCAAAATTTGGGGAATGAACCAAATATCGGAAGATTCGCTTGACCGCCACTAAGTGGCTTTCTTTAGGAGCGGCTTGGTACCTTGCACACACTCCTACACTTAACACGATATCGGGCCTAGATGCGCAAAGGTAAAGGAGAGAGTCGATCATGGATCGGTATACCTTTTGATCCACGTCTTTACCCTTGGGATTGAGCTCAAGATGACACTTTGTTTGCATTGGGGTAGCAACGCCATTGAGATCCGTCATCTTGAACCTTTTGAGCATGTCTTGGATGTACTTAGCTTGATTAATAAAGGTTCCCTCTCTAAGTTGTTTGATCTCAAATCCAAGAAAGAACCTTAGCTCACCCATCATGGACATCTCAAACTCGCTACCATAAGCTTTGAAAATTCATCGTTAAAAGCTTGGTTAGTAGAGCCAAAAATAATGTCATCTACATAAAGTTGGCATACAAAAGCTCCCCATTAACCTTCTTAGTAAAAAGTGGGATCGATTTTCCCAACTTGAAGCCACGGTCTAGCAAAAGCTCTTTAAGGTGCTCATACCACGACGGGGCTTGTTTAAGGCCATAGAGCCTTTATCGAGTTTGTAGACATGGTTCGGAATTTGGGGTCCTCAAACCCCGGGGGCTGCTTGACGTATACTAACTCATGTAGAGGACCATTAAGGAAAGCGCTCTTAACATCCATTTGTTGTAATTTAAAATTATGATGGGCTGCATATGCAAGAAGGATACGGATGGACTCAAGACGAGCCACAGGAGCAAAAGTCTCGCCAAAATCAATTCCTTCCACTTGAGAGAATCCTTGAGCCACGAGTCATGCTTTATTCCTCACAACAATGCCATTTTCATCATGTTTGTCTTGAAGATCCACTTGGTGTCGATAACATTGTGGCAATCCTTTGGTTTTTCTACGAGCTTCCAAACTTTGTTGCGTTCTAAGTTATTTAATTCTTCATGCATTGCAACAACCCAATCGGGGTCTTCAAGAGCATCAAAAACCTTCTTCGGTTCAACCATGGAAATGTGAGCTTGATGATCACAGAAGCTAGCTAGTTCTCTTCTAGTGGATACCCTTCGTCGTAGATCACCAACAACCTTGTCAAGAGTGTGACCTCTTAGTTCAAGGTTTCGATCAGCACGAGCCTTGCGACGAGCCTCAATGTCCTTATTGTTTCTAGAAGGAGTTCATTCAATAGTTGTATCCTTGTCTTGATTACTGCCCTGCCCTTGATCTTGGTCTTTGTTAACGCCAGAAGATTGTTGCTGAACATTTTCTTCAGTCCCGGATAATCCGCCCCTTGGAGGGGCCGGACTATCCGGCCTGGGAGGTGAAGTACCAGAACCCTCTTCCTGAGAATGCCTGACGGGAGTTGGAGACCCAGGGCCGGATAATCCGCCCTCGGGGGACGGAGAATCCGGCCTGGGAGCTTCAGAGTTGTTGACTTCTCCTTCGGATCCTCTGGAACGAGTTGGAGTGCCAGGGGCGGATAGTCCCCCCCTTGGAGGGGGCGGATAGTCCGGCCTGGGACTACCAACTTGTCCAGGGGACAGATGATCTTCAGCAGATTGTGGTGTTGATGCAGGATTTTCTCCAACAGTAGGAGCTTGTTGATCTTGTGTAGATGAGGGCTCCACATGTGTGGAGCATTGTCCTTCCCGATCCGCCACAAGGGGTTCCTCAATGGGGCGGAAAAATCCCACGCCCATTCTTCTTATGGCATCTTGGGGTATTTCAACATCTGCATCACAAACATCAACTTGCCCTACAAAGGAGCCGTTATTTTCATCGAACTCCACACTACAAGATTCTACAACAATCCCAGTGAGCTTGTTGTAGACTCTATAAGTGTGGGATTCGGCACCGTAACCAACAAAAATACCTTCTAAAGCCTTGGACTCAAATTTTGACAAACGGACACCTTTAATAAGAAAGAAACACTTACACCCGAATACCCTGAAGTATGAGATGTTGGGCTTGTTACCGGTAAGTATTTCATATGGAGTCTTGTCCAAAATCTTTCGAAGGTAGAGCCGGTTAGATGAGTGACAAGCAGTGGATATGGCTTCAGCCCAAAAATTATAAGGAGACTTGAATTCAGCTAGCATAGATCTTGCCATATCCATCAAATTCCGGTTCTTCCTCTCGACTACCCCATTTTGTTGAGGGGTGTACGCAGCAGAATATTGATGTCTAATCCCCTCTTCGCTAAGAAACTCATTTAAGGTGTAGTTCTTGAATTCGGAGCCGTTGTCACTTCTAATTGCCAAGATAGGAACATTGTGTTGACGTTGAACTTCATTGGCAAAGTCGATGACAGTTTGTTGAGTCTCACTTTTCAGCTTGAAGAAATAGACCCATGTATATCTTGAGTAATCATCGACAATGACCAAGCAATATTTCTTCCCACCAAGACTTGCATGATAAGGAGGACCAAATAAATCCACATGAAGTAATTCGAAGATCCTCTTTGATGACACAATAGTCTTCCTCTTGTGAGGAGAGTCATGCATTTTTCCTTCTACACAAGCCCTGCAAACACGATCTTTGGCAAAAGAGACATTGTCTTTTAGTCCAAGGATGTGGCCACCCTTCTGGAGACTTTGCAAAGTTCTCATGTTGACATGGGCTAAACGGCAATGCCATAGCCAGCCCACGTTGGCCTTTCCGAATAGACACATCGGACCCGAAGTGGTTTTCCCCGAGAAGTCCACCACATACAGGTCATTTTCGACGTATCCAATGAAAGCGACCTTTAGAGACTTGCTCCACAAGAGTACCACCAAATCATCATCGATAAAACATAAAACCCATCTTGCCAAGGGCAACAAAAGAAGGTTAGAAGAGGGTCTCAACAAGCATGACGTCCACGAGAGAGAATCGTGGGCAACCACAACCTTGCCAAGACCCAATACCTGAGATTTTTACTTATCACCATAGGAGACTGTGATATTATCATGATTTGGATGCATCTCCGTGATGATCTCCTTGCTTCCGGTCATATGACTAGTGCAGCCACTATCCAGCACCCATTTCGACCCACCGTAAGCATAGCCCTGCAAGAAAATTACTTCTTGGTTTTAGGTACCCATTTTTCAATGGGTCCTTTCATGTTAGTAACAAGGGTCTTTGGGACCCAAATAGAACAAGCAATATATTCATCAAAAGGACCAACATAATAAGCATAAACATCGCCATAGTCATCACAAAAGAGTTCATAATTCGGATTGTGAGCCCCTGCAAAACCAATATTATTAGTCTTGTCTTTTGTGACATTCTTCTCAGCGCTGCTTATCTTTGATTTCACATTCTTGTTCTTGTTCTTCTTGGTTTTCTTCTTCTTGGACTTGGTGACATACCCAAGTCCCTCTTTACCATGATTTTACATTTGCTTGCCAAGGACTTCATCAAGCACACCTTTGTCCTTGGTAGTGATGTCCTTGATCACTTCTTTTTCCACACTAGTATTTTCTTTGTTACTATATGTTGAGTTGGACGAGCTAGGAGTATCATATTTGGCCAATTGACTTTGAAGCTGATCATGTGACTCATTGAGAATAGAGAACTCGTTTTTCAACGCCTTGTGAGCATTGTCAAGTTTCTCCAATTCCTCGGTGAGTCTATCATGAGCAGCCCCAAAGTCAATCCTTTCCTTCTTTAACTTCTTTGCTTTGGTGACAGCATTGTCACGTTCCTTAACAAGTTTAGTCACAATTTCATCATGTGACTCTTCAATAGACTCAAGCCTCTCTTCAAGAGAGACTAGAGCCTCTTCTTCTTCTTCAAGAGCATATTTTAGGGATGCAATTTCCATTGCATCCTCCCTTTCAATTCTGCCCTTTTCTTCGAGGAGTGCTTCGTTTTGGGCCACCTGATCCATAAGAGCTTTGAAACGAACTTTGTGCTCACCTTGCAAGTTAGTGTAGAAATAATCCAAAGCAATAATCTCTTCTTTAACCTTAAGACTAGTAGAATCACCCATGTATATCATAGCCTTGGGAAAAAAAGAGTTAGAAGTAGTTACCTCGGAGCTTCTTGCCATGAGGAAAGTAGCATTCTTGTTGATGATGTTTTCGTTCGGAGAGTCGAAGAGAGATGTTGATGTAGATGTGGTGGCTATAGCAGCCACCTCTTGAGAGCTATCGTCCTCGTCCTCATCTTCACTCCCCGATGGATATTCTTCTTGAGCCACTAGAACAATCTTTGGTTGCTTCTTGAAAGGAGCATTCTTCTTTACAAACTGTTTCTTACGTGGAGATTTTGATTTGTCCTTGAAAATGAGTCTTCCTCCATTATCCTCTCTACTTTGATATGGACACTCAGCTACGAAGTGCAGCCGGTCACCACAATTGAAGCATGTTCTCAGCTTGGGACCATTTTCTTTTCTTCCATAGGCTCCACTCTTGCGATCTAGTTCAGCTTTAGCCTTGGCTGGATCTTTCCAAAAGTTTCTTGCATAAAGAGCCAAGTATTGTCCGTGGATCCTTTTTATATCCTCGGGACAGTCCAGACCTTCTACCGCATATTCATCATGATCAATCACACTAGTCTTCAAGGCCATGTTGACCCCCTTTTGCATCCCCATAGCTCGAGCACGAGCATCTTCAGCATTCTTGGCAGCCACTTTGAAAGCGGCTATTTCTTGCATTACCTCATTGGATGACATGTGGTGATAGTTATGCCTACCTTGAAGACTTTTCAAATCTATGGGCTTAAATGGCATAAGAGCACTGACATACTTGCGCTCACAGGCGGACCATCACGGGGGCAAACCCCCAGCGAGAACAATTTTTGTTGACTATCCCTTAATATATTCAGTCCGTAAGGCCCATCGGTCCCTTCTCACTCTACCTGGAAGCACGACCTGCAAGAATCGACTATTTCTTCTCGTCTCTGACAGCAGCAGTTAGGCGGCAACCGGAAGACTCGCAAGTGACGCTGGGTGATGGAGGTGGCCTGTCGTAGACTAACTGTCTCGTCCTGGTCACGTGCCCACACATCGAGCAGCTAAGCAGCAACAGCAGCAGACTCGCAAGTCAGGGAGCTCGATCTCAATCCACCGATCGTCCCGTGCAAGCCGAAGCTAGCTAGCTCTCCGGTCGGCCGGCCACCGGCGACCAGCTGGTAATTTTCCCCTTACCCTTACGTATACATTCATAAACTCTCAATTCTAGTTTTTTTGTTACGATTTCTTGCATTATACAATTGGGAAAAATGCCAGTTAGTCACAGATTTTACCATAAATTAAAATTATTGGTTAAAGATCGTTGTTTCACCGTTAGGCAGGAGGTGGCGATGGGCAAAGACAAAACCATTTATTCATTTTTCAAAAAAAAAAAAAGATGACTCTGAACAAGCATACCCTGAACCAATAATAGTAGAACCCATTCATGTGCAACTCCGGGTCTTGTTACTCGAATTTGGACAACAAAGTAATACAGAGCTAGTAATATATGGTTATGTAGTAGATGGTTTCTTTTGTTTTAGACTACCTTATGCATATATTAATCTTATAACTGTATTTTGTAGACAAGATCAATCTTAGTATATATGGTTCAGAAAATGCTACACATTCTATCTTGTTGCTATCATTTGATTTGCCTTCCAAATACAAAATTTCATGTCATTTTATAGTAGGTTCGCCCCTCCTAAGATTTTCTGCAAGGTCCGCCACTGCTTGCGCTTGATCCAAGCATCATCAACATGAGCTGCACCGTGGTTTCTGAAGGTTGTGGCTATTGCCTTGAGCCTCCTATACATGTCCTCGTGGTCTTCTCCATCCAGCATATAGAATCCTTCAGCTTCATTGCTCAAGGCATCATATCTATTCCTTCTCATACTTTCATTTCCGATGAAGAGCTCGGTGAGGGCATCCCAAGCTTCTTTAGCTGTGCTAAGATGCTGAATGTGTGGCATGTCTTTGTCACCCACACCAAGCTGTATCATGTGTAGAGCTGTAGCGTTGAGTTGGCTATCGACCACTTCTCTTCTTGTGAGATTGTTGGGGTTTCCAACATGAAGACCATTTTCGATGATCTTCCACAACTCTATGGAGGAACTGCACACATGAGATTTCATCAAAAATTGCCATTGAGAGAAAGTGGATGCAGAAATTTTGGGTGGATCACCCCTATTATGTATATGTGGGTGAGGGATAGGTGGATCAGGAGAATACACATGAGAAACCTCATTCTATCCATCCTTACCGCTATCCTTTTTCGAGGAGGAGCTCTTGCTAGTATCATCACCAACCACTTCGTTATCTTTGGAAACAGTTTTACCCGTTTCCTTGGATTGCGGAGTGGTATCCTCAGAGTTAGATGGAGGTGATGCTTCGGATGTGGAGAGAACCATTATAAATTGACGGATCTCTTCCATCTTAGCCTCCATTGAACTCACCAAGGTTGTCTCCAACGTCTTGAGATCATTCATGGTGACTACCTCCGGATCATCACTTCCATCTACCTTGGAACCCATACTTCTCATAGCCGGTTAAGCCCGAAATAAGAGCTGAGGCTCTGATACCAACTGAAATGGATTGTATGGGCACCTAGAGGGGGGGTGAATAGGTGCTAACCAATTTTTAATACTTTTTCAATTTTAGGCTTGACACAAAGTAAATTCTCTAGATATGCAACTACGAGAATTTCCCTATATGTAACCCTAACTACTAAGCACGTAAAAGAGGAGCGAGGAAACCGTAGTGGAGCACGCGGAGACACAGGGATTTGTTTTACCGCAGTTCCTTCCTTGTTAAGGGAAGTACATCTACGTTGGAGGGGTGGGAGGTTCTAAGACCACCACGCCACAATAGGCATCACCCTATTCTCCGATGGATCTCGCCGCGAGAGGCCTGATCCACCTTCTCCACTATTGGATCCCTTCGAGGCGGAACCGTGCCTTTTACAACACTATCGGGCACACACCCACAACCGAATTGGGGCTCGAGATGACAACAAGCTGCCACAAGAACAAGGTTTATCAATATAAAAAAAAACAAGGATCTAGGTATTTGCAAGAAATACTAGATCGGGGGTTCTCCAAATGAATGGAGAGGAGATGAAGCGCTTGATTGCTGATGATGAAGATCGAGTTCTCCTCCTTCGGTTCCCCAAGGGATGGGGCCTTTGGGTGGATCTAGGTGGAGCACTCTTGGATGAAGCTTTCAGATCTGATCTGTTCTTTTTCGAGATGAATCAAGAGTTCTGGCAGGAGGGGGAAGGCTGGCTTAAATACCCCCTCCCCAGATCTGGCCATTGCACAACTTTGGGGGCAGATTATCCGCCCCCTGGGAAAACTCCGCCCCAAGGGAGGATTATCCGGGGAAAACTCCGCTCCCTCTCTGGGGCTTGCGCCTTGGTGAAGCTTGGTGAAGATCTTGGGGGCGGATAATCCGGCCCCCCTGAGGGGCGGATTATCCGGCCAGGCCGGAAAGTCCGGCCAATACTCCGCCCCATCTCTGGGGCTTGCACCTTGGCGATGAGCAGGGAGGGCAGACTATCCGGCCCCCCTGAGCGGCGGATTATCCAGGGGGCCGAAAAATCCGGCCAAAATTGCCCCCCTTCTGGGGCTTGCGCCTGCTTGGGAAGAGGGGGGGCGGATAATCCGCCCCCAAAAAACAGGATCCTTTCCCTTTTTCTCATAGGTGCCTGCAACACTTCAACACACATTAAATAATCCTTGATATTGTTATCTAACACACAAAACACTAGGGATTATAAAATGTTCTTTCAGTAGATCCATTCTTCCTCCTTTTGTTCATCACTCTCCCCATCTTTTTCATCTAATGAGCTTCCAGTTTCAACAATTTCCTCTTCCATAGGCTCTTGCAAAGCATTAGTCTCTTCCGTGTGTGGAAAGCATTTATTAAAATATTCAAGAATATAGCCATTTGCTTCTTTGTAATTATCAAAGCAAAATTTAAGTATCTCATAAACCAGAAATTAATAAGGTGCATCATCAGTATTTTCAAGCAAACTAGCAAGTTCAAATGCACCCTTGAAAGCAATAAATTATTCAATTTGTTCCACATCATAAAAGTCATAATTTCCTTAAACATAAGAAGATATGGTAACATTATTATTATACTCACACTGAAAAGGCAGGTGTTTATACCTCCTACAGCAACAAGATTTATCAAAGCAATAAGTAACATTATAAGTAGAGCACACGTCTCTAACAATAGTATTCAACTTATCAATTTGTTCCCATAAGTGTTTCCCTTTTTGTGACAAATGGTGTTCCTTATAATAATACTTTTGTTCTTCCGTGAACCCACCTTGCCAATAAGAAATAGTTTTAAAGAAACCATCCATTGATAGAAAGCATGACCAAGCAAGGCAAAAATAGACCACCAACTAGAGTAGGAACTATTTTTTTGTGTTTTTTAATAAGGCAAGCAAACCTGATGGGGATATGCCTACCGGGGTATACCCAGCAGGACATTTCCTACTGGCCCAGGTGCCAGCGAGTGGGCCTGAAGGACGGCGACTGGATCAAGATCTGGCGTGGACTCAAGCGACTGGAAGCTAAAGGCCCAGAAGCGTAGATAGGCCCAGTCGGATTAGGTTAAAGAATCGCTGAAACCTTAACTGATTCGGTTGCGATCTGTAAACCCTAGGGAGGTGAGTCTATATAAACCTCCATAGAGGACGCATAGAGGATACGTTCCATCATACACCCAAGCGACTCACTGCCTAGCCGCCGAGCTCGCCCCACTGTACTCTCACCATAATACAATCTAGCAGGAGTAGGTCTTTACCCTCCGGGGGGCCGAACCTGGGTAAATCCTTGTGTCTCAGCCCTCATCTTGCACCGCAGATGGCTGGCCGCCCTTGCCCCATGTTCTACTACTCGCTGCCGATTGCAGCATCTGCCGTGGTCAATCCCACGACAGTGGCGCCCACCATGGGGCCTGGCCGGTCAGGCCGGTGTTCTGCGGCGAGATCCAATCTGCCCATCAACGAGACGATCGCCACCGGCCGCATGATCGCGATCGGCGAGATGCTCTAGATCTTGCCGAGCAGCTACGTCCCGACGGCGCGACCCGTCACGCATAGCATGATCCTGCCGGTCGTCACGATCAGCCTCTTCGTCGGCCTCACCGACGTCATCGTCTCGGAGGACTCGGCTCGCATCCGCGAGTCGCCACCACGCGACCGGCTCTCTGAGAGCCAAGTCTGCACGATCCACCGCCTCGCCTCCGAGTATGACTCGGCCCACAACAACGTGGCCGAAACCACCGCGGCCACGGAAGACGCGACCCTCAACAACGACGCCGATTCGGCAACCCCGGCATCACTCGCCGGGTCCATTGTCGCCGCGTCACCCGCGGGCTCCATCACCCAGGTCTCCAACGTCGGAGACTTCGAGGATCCCTCTATCCTTGGGATCTTCGACTTTGACTCCGGGTCGGAGAACTCCGCCGACCTCCGCGACGGAACCGGCCGCCATGCCGCGGCCTACATGGCGACTGGCGCCGACCCGCCGGAAGATCCATTCTCCACGCCGATCCCTCCCAACGCGACGGCAATGGAGGTCGAGGAACTCCGCCTGAAGCTAGCGGAAGCAGTCCGCGAGGAGCAAGCCGAGCGCGAAAAAATTCGCCTCGAGCAGGTGACAGCGCAGGAGCTGTCGCGCTACCACCAACTCCGAATCAGGCCACGCCTGAACCCCACTATCCAGGGGCACGCCCTGAATTTCGACGACGAGAACGACCCGGCCCGCGCGGCCGAGCGCGCGATCTGTGAGAACGCGCCACCAGGAGGAAGCACTAGGCCCCCACCAGGGTCAACGGCCAATGGCGGCCCGCCACCACCCAACCGCGCACCACCCAGGGACCAGCCGAGGATCGTGGTCTCCTCATGGGAGCGAGATGCGAACGCCCTACCACTGTTCTCCACCCCAATGGACAACCTCGTCGCGGTCCGAGCAGCAGTCGACAACATCGCAGCCACTGGTGAAGGCGCCCTGCAGATCCAATACGCCAAGGCCCTGCTCGCAAAAGCGTTCGAGCAACAAAACGCAGGCGTCGACTCATAGGGTCGGATGTACTCGCGTTCATCAGGCAGCAGAGCGACCTCAAGCGGCCGCCCCATGGCGGCAAACACCCTCAACTGCCCGCCGCCCAAACCACTACAGCTCCAACATCGACCTGCGAACGCGACACTCTCCACCAACGACCCCCGGCCGGCGACCAACTTCGTCGCCGCCAACGGTCAACCCGTCGACGCCTGCACCCACATCATCAACAACCAGAGCTGGCGCGCACACCAGCCCGACGACCTGCGGCATACCCTCACCAACCGTCGCGACGATGAGTCGAGGGGGTCGCTAAGCCGACTCGGGCCCCGGTGCTTTGGACCGATGATCCGAGGCAAGAGATACCCGGCGAACTTCAAGGAACCGAAGGAAATAGAGAAGTACGACCCCTCGTACGATCCCTCCGTGTGGCTGGATACCTACCTCATGGCGATGGGGATCGCCGGCCACACCGATCTACTAGCCGCCCGCTACCTTCCCCTGATGATGGAGGGAGCGTGCAGGCAGTGGATTACCACTCTTCCCGCGGATAGCATCGACTCACGGGAAGAGATGCGGCACGCCGTCGAGCACTTCGAGTTCATACACCGCCACCACCATCGAGGACCCGAACGATGCGTCCGGGGACCTCGCGAAGTCGACCCGCAGCTGGGTCCAACGGTGGCAAGAATCGTGGTACAACGGTCGGCATCCACCCGCACACCGCGATCCACTTCAAGACCTCGTGCCGCTATGAGCCCCGTCGCCAAGCTCAAACAGGCGCTTGCATCGACAACATACGGTTCTCCGGAGATCGCCAAAAGGTATGCGGAGGAAGACCCAAACCAAGAAACCAACGACGAGTCGGAGGACAACGCCGCCAGCGGCGACAACGGAAGACGATCCGATCTACGCTATAGCAACACGCCTCACGCAAGCGCCAAGCGACGACGGGCGAAGTCGACTTCGCCGCTAACGCTGGATACGCGAGCCCAAGAGCTTCCGCCGCGACGGGGGCCAACGCCGCGACGGGGGCAACTACAAGGCGAAGCCGAGGTTCGACCACGCGGCCCTTCTTAACCAACCTTGTGTATTTCACAGCAGGGAAGGGAAGCCCGCTACACACACGACCGCCGTCTGCCACTCTCTCAAGGAGATCGAGAAGGCACGACGCGCGCGGGAAGACTCCGACAACAACCCGCCAAACGGCGGAAAATTCGGCAGCATGGCCGGCTCGCTCCACACCTTCACATGCTTCAACATGAAGAGCGAGAAGAAGGTCATCGCCCGCGCCGTCGCCGTCAACACGGTGGCCCAAGTGGACGTCGCCCAGTTCCTCAACTGGTCCAAGCAACCAATCACTTGGAGCCGCCAGGACCACTCGCCACAAATCGAGTACCCAGGCCGGGTCGCCCTGGTGGTCAAGCCCAAGGTGGGAGACTATTGGCTCCCCAAGACATTGATGGACGGCGGCAACTCCATCAACATCATGTACCTGGACACCTTCAGGCGACTGCGGCTCCCGCAGTCGATGATCGAGACGACCTACACCACGTTCCACGACATCGTCCCTGGTCGGAAGGCGTACCCGATTGGCAAGGTCACGCTGCCAGTCACCTTCGGCACACCGGCAAACTTCTGCACCGAGCGGATCGTCTTCGAGATGGCGCCCTTCGACAGCCCCTACCACTGCGTCCTGGGGAGCCAGGCGTTCGCCAAGTTCATGGAAACGCCCCACTACGCGTACAACGCGATGAAGCTCCCCGGGCCGTGCGGTGTCATCACCATCCATGGTGACCCCGACATGGCCTCCGAGTGCGAGGCCAAAGGAGTCGAACTCGCCGACGGCGTCATCGCGGCAGAGGCCAACCACGCCGACGAGCTCGCCAAGTACGCGAGCGGGGTCAACAACGACGACACCACCATACTCAAGAAACCCAACTCGGAGGGAGGAAACCCCACAGCCTTCGAGGCAACGACGCACACCCGAACCGTCGAGCTAGTCCCAGGCGACTCCAGCCAGACGGTGACGATCAGGATGGGCATGAGCCCAGCATAGGAAGGCGCGCTTATCGAGTTCCTCCGTGAGAACAGGGACATCTTCGCATGGAAGCCCTCTGACATGCTTGGTGTCCCTAGGGAACTCGCTGAGCACAAACTCAACGCCGACCCCAAAGTGCGACCTGTCAAGCAGTCGCTGCGGCCCTTCAATGAAGAGCGTCGCCGAGCCATCGCCGAGGAGGTGTAGCGTCTACTCGCTGCGGGCTTCATCCGGCCAATCAAGTACTCCAAGTGGCTGGTGAACCCAGTCCTGGTCGAGAAGAAAAATGGGACCTGGAGGATGTGTATCGATTACACAAACTTAAACAGCGCCTGCCCAAAGGAGCAATTCGTCCTCCCGCGGATCGACCAAATCATCGATTCCACCGCGGGTTCGGAATCACTATGCTTCCTCGACGCCTACTCTGGGTACAACCAGATCAAAATGTCCGTTGAGGACGAAGAGAAGACGGCATTCATCACGCCATTCGGAGCCTTCTACTACACTGCCATGACCTTCGGCCTCAAGAACGCCGGGGCGACCTACCAGCGGTGCATGCAGGAGTGTCTTGCGAGCCAAATTGGCCGCAATATCCACGTCTACATCGACGACGTGGTGGTGAAGTCCGCTCACCAGAGCGACCTACTCGCTGACCTGGCGGAAACATTCGCCAACCTGCGGAAATACAAGATAAAGCTAAACCCACGCAAATGCACCTTCGGTGTACTAGCCGGGCAGCTACTGGGATACGTTGTCTCCAAGCGCGGGATCGAGGCTAACCCCAGCAAGATCGACACGATCGCTCGACTCGGCAAACCCGAGTGCCTACGCGACGTCGAGCTGGCGGGCGGTCGCGGCTCTCGATCGCTTCATCCCCGGGCAAAAGGCGATGCCCTCTCACCTTGATGCGCAAGAATCCCACCTTCCAGTGGGACAAAGAGGCGGATGATGCGCTCCGCGACCTCAAGAAGGTGCTACTCGCAGCACCACTACTCGCCGCCCCCGTCGACAAGGAACCCATGTTGGTCTATGTCGCGGCTTCCGAGCGCGTCGTCAGCGCCGTCATGGTCGTCGAGCGACCAGAGGAAGGAAAGGAGCGCCCTGTGCAGCGACCAGTGTACTACATCAGCGAAGTCCTCACCGAGTCGCGCCAGCGCTACGCGCAATACCAGAAACTGGTATACGCGATCTTCAGAGCACAGCGGCGACTGCCACACTACTTCCAGGAGCACCCGATAACAGTCGTCTCCTCAGCACCGTTGCAGGACATCATCCGCAGCCGTGAGGTGACCGGGCGAGTCGCCAAGTGGGCCGTCGAGATCGGCGTGCACAACATCAAGTACGAGCCGCGTAAAGTGATTAAGTCGCAGGCTCTCGCTGACTTCATCGCCGACTGGGAAGAGGCCCAGCAGCCAGAAAAGTTGCCGTACCTCCATTACTAGAGCTTACACTTCGACGGCTCCAAGAACGCGGACGGCGCAGGAGCAGGGATCGTGCTAACTTCTCCTAAGGGCGACAAGCTCCGCTACGTCCTCTGCCTCGACTTCACCCCTGCACCAACAACATGGCCGAGTACGAGGCGCTACTCCACGGCATGCGAGCTGCCAAGGAAATGAACGTCAACCGCCTGCGCTGCTACGAAGACTCCGACCTCGTCGCCGGGAAAGTCGCTGGCACCTGCGACGCCGTCTCCCCCACCATGGCGGCATACCGCCAAGCAGTGGACAAGCTGGGTGGACACTTCGCAGGCTACTCCGTCGAGTGGATTGACAGGCGGAAGAACGAGGAGGCCGACGCACTCTCTCGCATCGGCTCGGCTCGACTCGCACCACCCGCCGGCGTCTTCCTAGACACCATCACCAAGCCTTCCATCTATCCCCCAAGGAAGATCGACATCGGAATCCCGCTGCAACCAGAGGCAGCCCTGGTCGCACTTATCGCTGAGCCAGACGACTGGACCGCGCCGTACACTGCCTACTTGGAGGGAGGCACCCTGCCAGCGGATGAAACGGATGCCCGGATGATAGAACGCCGCTGCAAATCCTTCGTCATCATCAACGGCGAGCTCCACAAGCGCAGCGTGACCGGCGTGTTCCAACGCTGCGTTCAACCCGCTGAAGGACGCAAAATCCTCCAAGACATTCACTCCGGCGACTGCGGCCACCATGCCAGTGCCCGCTCTCTGGTCGCAGAGGCTATGCGACACGGCTTCTACTGGCCCACCGCACACACAGACGCTGCCGACATTGTCCAGCGGTGCGTCGAATGCCAGAAGTACGCCAACCAGATCCACATGCCGAGCTCAGCGCTCAAGACAATCCCCATCACCTGGCCGTTCGCCGTGTGGGGCATGGACATGGTAGGCCCTTTCAAGAAGGCCCCCTCCGACTTCACCCACCTCCTAGTCGCAGTCGACAAATTCACAAAATGGGTGGAGGCCAAGCCAGTCCGCAAATGCGACGGGAAGAACGCCACCAAGTTACTACGCGAGCTCATCTATCGCTACGGGTTCCCAAACGGCATCATCACGGACAACGGCACCAACTTCGCCAAAGGAGCCATGGCCGAGTTTTGTGAGGAACTTCACATCCGACTCGACCTCGCCTCAGTCGCCCACCCGGACTCCAACGGCCAGGCGGACCGAGCCAACCAGAGCATCCTACATGGCCTGAAGCCACGGCTCCAAGTACCACTCGAGCGCACCGTTGGGTGCTGGGTTGAGGATCTACCCTCCGTCATTTGGGGCATTCGCACCTCCGTCAATAGGTCGACAGGATTTACACCCTTCTTCATGGTTGTGGCATCCCGCAAAACCACTACTAGAAAATCGCGTTGAATTTGTGCATTGCATCGTCATCATCATGTGTTGTTTGTCTAAAACTATTTTCGCAAAGCCCGTTTTGTTTTCTAAAACGCCCCATCTTTATTCAAAACCAAAACCGGGTCTCCGGAATATTTTGTTTGTCGGCTATGGAATTGCTAGAGCCATCTTTACAACAAATAAAAGTTACAATTATTTTTAGCGGGGCAGTCGAACGGGCCGTTTGACCCGAACGACCACCCCAGAAAATAAATCGGCCCACTCCTAAATTCCTAAAGCTACCAACTAACCTACCCACACACTCTCTCCACCTCACCCCAACCAATGCCCTCTCTCCACCTCACCTCTCCTCTCTTCCCCACCCAATCCCACTCTGCCACGTCACCTAACCCTCTCCACCCCCAGCCAGCCAGCCCACCCCCTGGCCCCACTACACAACTCACACACACCACACGACGCACACGCACGCGGCGCCCCTCTCCCTGCCCGCGTGGCCCCACCCAGGCACGCACGCACCCGACGCTCCCCAACCAACCACCCGCGGGCCCCACCACAGCCCCGTGTCCCCTGTTCTTCTTCCTCCCTCTGGCTCTCTTCTCTCCCTCCCCTCCCCTGCTCCCTCCGCCGCTCACAGCCTGCGCCGCCACGCTCCGCGGCTCTCCTCCCGTGGCCCGTGCCTAGCCCGCCACCGCCTCTCCGAGACCACCTCGCATCCGCCTGCGCAGAGCCCTGCTCCTCCTCGCCGACGACGACCCCGCAGCAGCTCCCTCCTCCCAGCGTTCGCCGCCTCTCGCCTCTCCCCGCGAGACATCCGAGCCTCCTCGCACCTCGCGCCGCCCGTCGCGTCCTCACGCCTCCATCCACCTCCACCCAGCGCCTCGCCGCTGACCCAGCGTCCTCCGCGCTCCACCGCCTGGCCGCCTCCCTCCGTTCACGCTCCTCCGCGCCCGCCGCCTCCTGCGGCCTGCCAAATCCCCCGCAGACGCCAGCCGCCGGACCACGCCAGCGTCCCGCTTCGATCGTGGCGGGACGCGCTCCAGCGTGGTTCCGCTGAGCCCGGCGGCATGCCCGCTGAAGGCCGTCCTCTCCGTCGGCCCGCCTCGCGCTGCGATCCTTCGCGGGCCCCGCCTCCAGAGCTCCTCCAGCGCCCCGCCGCTCAAGACCCCCGCAGCCCTCCCCCTCGACGTCGTTCTACGCGAGGCCGCCAACGTCGGGCCGGACCCCGGCGCCTCGCCGCGCATGCCGTGGCATCCACGCCACGTAGGCGGTCTCGGCGTGGCAATCGCCTCATGGGCGTCCCTATCGACCAAGGTGGACTCAAGTGGCGTCCTTCGAGCAGCTGCCGGGGCGGGCGCTGAGTACCAAGTCCGATCCAACCACCTCGCGCATCCCAAGATCTTCGGAAAACACAAGACGCGATTCGAGGCGAAGGTTCATCCAAGGCCACCGACGCCGGATCCTCAAGACCTTCTTCCGTGTCACGTCGAGACCCGAACCCCGATGAACCACGATCCCCACCTGCAGAACAACAAGGCCTTGAGGAGGTGGAACCGACAAGATCTTCTCCTCGGGACACCGAGCTCCGACGCCAAGGTCGCCGATGAAACGACGGGATTCTCCCTCGGACGCCAAGGTCTAACCTCGGACTCGGAGACGCGTTGATGTTGAACCAAGATCCCCGCACAAGATCGTCACCAAGACCGCCATGTGGAGATCCGACCGAAGGCGCCAAGGCCTCCGCCATGGAATCAACAAGATCATCACGAAACGCCGAGTACTTCTTTCAGAACGCCATGATCATCAACACGACCCGGAGACCGCGAATGCGACAAGAACGACACTGAACCAAGTCCTTCCCGGAATCCGAGAACGCTTCCGTCAAGACCGAATCATCGAACCACGGACCCCGAGACCCACCCCGAACCCCGAACCCCCGGAACCTCAAGTCCGTCGAGGCCCCTCAATGTGTGAACCCCTTTCCGAGAACCCTATTTTTATAAGTGGTCAACTATATGAATTGTTGCATATTTAATTGTCATCTCGCATGCATATCATGTGGTTTGGGGGCCTTATGCCGATTCATGATGGGGGAATACCAATCGGGGTATACCCACGAAGCGGATTCACCAGCTGGATCGAGCCGACTGAAGCCAAGCCCGGAGCGGGTCGACTCGCCCAATACGACGAGTGGCGCATGCTGCACCCAGGCGACTGGCGCCGACTGGAGGCCCAAGAAGGTGACTCCAATAGAAAGCCCACTAAAGCACTTGTAAACCCTAACTGGCTGCATATATAAAGCCGCCAAGGGCACCCCCAAGGCGTACATCATATTAGATCTAGTCTCCCTCCGCCTACGGCGGCTCCCATGTAAACCAATCTATGATCATATACTGGATTGATAGCAGGACGTAGCGATCCTCCACCGAGGGGACGTGAACCTGGGTACATCGTGTACCAATCTCGCTCCCGGATTCTCCTACGTCGCCTTGCTCCCTCTACGTAAGCTACCCCCAGTAGCATCTGCCGTGCAATACCACGACAGTTGGCGCCCACCGTGGGGCAAGCGGTGCTTGGAGGGTGATAATCCGGGCGGGATCCCAGAATATCTTCACCATCAAACTCGGCGGCAGTCGCACGTACAAGCACAGATCGGATCTGATAATCATAATATGATGTACGTCAAGTAGCAGCGTATAAATCGAGATGGTCATCAACATGGATGTCAGACAAACGTGCGCGTCCGATCGCACATGGCCGTGACTTGGTTATTTCTATCCGATCTAATCTCTTACGTACTGATTATTCTGATTATTTTGTCTATATTTTATTTCGTCTAACACTTTACCCTTTATTTGATCGCACATGGATGGAGGTCGAGTTAACTCATGGAGAAGAGCGTGTGCATCAGCATCATCTGGCCATTGGGCTGGGTTTCTTGGGTCGCCGCGACTCCATTAGATTCATCTTCTGATCGTGGCCCTCCAGGACCAGCGATTCACACACACATGAGGAAAACTCAGATTGTATCTCTCTCTATTCAAGTTTTTTCTAATTTTTATATTATACCCTGCTAACTAATTGCTTTGCACGTACAAGTGCAAGGAAAACCAAGTAGCCATGCGTAAAATCCAACATCCCATCGGCGCAACTTGTCTTTGCTGCTCGTCCCAGCGAGGTCGACTCTGTCCTTCTCGCTGTCACAATCGATTGCGGCGCTGCGACGATATACCAGATTTGTCTGTCACGCCGACGTTGTCATGCCGTCTCCATCCGGCCATGGCATCGACTGTTGTCGTCTTCACCAAGTATGGGCTTGGGGACTCTCTATGCTATGGAACTCGCCTAAACGCGGACACGTTTAAACACGGACTCGCTAGGCTCGCCGACTCACCACGCAGGGGGACTCGCTCAGTGCGGACTCGCCTTCCGTGGGATCGCCATCGCAGCCTCGCCGTCATCGACGTCGCCATAGCGCGACCTCCGTCCGCGGCGTCGACCCCGTGTCTGCCGCGTCGACATCGCCATAGCGCGACCTCCGTCCGCGGCATCGAACCCGTGTCCGCCGCGTCGACATCGTCGTAGCGCGACCTCCGTCCGCGGCGTCGACCCGGTGTCCGCCGCGTCGACTTCGCAATAGCGTGACCCCTGTCCGCCGCGTCGATTTTGCCATAGCGCGACCTCCGTCCGCCGCGTCGACTCCGTGTCCGCCGCGTCGACTTCGCCATAGCGCGACCTCCGTCCGTCGCGTCGACTCCGTGTCCGCCGCGTCGACTTCGCCATAGCGCGACCTCCGTCCGCCACGTCGACTCCGTGTCCGCCGCGTCGACTCCGCCGCCAGCGCGACCTCCGTCCGCGGCGTTGACTCCGTGTCCGCCGCGTTGACTCCGTGTCCGCCGCGTCGACTTCGCCATAGCGCGACCTCCGTCCGCCGCGTCGACTCCGTGTCCGCCGCGTCGACTTCGCCATAGCGCGACCTCCGTCCGCCGCGTCGACCCCGTGTCCGCCGCATCGACATCGCCGTAGCGAGACCTCTGTCCGCCGCGTCGACCCCGTGTCCGCCGCGTCGACATCGCCATAGTGTGACCTCCGCCCGCCGTGTCGACCCCGTGTCTGCCGCGTCGACTCTTTCCGGCTATGTCGAATGCGTACGCCGCGCCTCCTAAGGGACTTTCATCGTCCGAGTCGCCAGAGAGGGTCGCGTGCCACGCTGCATGGACTCACCACTGGGCGTCTCTTTCCCTCGCGGAACAAATCTATTCGCCTTTGTCAACCTTTGAAAGAGCGACTCGCAATGGCCAAGTAGTGCGGACGAGGACTCGCAAACCGAGCCTCGGATCGTCCACGAAAAACGCTAACCGAGAGCCATCGAGTCGCCTTGCTCGACTGGCCTCCGGGCCAAGACAAATGGTAGTGCTACACAAACAGCACCATGTCCTCCTCAACCTTAGACAGTCGACGCATTGCTGGCATCATGGACGAGGACTGCAAACCGAGCCTCGGATCGCCCAGAAGAACGCCAAGTCGAGAGCCATCTTTGAGTCGCCATGCGACTGCCCCCGGCCAAGACGAGACTTCGCTAACAAAACAGCGCAATCATCGCGGACTCGCAATCATCGCGGACTCGCCACACTCGGGGACTCTCCCCTCGCGGACTCGCAATCATCGCGGACTCGCCACACTCGGGGACTCTCACCTCGTGGACTCGCCACACTCGGGGACTCTCCCCTCGTGGACTCGCAATCATCACGGACTCGCCGCGCTCGGGGACTCGGTGCCCGCCGGTCGCCTGACCTCGCCACTCGCCGTGCTCGGGGACTCGGTGCCCGCCGGCTCGCCTCGCTCGCTGCGCTAGGGACTCGGCGCCGGTCGTTCGACCTCACTCGCCATGCTCGGCAACCACTACTATTTTTTAGAATATGTATCTCTAAAGAGCCTCAAGTCGCCTCTACAAGCCAACTCGAGCCTCGGGACTACTCCTAGGCATACTGCGTGTACGTGGTCTCACCACCGTGGACTCGCCCGCATACTCTCCACATTCGGGACTCCGCCGCAGACACTCACCTTGCGTACTCGCGCTCGGGACTCGCGCCCACGACTCGCCCACAGCATTAACAACACGCCGAGACTGCCGCCACGGACTCGCCCGCGTACACAACACGCCGAGGACTTGTCACGGACTCGCGTGTACTCACGCTCGGGGCCCCGCCACCGCGGACTCGCCCTCGCGTACTCAACACGCTCGGGACTCGCCACCGCGGACTCGTCCTCGCGTACTCAACACGCTCGGGGACTCGGCGCGCTATAGACGGTGCCACTCGATGGACGCCCAACCTCGCCACTCGGCGTTCTCGGAGACTTCGGCCGCCGTCGCCGACTCGCCACTCGCAGCGCTCGGGGACTCGGCACGCTCCACTTTCGTGGACTCGCTGCAACTGGCAGTTTCACCGACACCCTGCGTATTTCGCCAACTGGACATCACCGACTGGCTCACGCCGACCGCCTCCCGCTTCACGGTTCTTTTCTCTGTTCAGGAGCTCGTCGCTGATTCGCCACGACCCATCGTCAAGACTCTCCGCGCCCTGCCTCAAGCCCGCGTCGAATCGACAACGCGCTCGGGGACTACTGATGGGGGAATACCAATCGGGGTATACCCACGAAGCGGATTCACCAGCTGGATCGAGCCGACTGAAGCCAAGCCCGGAGCGGGTCGACTCGCCCAATACGGCGAGTGGCGCGTGCTGCACCCAGGCGACTGGCGCCGACTGGAGGCCCAAGAAGGCGACTCCAATAGAAAGCCCACTAAAGCACTTGTAAACCCTAACTGGCTGCATATATAAAGCCGCCAAGGGCACCCCCAAGGCGTACGTCATATTAGATCTAGTCTCCCTCCGCCTACGGCGGCTCCCATGTAAACCAATCTATGATCATATACTGGATTGATAGCAGGACGTAGCGATCCTCCACCGAGGGGACGTGAACCTGGGTACATCGTGTACCAATCTCGCTCCCGGATTCTCCTACGTCGCCTTGCTCCCTCTACGTAAGCTACCCCCAGTAGCATCTGCCGTGCAATACCACGACAATTCACCTAATAATTAAATATGGGGCCCATATGCGGGCAAATCTAGCCTTATATTGGCCTCATTTAAAACTTGTGTAGCGAACCAGTACCATATCTTTTGCCATGTTAATCCAACATTTAAATTGCGGGGTAGCTAAATAACTTGAACCATCTAATTAAATGTCGGGACCCCGGTTCCGCTTAATATGACCTAATTGCATCGCACCTTTGCCATGCCATACATCATACATGCATCATGCCGATCTTCTGCCGTTGTATTAAATATTGCATCCAGTGTTCCTTCTAGTGTTTTGCTTCTTCGCGGATAAGGCCGTTGAGTTGATGTGAGCTCCGCCCCGATCTTCGGATGAACCTTTCGGCAATGTTTTCAGGCGAGCATCTCCCCCTTTCTACCTATCTTACTTTTATAGCAATTTACCTCTGTTGATCTATTGCTATACGTTGCGATGCTCTAGTTTTCATTACGTGAAATCCCTTGCAGCCCTATATTGCCTTGGACACATCCTATTACCTGTTGTTTGGTAGATAGTTGGACTTGCGCGTCGTAGTCGCTTGCTCAAGTGCTGTTGCGTGTCGTCAAATGCCACAGTTGTTGATGTATTGCCGCATGTTGATGATGGAGATGATCATAGTTTTACTTATCGTCACTTTAATTTCTGTTTAACAACTAAAATTGGAATAAGCAGAGGCATCGGTGGGTGATAGAAAATATTTGGTTTCCGAACGCCCACTTGTGTCCCGTAAGACCCCGAGTACTTGATACCTGTTCCTTGATTTATCGCGCTATCCACATCCGGGAGGTATATGGGACCCCCCTGAGCCAGAGCTTGATTCAGTCTTATTTCTTGGGGCCACAAACTAGTTTGAGGTTTTATTTACTATCCTATAGTTATGCCATGCTACTTATGTATTTACGTTTGTGCGAGGAGCACACTGTACTGTTTAGGATCGGGACACGTTTACGCGGTGTCGACAAGCCCAGTTTTGGGTTCCCAGTCGCTCACAGCCGTCCACCCAAACCTTGAGTCCGTCTCGGAGTCAGCTATCTTCGTTGCGGGTGTACTTCAAGGGGTGGCCCCCTGAAATATTTCTGAATCCTGTGATTGTTCAGTCGTGAAAGCCTCGTTGGGTTTTGAGTTGGTTTTTCCGAGGTTGATCGAGCGTGTGTTGCTATTGGTGCACCCCGGCCGGGTAAAACTTTCGAAAGCCGTGTCGCGGATATGGACGACTTGGAGCACAGTATCTCGATCATAGACAAGCATAACTAAAGTTTATTGCTATAAATTTGACTTTATAATGACTAGTAATCAGCTTCACTATAATGGAATGGCTAATTAATACTGCCCACAACTGCTTGTTTGGAGTGTCGCTTGCGACCATTGTACCTGACTAGTAAGTATTGCAACTTCTAGCGAATGGCTGAATAAAAGTACCAACAACTGCTGGGTTTTGGGTTTATATCATACTATCTGCACCTGATTAGTAATTGCTGCAACTATAACGGAATGGTCAACTGAAAGTGCCCACTGCTTACTTTATCAGGATGATTATCTAAACCTGACTAGTAATTGCCGCAACGATAACTGAATAATTAAAACTGCCAACTGTGTGGGTTTCCTCGGTTGACTTCCTCGTTTGGTCTCGAGGGGGAAACACCAGGATGGGTTTGTTTGGTGTTAGCTTCAGGTTGGATCCGGATAGGTCACTTACCCTCTCGATTACCGATTGTATCGAGTCTCTATAGGTTGTTTAGTGCATCTTTGCTGCCGCTTGATCCACCATACCTATGTAGGCGAGAACCGGAATTCTAGCCTCGCTGTCTTGGCCTCGATCGACGCTCCTTCTTTTTCCTTTGCCCTTTGTTGGCACCCCTTTTGTTTAAGCGGTTTTGAGATCGGGCGTTAGCGGGGTTACCCTTCGGCTTGGCACGGGCGGTTATGGACGCCATTGGTTATTCTTCAGGGCTCTTAGCCCCATTTGCATCTTGTCCGTAGTCGGACGCTCTATCGTTTTCAAGGTGATTTGGATCTTTGTATATTATATCTGTATTCTTGACTCTTTGAGTCGCTGTTATATATATATCTGTTCTGTGGGTCCCATCGAGGACTGTTGTGTAATGTTATTACTTCGTTTTCCACCCGCACGAAAGTGCCTGGTGGGCACCTTTGAATCGTTTCTATGCGGGTTTGGCGAATTTTGCTCAAACTTGCATAGGTCCGATTCTGAGGGTGTTACAGAGTGGTATCAGAGCTCAGCAGTTGCGATACCCCACAAGTCCAGCCTGTAGGATAACCTAGCTAACGGCCGAAGTAGAGTGTCAAAACTATTTTGCAAAATCGGTTGGATAGTTCTGGTTAGGTCTGATTTTACTCCTTACCCCTCTGCTATTCTCCTCTTACCTCGACGTGTTTTGAATCCGCTCTCTTCTCTCTCTTCGAGTCCAGGAATTCTCGTGGTTGGGTTTCCGTCGTACCTTCAGGGCTTCGCTTTCTTCCTTTTGTAACGGAGTGCTACGATCATCAATCTGCAACTTGTCTGTTGTACCCTTCCTCCAATCTTTTGTTCTTGAGCTCTTTGTCCATGTGTGTTCCTTCTTTGGATATCGTGTCGTTGAAAAACATATGAGAAGGGAGCATTGGTGAAGTTGGAGTTAACCTTGAGCATGTGTTGTTCATGCCAATGGAACCATCGCGGAACCTAATCGGTGTGTCTTTCATACGATTTCTCTGGCATCCCTTTGTTCGGATACCATCTATGAAGATCTTGATCTAAATCTAGAGTTAAGTTGCACGATTCTCCTACTCATGTATAGAGTTGATAGTTGTCGGGATGGACTGATCACCCTACCCGACTCTTCTTGTTGGCTGTACATCGAAGGCGGATCAATGTAACTTTTCCCTCTTCTAATGGAAGTTAGAGGTGGCCTTATCGTTTGATACCTCTACCTTCGTCCTTTGTCCTCCGTGAGTGTTCTCTCGGCGATCGGGGACAACGACCCTTTGTTGGTGGTGTCGCGATTTCAAGATGGAGGATGAACCCTCGTTAGTGGTGTCGCGAGGATCTACGAAGCGAGAAGATCATCGCCGACCTTCTTTCCGGTACCATGAGGCGGATCTCGGCGAGATCCATTGTTAGTGGTGTCGGTGTGGCATCCGCATAAAATCACTACTAGAAAATCGCGTTGAATTTGTGCATTGCATCGTCATCATCATGTGTTGTTTGTCTAAAACTATTTTCGCAAAGCCCGTTTTGTTTTCTAAAACGCCCCATCTTTATTCAAAACCAAAACCGGGTCTCCGGAATATTTTGTTTGTCGGCTATGGAATTGCTAGAGCCATCTTTAAAACAAATAAAAGTTACAATTATTTTTAGCGGGGCAGTCGAACGGGCCGTTTTGACCCGAACGACCACCCCAGAAAATAAATCGGCCCACTCCTAAATTCCTAAAGCTACCAACTAACCTACCCACACACTCTCTCCACCTCACCTCTCCTCTCTTCCCCACCCAATCCCACTCTGCCACGTCACCTAACCCTCTCCACCCCCCAACCAGCCAGCCCACCCCACTACCTCACACACACACCACCACACGGCCTTTGCGCGCCCTCTCCTGCCCGTGGCCCCAGCACGCACGCAGCGACGCTCCCCAACCAACCACCCGCGGGCCCCACCACAGCCCCGTGTCCCCTGTTCTTCTTCCTCCCTCTGGCTCTCTTCTCCCTCCCTCCTCCTCTCCCTCCACACGCTCCGCGCCAGCGCCCGGCCACGCTCAGCCCGGCTCTCCTCCCCGCCCGCGCCTAGCCCCTACCGCCTCTCCGCTCGAGACCACCCTCGCATCCGCCTCGCGAGCCCTCCTCCTCCCGGCAGCGACCCCGGCCGAGCTCCCTCCTCCAGCGTTCGCCGCCCGCTCGCCCTCTCCCCAGCGCGACATCCGAGCCTCCCGCCCACCTCGCGCGCCCGCCGTCCGCGTCCTCACCGCCTCCATCCACCTCCACCCCGCGCCTCGCCTCGCCGCCCCGACCAGCGTCCTCCGGTCGCTCCGCCGCCTCCTCCGTTCACGCTCCTCGCGCCTTGTCTCCCTCCAGGCAGCCCCGCCAGCCTCCGCCCGCGCTTGGGACCCCACGCCGCCCGTGTCCGCTTCGGTCGTGGCCGCGGTCGCGGCTCCAGCGTGGTTCACGCCTGCCCGGCCGCGGCCCGCCCAGCGCCGTCCCCTCTCCGTCGGGCCCCGCCTCCGCCGCCGCGATCCCTTCGCCGGAGCAGGCCCCGCCTCCAGAGCTCCTCCAGCGCCCCGCCGCTCAAGACCCCCGCAGCCCTCCCCCTCGACGTCGTTCTACGCGAGGCCGCCAACGTCGGGCGCCCGGACCCCGAGCGCAGCCTCGCCGCTGCATGCCGTGGCATCCACGCTCACGTAACTGGCGGTCTCGTCCGTGGCAATCGCCTCATGGGCGTCCCTATCGACCAAGGTGGACTCCAAGTGGCGTCCTTTCGAGCAGCTGCCAGGACGGGGGTGCTTGAGTACCAAGTCCGATCCAACCACCTACGCCGCATCCCAAGATCTTGGCGGAAAACACAAGACCGGCACGCGATTCGAGACGAAGGTCTATCCAAGGCCACCGGCGCGGATCCTCAAGACCTTCTTCCGTATCGGCGTCGAGGCCGAACGATGAACCACGATCCCCACTGCAGAACAACAAGGCCTTCGAGGTGGAACCGACAAGATCTTCTCCTCGGGACCGGAGCTCCCTGACGCCAAGGTCGTCGATGCGGAAGCAGCGAAGTTCTCCCTCGGACGCCAAGGTCTAACCCTCGGACTCGGAGACCGCGTTGATGTTGAACCAAGATCCCCATCGCACAAGATCGTCACCAAGACCGGCCATGTGGAGATCCGAAGACCGAACCGAAGCGCCAAGGCCTCCGCCATGGAATCAACAAGATCATCACGAAACGCCGAGTACTTCTTTCAGAACGCCATGATCATCAACACGACCCGGAGACCGCGAATGCGACAAGAACGACACTGAACCAAGTCCTTCCCGGAATCCGAGAACGCTTCCGTCAAGACCGAATCCGTCGAACCCTGGACCCCGAGACCCACCCCGAACCCCGAACCCCCGGAACCTCAAGTCCGTCGAGGCCCCTCAATGTGTGAACCCCTTTCCGAGAACCCTATTTTTATAAGTGGTCAACTATATGAATTGTTGCATATTTAATTGTCATCTCGCATGCATATCATGTGGTTTGGGGGCCTTATGCCGATTCACCTAATAATTAAATATGGGGCCCATATGCGGGCAAATCTAGCCTTATATTGGCCTCATTTAAAACTTGTGTAGCGAACCGGTACCATATCTTTTGCCATGTTAATCCAACATTTAAATTGCGGGGTAGCTAAATAACTTGAACCATCTAATTAAATGTCGGGACCCCGGTTCCGCTTAATATGACCTAATTGCATCTCACCTTTGCCATGCCATACATCATACATGCATCATGCCGATCTTCTGCCGTTGTATTAAATATTGCATCCGGTGTTCCTTCTAGTGTTTTGCTTCTTCGCGGATAAGGCCGTTGAGTTGATGTGAGCTCCGCCCCGATCTTCGGATGAACCTTTCGGCAATGTTTTCAGGCGAGCATCTCCCCCTTTCTACCTATCTTACTTTTATAGCAATTTACTCCTTCCTGTTGATCTATTGCTATCTGTGTTGCGATGCTCTAGTTTTCGTACCCGTGAAATCCCTTGCAGCCCTATATTGCCTTGGACACATCCTATTACCTGTTGTTTGGTAGATAGTTGGACTTGCGGCGTGATCGCTTGCTCAAGTCTTTGTGCGTGTCGTCAAATGCCACGATTGTTGATGTATTGCCGCATGTTGATGATGGAGATGATCATAGTTTTACTTATCGTCACTTTAATTTCTGTTTAACAACTAAAATTGGAATAAGCGGAGGCATCGGTGGGTGATAGAAAATATTTGGTTTCGAGCCCACTTGTGTCCCGTAAGACCCAGTACTTGATACTGTTCCTTGATTTATCGCTATCCACATCCGGGAGGTATATGGGACCCCGAGCGAGCTTGATTCATCTTATTTCTTGGGGCCACAAACTAGTTTGAGGTTTTATTTACTATCCTATAGTTATGCCATGCTACTTATGTATTTACGTTTGTGCGAGGAGCACCTTTGTCTGTTAGGATCGGGACACGTTTACGCGGTGTCGACAAGCCCAGTTTTGGGTTCCCGATCGCTCTGACCGTCCACCCAAACCTTGAGTCCGTCTCGAGTCACTATCTTCGTTCTTGGTGTACTTCAAGGGTGGCCTGAAATATTTCTGAATCTGTGATTGTTCAGTCGTGAAAGCCTCGTTGGGTTTTGAGTTGGTTTTCGAGGTTGATCGGCGTGTGTTGCTATTGGTGCACCCGGCGGGTAAAACTTTACGGCCGTGTCGCGGATATGGACGACTTGGAGCACAGTATCTCGATCATAGACAAGCATAACTAAAGTTTATTGCTATAAATTTGACTTTATAATGACTAGTAATCAGCTTCACTATAATGGAATGGCTAATTAATACTGCCCACAACTGCTTGTTTGGAGTGTCGCTTGCGACCATTGTACCTGACTAGTAAGTATTGCAACTACAACGAAATGGCTGAATAAAAGTACCAACAACTGCTGGGTTTTGGGTTTATATCATACTATCTGCACCTGATTAGTAATTGCTGCAACTATAACGGAATGGTCAACTGAAAGTGCCCACTGCTTACTTTATCAGGATGATTATCTAAACCTGACTAGTAATTGCATAGCGATAATCGAATAATTAAGCGCCAACCGTGTGGGTTTCCTCGGTTGACTTCCTCGTTTGGTCTCGAGGAAACACCAGGATGGGTTTGTTTGGTGTTAGCTTCAGTTGGATCGGATAGGTCACTCTTACCCCTCTCGATTACGCCCGATTGTATCGAGTCTCTATAGGTTGTTTAGTGCATGTTGCCTTGCCGCTTGATCCACCATACCTATGTGGCGAGGACCGAATTCTAGCCTCGGTGTCTTGGCCTCGATCTTGGCTCCTTCTTTTCCTTTGCCCTTTGTCGGCACCCTTTGTTTAAGCAGGTTTTGAGATCGGCACCGTTAGCAGGGTTACCCTTTCGGCTTGGCCTGGGCAGGGTTATGGACGCCATTGGTTATTCTTCAGGGCTCTTAGCCCCATTTGCATCTTGTCCGTAGCTGGGCGCTCTATCGTTTTCAAGGTGATTTGGATCTTTGTATATTATATCTGTATTCTTGACTCTTTGAGTCATTATATATATATCTCATTACGTGGGTCCCATCGAGGACTGTTGTGTAATGTTATTACTTCGTTTTACACCCGCACGAAAGTGCCTGGTGGGCACCTTTGAATCGTTTCTATGCGGGTTTGGCGAATTTTGCTCAAACTTGCATAGGTCCGATTCTGAGGGTGTTACAATGGTGTACAGCGCCGAGGCAGTCATGCCCACCGACCCTCGAGCACGACTCGCCAAGGGTGGTCAACTACACGGAGGCTGCAAACGAACTCGCCGACGACGGGTCGACCAGCTCGGCGAGGCACGCGACCTAGCTTCGCTCCCGCACCGCCATCTACCAGCAAGGGCTCCGCCGCTACCATAGCCGGCGAGTACTCGCACTTTCCAGGAAGGAGACCTGGTACCGCGCCTGATCCAGGACAAGAAGGGCATGCAGAAACTCTCCCCCTTGGGAGGGACCATTCACCATCGAGCGAGTCCTGGGCAACAACGCCTACTACCTCACCGACGTCAGGAGGCAACTCGGCGTCAGCGACCGTGGAATGTAAACCTCCTCGGAATTTCTACTCCTAGAACTCCATACATGTACCCTCCTGCTATGAAATAAAACAGATCGTTACCGCAAATTGCGTCTACTCTATGCCTTGTGCCACTGCTTTTCGTAATAACAGCGTTAAGCTATTCAGAAGTCAACCTTTGGTAAAGCGACCGCACGGCCAAGTAGTGCGGTAGAGCCGGAAGACCCTGTGCCTTGTAACGTCCACAAAACGCCAACCGGAGCCCCATTGGAGTCGCCTAGCCCGGGCTTACGAGCCAAGACAACTGCCTCGCTCCTCCACAGAACCAAAGTCATCCGCATCCTCGGCACGGCGACTCGAGCGGCCAAGTACCACGCTCGGGGCGGCGTCCGATCAAATATGAGCGGCTAGGGAAACGTCCGTATGAGAGAGTTCGGGACTCGCCACTGATCGCCGGGCCAGCGGGAGGGCGCTTACTCTAACGCGCTTAGTCCTCACCTACCTTGGAGCTGCGACTAGAACCACCAAGTACCACGCTCGGGGACTCGGCTACCCGACCTCGTTCGCGCACGGGAAAACGGTCAAGTAAAGAGCACCCACGGGAGTCGCCCTGCGACTGGCTCTCCGAGCTCTGGCGAGTCGACCTCAATAGCGAAACAATTGTCAAAACATTCAAAATCGCAAACACATAACAAATGAAGTAAACCCAATAAAAAGGGCGGACATGCTCGGGGACTCGTCCAATCAGCATTCAAAATCGCGAAACAATTCACAAAACAACACGAATTTTCATTACAGCACAACAAAGTCGTTCCAAAATACAAGATAAGTCCGATGGCTATTTGTTACTAACGCCCCAGGGCACAATGCTTCTACTCCGCAGGTTTCGACGCCGACTCGCCGCCACCCCTGCGGTTGCGAATGAAGGGCACGTACGGGTTCGATGGGTACGTCGTCAACTCACCCACCATCGCCGCATGAAACGGCTGCTCGACTTTGAAGTCCAGATGCTTTGGCTCGGGATCGTTGGGGGCGACAGTCATCTCCTGATAGGGGAGGAGGTCGCTCATCGCCCAAACGCGATCAGAATACACCATGGCCCGGTCCGTCAGCTTCAGCACCTCGGCAATCTCCACAGAGCACATCCACGAGGGGTAGCCACTCGTCACATCATCAAGGTCGAAGTCCTCCGGGAAATGGGCAAGCCCAAGGCTGAGCGCCGTTGCCGCCCCGTGCCGGAAGGCCGACCGCGTCATGAATTCGACGACTGACGGAGCCTTCTCCAGATAACGCCATACCTCGACGAGGTCGCTAGGAATCACTTCCGTGGGCGATATCTCCTGAAGATACGCTCGAATGCAAGCCGCGGACAACGCGGCCGAGTCGACCAGAGTGGTCACACACTGCCGCGCGTCGTATGACTGCGCCTCCTCCGAGCTGTCAATAATCCGGCCTGTGGACAGAAGCCGGCAGTGAGTACACCAACGACTCCACAACGCATCTGTTGCAGGCAGAGGAAGAAAGGTTTACCAATTAGAGGATAGCAGAGACCCGTGATGAAGCTTTGAAGCGAGGAGAAGTCGTTCTGCAGCCCAACAACGAGTGCGTCAGACACCTTCCGCTCTTCAGCGGCAGCCGTCACAGCAGCTTTCGCTCGCCCCTCCGCCGAGGTCGCCTCCGCCTTCGCTTCCTTGAGCTCACGCTCCAGATCAGCGATTCGCTTCTCGGCCGTACTCAAAGCAGATTGAGCCGCCATCAGGTCACCCGCCGGGACAAGGCCCCGGCGGACCTCCTCCGCCTCGGCTACAATTGCTTGGAGTCCCTTGTTCGTCTCCTGGACGGCAACGAGTTCCTTCTCCATGCGACACTTCGCTGCAAGCCGATCGGCCGATTCGCGCTACAGGCCATGCGCACAAACTAAACCGTCAACAACGTTGAAAATCCTAAGTGCCCACCTGCTGAAATTCAGCGACTAGGCACTAGGGGACTGGACATTGAAAATCCTAAGTGCCCACCCGCTGAAATTCAGCGACTAGGCACTCGGAGACTAGATGCTACAAAAACATTAAGAATCCGACCACTAAAATTCAGTGGCCCGATCCTCAGGGACTGGACATACCTGGATGGCTGCGCCTAGCATGCCATGAAGTTGCAGCGTGTCCACAGACGCAAGCATGACCGGAGTGTGGCCGCGACGCTTCTCGACCTCCGTCTCGACGACCCTAGGCGTCCGGCTCGTTTGTTCCACGCCACTCGCCGCGGCCGCCTTGGCCATGGAGCGAGGGAAACTAGCAGCGGACGCTGAGGCACCACTAGGAGCCGGCTCAGCCACTTAGGGCGAGGCAACAGCCTCCTTGGTCTTCGAGGCCACCTCCTCCACAGTCAGAGGTTCGCTCGGAGCAACCGCCGTGTCATCGGAGACCGTGACGACGTCGTCACCTTTCGCCCTCTTGGCACCGTCAGCGGAAGCAGCGAGTTCGTCGGTTTTCCTCTTCCGTGAGGGTTCCTCCTCGGTGACGACTGGCGGAACCTTGGCCACAGAAGGATGGCCGATCTTTTTAACTCCAGTCCTGTGAAACAACGATATGAATAAGACTGTCCGACTAGAACGGAAGACAAGCAGACGAACGGGACTTACTTGGCGACTGGTATGAACCGCAGACCGGTGCAGATGCTGGCAGGCCTTTCCAGCTCGGGCCCCAACTTCCGACTAAGGCCCATCTCGAATACACTGTGTTCCCAAGACACAGAGGGTTTCTTCGAAGACGAGGCTGCGACAGGAGCCTCCGTGACGATGGATGCGGGAGCTTCCCTGGGAGGCGAAGCTGCTATGGCCGGAGTAGCTCCCAACCCAGAGACTGGGGCGAATGGAGGTGGCAGCGCCGCTAGAGGCACCTCGTCCAGGGGGGCTGCAGCATCTGGCGCCACGGTCGTGCGCGCCGCCTCGCCCTTAGCCGAGTTGGTGGCATCAGAACTGGTCGCGGATCGGGGCGGAGACGTCTGCTTTGTTGTCTTCGTCTTCCTCTTCGGCGGAGCCTTCGCTTCCTTCTTCTCCTTCTTCTTCTTCTTCTTCGACGGCGTGGCCTCATGATGTGAGGTGTGCTCGGGAAGCTCGTCGTCATCATCATCGTGAGGCTCGAGACTTCTACTCGCTTCGAGCTCGCGCTGGTGTTGCCCGCGAGTCTTGCGAACTGTTGGGGCGGCGTCTTCCACGGGCTCTTCTTCGTCGTCGTCGTCATCATCACCATCGTCGCTCCCGACGTCGCCTTTGGCGGACAGCGACTCGCTCCCGTCCTGGACGGACGAGCTAGAGTTTTCGTCGTCTGCGGGTGGGAGCCAGCCTTCCACCACTTGGAACAACTACAACAAACATGAGACAACATCAGCACAACCACGAATGCATCATCTGCGACTGCGAGTGGTGGAGAAATAACGGCTTACCGTCGGAGCTGGGCGCCTTGCAGTATAAGGGGCGACCCCGGCCTTCGCGTCCAGATACACTGCCTGGGTAATTTTCTTCAGGGCCAGAGTGTAGTCGTCAAGATGCCACTTGGCGAAGGAAGACTTCGTCGGATCGTCCTTACCCGTGTACTCGTACATGTAATGGACGCAGTGCACCAAGGGCACGAGCCGCCGCCCGAAACAGCAGTTGAAGAGGTTAATGGTCTGGAGGCCCTTCTTCTTCAGACCGCGGATGGTTTGCAACATTTCGTCGACAACCATCCACTGATCCAGCGGGAGATTGCCGACCTGGAGCCGACGCGGTTCGGGCCAATCGGCGAAGTACCTTGGGAGCGCCACCTCGCCGTCTGGAGTCGACTCGGTGACGTAGAACCAGGATTTCTTCCATTCGTTTGCCGCCTTGGCGGGCAGCATCAGGTCGAAGAACGACGCCTTCGACTTTAGCTGGAATGTCAGGCCACCCGCGGCCAACATCGGGTCGCCTGATTCTTCGCGGCTGATCCTCCCGTGGAACAAATCTTGCCACAAGGGGAAGTAGGGTCTGCAGCCCAGATAGCACTCGCAGAACGCCACGAAAATGGCGAGCTGCTCGATGCTATGTGGGCCTAGGTCTGACGGCTGGATCCCGTAGTAGGCGCAGAAATGTCGGAAGAAGAGGGAAGTGGGAAACCCCATCCCCCGCTCCAGGTGGCTGGTGAAGCAGATGAATTCTCCCTCGCACGGGTCTGGAGTCACTTCTCCGGCCGTGGGGATGCGCCATCTGCCGGCGCGCAGGATCCCGGCCTCCTCGAAGGACGCCAGTAGCCCCTGGTACACTTGGAGCTGCCCCATGGTTCGGTGGAGGGGGCCATTGGTTGGGAGTTCGCGGAGGTCGGGGCTCTCTGGATTGGTTGGATCGCGATGCGGAGTGGAAAATGGAGATGGGCGAGATCGGAGGAAGGACGAAGGAGTGTTTCCCCGTTCGCCTGTCATTCTCCTTATATAGCGGTTGCTACCCGCCAATTTCGGGAGCTGTTACTATGCGGTAATTACGCCGAAGTTACCGTTGGATTACCCCAACGGCTAGTTTTGACCCCACTTGACGGTCCAACTTCATCCATTCGACTCGTCGCTCCGCGCTACTCGACGATTCACCGACCCGATCACTGTAACAGTGATTGAGTATTCACCGACCCGTTCGCCGAGCTGCGACCCGATTGGTCGCCGTTATTGCGACTAGAATAAATAGTTTTTTCCTTTATTCAGGAGTCCGCCGCCGATTCGACTGGGCGTCCGCATTGGACCCGCATACTCCGACTGCCAGTGAACGCCTGCGACCAATCAACGACGGCCTCGGGGACTACTGATGGGGATATGCCTACCGTGGTATACCCAGCAAGACGTTTCCTACTAGCCCAGGTGCTAGCGAGTGGGCCTGCAGGACGGCAACTGGATCAAGATCTGGCATGGACTCAAGCAACTGGAAGCTAAAGGCCCAGAAGCGTAGATAGGCCCAGTCGGATTAGGTTAAAGAATCGCTGAAACCTTAACTGATTCGGTTGCGATCTGTAAACCCTAGGGAGGTGAGTCTATATAAACCTCCCTAGAGGACGCATAGAGGATACGTTCCATCATACACCCAAGCGACTCGCTGCCTAGCCGTCGAGCTCACCCCATTGTACTCTCACCATAATACAATCTAGCAGGAGTAGGTCTTTACCCTCCGGGGGGCCGAACCTGGGTAAATCCTTGTGTCTCAACCCTCATCTCGCACCGCAGATGGCTGGCCGCCCTTGTCCCATGTTCTACTACTCACTGCCGATTGCAGCATCTGCCGTGGTCATTCCCACGACAAAACCAAACTAGACTATTTTTTGGGGTTTTTTGAAAAGAGGCAAACAAAACCAAACAAAGCAAACTAAAAACAAAGTAAAGAGAAAGGAAGTGAAGGACTCCCCTAGTGAAGACGTCCTTAGCCTCCCCGGCAACGGCGCCAGAAATTACTTGATGCTACACTCAACAGGGAGGAAGAGTGCTTCGTTGGAAACCTCAAGAGCAAGGTTTGAAGAGTACAGCAGCGATATTTACCTCAGTAGAAACCGAGGTTATCGAACCAGAAGGAGGAAGGAAACGTCACACAGGTGTTGGAAGCAACATGGAGACATGCACAACACAAACTCAAGACTCTGTTGTCGTGGGAATGGCCACGGCAGACGCTGCAATCGGCAGCGAGTAGTAGAACGAGGGGCAAGGGCGGCCAGCCATCTGCGGTGCGAGATGAGGGCAAAGACACAGGGTTTTACCCAGGTTCGGCCCCCCGGAGGGTAAAGACCTACTCCTGCTAGATTGTATTATGGAGGTGTTTACAATGGGCGAGCTCATGGCTAGGCGAGTCGCTTGGGTGTATGAGGAACGTGTCTCTACTCACCCCATAGGGAGGTTTATATAGGCTCACCTCCCTAGGGTTTACATATCTCAACCGATTCGATTCAGCTTGATGTCGTTTAACCTAGTCCGATGGGCCTATCTACTACTTTGGGCCTTCACTTCCAATCGCTTGGTACCTTGCTGGGCTTTGATCCACTCGATTCTGCGCAGCCCACCGCCAGCCTTGGGCGATCGGAACGCCCTGCCGAGTATACCCCAAGAGGCGATCCCCGAGAGTCCCGAGGCCGTCGATTAGGCGTAAGTGGCTGGCGATCCGGAGTATACGGCTTCAAAGTAGGCATCGGTCGAATCGTCGGCGGGCTCCTGTATGAAGGAAAATTCGTGAACCGAGTCGCGTCTTGGGCGAGTCGAGCCAACGAGACGGTCGGCGCGAGTGACCTAGCGAGCCGAGTGGCGGAGTTGGACCGTCAGCGTGGTCAAACTAGCTAAGGTAACTCAACGGTAACTTTTGGCGTAATCATCGCTACGGTAACGGCCCCACGATTTGGCGGGTAACTCCGCTATATAAGAGGAATGGCAGGCAATCAGAGAGCCAATCGCCCACCACTTCTTCCGAAAAGTGCGCATTCTCTTCCTTTGCTCCTTGATCCAATCGACCAAATCCTCCGACCTCCAACCAACCTCTCGGCTATGGCCCTTCTCCACGAACCATGGGGGTCCAAGTGCACGAGGCTGGCCTCCTTCGAGGAGGCCGAATCCTGAGCCGGCTGTTGGCGTATCCTCAGCCGGAGAACGACCCCAAACCCGCGAGAGAGGAGTTCGTCTGTTTCACCAGTCATCTCGGCGGGGTTAGGGTTTCCACGTCTTTGTTCTTCGGCGTTTTGCGCCTACGGGATCCAGCCCTCGATCCGGGTCCCCACAGCATCGAGCAGCTCGCCATCTTCGTGGCGCTCGCGAGTGCTACTTTGCCGGGCCCTACTTTCCCTTGTGGCAAGATCATTCCACGGACGGATCAGCCTCGAGGCGGGCGGCCCAATGCTAGCCGCTGGCGGCCGACGTTCAGCTCAAGTCCAAAGCTTCCTTCTTCGATCCGATGTTGCCGCCAAAGCGGCGATCGGAAGAAGTCATGGTTCTACGTGACCGAGGCAACTCCGGAGGATGAGGCGGCGATCCCGCGGTACTCGGCCAACCGTTTCGAGCCACGCCATCTCCAGGTCGGCAAGCTTCCCGACGACCAGCGGATGGTCGTCGACGAGATGCTCCAGGCCATCCGTGGTCTGAAGAAGAAGGGCTCAGACGATAAACTTGTACAATTGTTGGCTTGGGCGGCTCGTTCCGCCTAACGCGACTCATTACATGTATCATTACGGGCCGGAGATTCGACGAAGCTGCCTCGACGAGTGGAAGCTGGAGGACTATCTCCCAGATCAAGAAGATCACCCGGTGGTGTACGCGGATGCGCAGGCCGGGTCCCCTACACCGCGAAGCATCCGCCCGACGGTAATTTCTTTATCTTGTTCGATCGCAGCGTATGCGATCGCGGTAATTCTAACTCTTTCGTATTCATCGCAGCTGTTCCAAGTGGTGGAAGGGTGGCTCCCACCCGCCGATGGAGATCCCGGGCCATCCGCCCAGGATACAAGCGAATCGCCACCCGCGAAGGGCAACGAGACGACGAGGACGAGTCCGAAGAGAAATTGCCCGCTGGTCCGAAGACCAGGCAACGTCAGCGCGAAATCGAAGCGAGCAGGAGCCTCGAGCGTCATGATGATGACGACGAGCTCCCAGAGACCACCTCGCGCCGCCAGGCCACTCCTTCGAAGAAGAAGAAGAAGGAAAAGGAGGCGAGGGCCCCCCCGAGGAGGAAAACGAAGCCGCCGAAGACGGCCTCGCCGCCGCACTCAACGAGCAGCTCTGATGCTCACAGCTCGGCCGGTGACGGCGCGGCCCCGACGACAACCGCGCTAGATGCGCCATCTGTGGAAGTGCCGCTGGCCTCGATACCCCTGCCATTCGCGCCAGCCTCTGGGCTAGGGAAGGCTCCAGCCGCGGCGACTTCGCCGCACGGAGGTTCGATTAGCGGCTCGCCCGCAAGGAGGCTCCGGCCGTAGCGGCTCCAGTTCGCGAAGAAGCCCCTGCCGAAGGTATCCCAGAGGCGCCAGCCGCAGCCTCGACGACGAAGAAGCCGTCCGTGTCTTGGGCACGCGACGTCATGGAACTAGGGCTCAGTCGCCAACTGGGCCCCGAGCTGGAAAAACCGGCCGGCCTTCGCACAGGGCTACGCTTCATCCCAGTCGCCAAGTGAGTGCATTCGGCCTTCTCTATTTTCTATAGCTGTTTCGATTGTCTTTACTGATTCGACTGATGTGCAGGACCGGAGTGAAAAGGATGGGCCACCCGACCGTGGCTCAGGTACCCTCCGCCGCTAGCGAGGAGGATCCTTCCCGTAAGAGGAAAGCGGACGAGGTCGTCGCCTCAGCGGAAGGCAGCAAGAAGGCCAAGGGCGACGACATCGTCACTGTCTCTGACGACACGGCGGCCGCACCGGCCGGACCCGCAGTGGAAGCAACCGCGTCTCTGAAGGCGTTCCTTGCCTAGACCGGAGGAAGCGACTTCCTTTGGGCGGGTGCCGATCGCTACTCTTCCCCGCCGTGACTAAGGCGTTACGGCGAGCGGCCTGCGCTCGCCTCGCTTCTCCGTGGACCGCCGACGCTGAAGTCGACCAACGTCGCGGGCACATCGCCGGCTTGCTGCGTCGTGGACGCAATACAACTCCATGGCATGCTTGGTGCAGCCATCCGGTACCTCGGTCCCGAGGATCGGTCGGTGCTTAGCGGCTTGATTCTTATAATTTCTCGTTTTTTACTTTCGCATCCAGTCCCCGAGTGCGTACGCGCTAAATTTTAGCGGGTGTGCACTGAGGAATTTTCGTGATCGCCAGTCCCCGAGTGCGCACGCGCTAAATTTTAGCGGGTGGGCACTGAGTAATTTTCGTGATCGCCAGTCCCCGAGTGCGCACGCGCTAAATTTTAGCGGGTGGGCACTGAGTAATTTTCGTTTTTACTGACTTTGATGATATGCAGGGTCTGCGGCTGGAGTCGGCGGAGCCATTGGCTGCGAAAAAGCGTGCTGAGAAGGAGCTGGCCACCATTCAAGAAGCGAACAAGGAGCTTCAGGCTGTTGCTGCGAAGGCAGAGGGAGCTCGCCAGGAGCTTGTCCCTGCTGGTGAGTTGGTGGCGGTGCGATCTGCGTTGAGTGCCGCTGAGCAGCGCCGACCTCGGCGCGCTGCATCGGAGGCGAGAGAAGCAAGCTCGTGAACAGGCGAGCTAAGGCTGCTGCCAGCGGAGGAAGACCGCAAGGTGTCGGAAGCCCTCATTGCCGGGCTTCCGGGCGACCACACGCCGCCGTGCTTCATCACGGACTCGCCCGCCCGCTGCTTGGTGAGTCGTCTTCCCTTTCTGTCGTTGTAGTGTTTGTAGTGTCGTGGTACTCATCATTGTCTCCTTCTCACAGGTCGTGTTATTGGTAGCCAAGAAGCGAGCTCGCTTGACGCGGGAGTGCGTAAGCATGCTCGTCGACTCGGCGACGCTGTCGGCGACGCATCCGCGCCTATCTTCAAGAAATATCGCCTACGAGGTTATTCCAGCGACCTTGTTGAGGTGTGGGAATATTTGGAGAAGGCGCCCGCTCGTCGAGTTCATGACGGTCGGCGTTTCGGGCGGGCGCTGGCACTGCTTGAGCCTTGGACTCGCCCACTTCCCGAGGATTTCGACCTCGACGATGTGACGAGTGGGTATCCTTCGTCGATCGGTAGCGGTGGACCTGTCCGAGGTTCTCGTTGTTGAGCGCGTTGCGCGTACCGGGCGTGTTCGGGCAATGGGCGACCTCCTTCCCTACCAGAAACGGTCGTCGCGCGAACGACCCGAGCCGCCGCGATCGTGACTTCAAGGTCGAGCAACCTTTCGCTCGGCGATGGCGGGTGAGCTGACGGCGTATCCGTCAAACCCAGACACCGCGTTCATCCAGAGGCGCCGGGATTGGCGGTAAGTCGTCGAAGCCTGCGAGAATAGGGTAGTTTGCCCGGATGTGTTAGCAGCGGTTACGCCACGGGCATAATTTGTAATATAAGACAATGCAATATGCGATTGAATGGGACGTGTCCATTTTGCTATTTGTTTGTGTGTTTTGGATTGATTTTGGACGAGTCCCCGAGCGCGTCCGCCCTTTGGTGGGGTTCACCTCGTATATGATGTTTGTTGTTATCATGTGTTTTGTTAGTTTAGTCGACTCACCCGAGCTCGGAGAGCCAGTCGCAAGCGACTCCTTGAGTGCTCTGTACTTTCCTGTTTTCCCGTACGCGAACGGGGTCGGGTGGCCGAGTCCCCGAGCGTGTTACTTGGTAGTTCTAGGCGCGACTCGAGGGTGGTTGAGGACTTAGCGCGTTGGTGTGAGCGCGTCACCCCTGCCTGGCCCGGAGGGTCGATCGCGTGCAGTCTGGGCATGCTCTCTTACTTGGCGTTTTCCACGACGCCGCGAACTGGTTTTCAGTCGGCGTGGTACTTAGCCGCTCGAGTCGCTATGCCGAGGATGCGGGGGACCAAGGTCGCTGGAGAAGCGAGGCGTTGTCTTGGTTCGTAAAACCCGGTCGGGCTAGGCGACTCAATGGGGCTCGGGTTGGCGTTTTTGTGGACGATGCAAGACCTAGAGTGATTCAGTGCTCTTACCGCACTACTTAGCCGTGCCGATCGCTGTACCAAAGGTTGACTTCGCATTTAGCGCATCATTGTTATTACGAAAAGCAGTGGCACAAGTCATGGAGAGTAGGCGCAATTTGCGGTAACCGTTCTTTTTATTTCATAGCGGAGAGTACATGTGTGGGGTTCTAGGAGTAGAACTTCCGGAGGAGGTTTACATTCCATGGTCGCTGACGTCGAGCTCGCCGTCCCATGACGCCGATGAGGTAGTAGGCGTCGTTGCAATCAGCGCCCGATAGCGACGGGCCTTCCACGGAGGAGAGCTTGTGCATGCCCTTCTTATCTGGATGAGGCGTAACACCGTCGCCTTCACGGAAGGTGCGGGTTTTCACCCGTCGGCTGTGGTAGCGGCGGAGTCCTTGCTGGTAAATGGCGGTGCGATCGAGCGAGGTCGCGTGCCCGTCGCTGGTCGAGCCCATCTTGGCGGTCCAGCCTGCTTGCGGCCTCAGATAGTGGACGACCCGGCGAGTCGTGTTAGAGGTCGGTGGGCATGACTGCTTGGCCAGAGACCATGAAGAAGGGTGAATCCGTCGACCTGTTAATCGAGGTGCGGATTCCCGGATGACGGAGGGCAGCTCTTCGACCCAGCATCCGGTGCGCTCGAGTGGTACTTTGTCGCGGCTTCAGGCCGTGGAGGATGCTTTGGTTGGCTCGTTCCGCTGGCCGTTGATTCGGGTGGGCGATCGCGAGATCGAGTCGGATGTGGTGCTCTTCGCAAAATTCGCCATTGCTCCCTTGGCGAAGTTTGTGCCGTTGTCCGTGATGATCTGTTTGGGAACCCGTAGCGATATATGAGCTCGCAGGAATTTAGTGGCGGTCTTCCGTCGCATTTCGGGGCTTGGCCTCCACCCACTTGGTGAATTTGTCGTGGCGACTAGCAAGTGGGTGTAGCCGGAGGGCTTTCTTGAAGGCCCACCATGTCCATGCCCCACGGCGAATGGCCAAGTGATGGGGATTGTTTTGAGCGCCGAGCTCGGTACGTGCGTTGATTGGCGTACTTCTGGCACCCGTGCATCGCTGGACGATGTCGACAGCGTCGGCGTGTGCGGTGGGCCAGTAGAAGCCGTGTCGCATAGCCTTGGCGACTGAGGAAGCGGCGGCGTGGTGCCGCATCACGGAGTGGATGTCGTGGAGGATTTTGTCCTTCACCGGTTGGACGCAACGTTGGAACACGCCGGTGGCGCTTGTGTAGCTCGCCGTCGATGATGGTGTAAGACTTGCATCGGCGATCATTCAGCGTCTGTCTCTGGCAGGGTGCGGCTTGTGTAGGCGATGTAGGGCTTGGTCCAGCTGCGGCTCGGCGATGAGTGCGCCAAGGCTGCCTACGGTTGAGTGGGACTCGATGTCGATCTCCTCGGGAGAGACTGATGGTTTGGAGATTGTGTCGAGGAACACGCGGCGGGTGGTGCGAGTCGGGCCGACCCGATGCGGGAGGAGTCGGCCTCCTCGTTTTGCTGTCGATCCACTCGGCGAGTAGCCGTGAAGTGGCGCCCAACTTGTCCACCTCTTGGCGATGCACGCCGCCATGGTGGGGGAGACGGCGTCGCAGGTGCCGGCGACTTGCCCCGCGATGAGGTCGGAATCTCCGTAGCATCGAAGGCGATTGACGTTCATCTCCTTGGCGGCTCGCATGCCGTGTAGTAGGGCCTCGTATTCAGCCATGTTGTTGGTGCAGGGCGTGAATTCGAGGCGGAGGATGTAGCGGAGCTTGTCGCCCTTTGGTGAAGTCAACACTATCCCCGCTCCTGCACCGTCCGCGTTCTTGGAGCCGTCGAAGTGCAGGCTCCAGTAATGGAGGTAAGGCGGCTTCTCTGGCTGCTGGGCCTCTTCCCAGTCGGCGATGAAGTCCGCCAGTGCCTGCGACTTAATCGCCCTTCGTGGCTCGTATTTAATGTTGTGGACGCCAATCTCGACGGCCCACTTGGCGACCCGTCCGGTCGCCTCGCGATTGCGGATGATGTCTTGCAGTGGCGCTGAGGAGACGACCGTGACCGGGTGCTCCTGGAAGTAGTGCGGCAGGCGCCGCTGAGCCCTGAAGACCGCGTATACTAGTTTTTGGTACTGTGGGTACCGCTGGCGCGACTCGGTGAGGACCTCGCTGATGTAGTACACCGGATGCTGAACCGGGCGCTCCTTTCCTTCCTCTGGTCGTTCGACGACCATCGCAACACTGACGACGCGCTCGGATGCCGCGACGTAAACCAGCATAGGTTCTTTGACGGCGGGAGCGACGAGTAATGGTGCGGCGAGTAGCACTTTTTTGAGGTCGCGGAGCGCGTGGTCCGCCTCCTTGTCCCACTGGAAGGTGGGGTTCTTGCGCATCAGGCGGTATAGGGGCATCGCCTTTTCGCCCAGGCGGGGGATGAAGCGACTGAGAGCCGCCATCGCCCGCCAGCTCGGGCACGCCACGCAGCACTTCGGGTTTGCCGAGCAAGCGATCGTGTCGATCTTTGTTGGGTTCTCGATCCCTCGTTTGGAGCAGCGTACCCCAAGAGTTGTCCGCGGTACGCAAGGTGCACTTGCTGGGTTGAGCTTTATCTTGTACCTTCACAGTTGGTGAAGGTTTCCGCCAGTCGGCGGTAGGTCGCCTTAGCGAGCCGGATTTCACGACCACGCCGTCGATGTAGACGTGGATGTTGCGCCAATTTGGCTCGCGAGGCATTCTTGCATGCACCTGGTAGGTTGCCCGGCGTTCTTGAGGCCGAAGGTCATGGCGGTGTAGAAGGCTCGAATGGCGTGATGAACGCCGTCTTCTCCTCTTCGACAGCCATTTTGATCTGGTTGTACCCGGAGTAGGCGTCAAGGAAACATAGCGACTCGAACCCGCGGTTGAATCGATTATCGATCGATCCGCGGAAGGACAACCTCCTTTAGGCGCTGCCGTCAGTTTGTGTAGTCGATACACATTCTCCAGTCCGTTTTCTTCTCGACCAGGAATGGGTTTGCCAGCCACTTGGAGTATTTGATTGGCCGGATGAAGCCGGCAGCGAGTAAACGCTGCACTTCCTCGGCGATTGCTCGACGGCGTTCTTCATTGAATCGGCAGCGAGTAGTAGAACGAGGGGCAAGGGCGGCCAGCCATCTGCGGTGCGAGATGAGGGCAAAGACACAGGGTTTTACCCAGGTTCGGCCCCCCGGAGGGTAAAGACCTACTCCTGCTAGATTGTATTATGGAGGTGTTTACAATGGGCGAGCTCGGCGGCCAGTCGCTTGGGTGTATGAGGAACGTGTCTCTACTCACCCCATAGGAGGTTTATATAGGCTCACCTCCCTAGGGTTTACATATCTCAACCGATTGATTCTGATTCGATGTCGTTTAACCTAGTCCGACTGGGCCTATCTACTCGCCTAGGCCTTCAGCTTCCAATCGCTTGGTACCTTGCTGGGCTTTGATCCACTCGCCGTTCTGCAGGCCCACTCGCCAGCCCTTGGGCCAGTCGGAAACGTCCTGCTGAGTATACCCCAGTAGGCGTATCCCCATCATCTGTCCCAACGAATCAGTGAGGTTGTCAAGCTCACCGATTTGTTGTAACAAAGGATTAAACGTATGCTGTGGAAGGTAATGGTTTGTAGCAAGTAAACAAGTAACAATGGAAGATGTATCAATGGTAAAGATTGGACCGGGGTCCATAGTTCACTAGAGGTGCTCTCCTTAGATAAACAACATGGCATGAAGGGTAAACAAATTACAGCGAGGCAATTGACAGGAATTGAGCAAGGCATAGCAATGCAATTACTAGCCAGAAAGATCCTATGAGGTTGATTGGGCAATACAACAATATACATAGACTGTTATCCAACTACATCTATGACTAGAAGTCCACCTTCAGGTTATCATCTGAACCCCCTCCAGTATTAAGTTGCAAGCAACAGACAACTGCTTTAAGCAAAGTGTGTAAGGTAAACAGTCGACATGTTCCATGAACAAGAGACAGTTGTTTTCTCCCTAGTAGAAACATCACATCTACAACCGAAGAGATTATTGTCACTTCCCTTGAAAACTAGAGGCATGAACCCACTACCGAGCATAAATACTCCCTCTTGGAGTCACTAGCAACTACTTGGCCAAGATAACCACTAGCAACGGAGAGCATGCAAGATCACAAACAACACAGACATGATATAATCATAAAAATAGAACCATTAATCAAACCAACATAATAATCTCAATATCCATCGGATCCCCGCAAACACAACATGCATGATTACAAATAGATTAGATCTTGATCATGAATGGAGCTCACAAGATCTATACATGAAAGCACAAAGGAGGAGATACAACCATCTAGCTACTACATGGACTCATAGTCCAAGGTGGAACTACTCACAAATCATAACGGAGAGAAGGCCTCTGAGATGATCTCCCCTCCAGCAGGGTGCTGGGAAGAGCTTTAGATCCACCCCGATCTAGGGACGATGGTGGCGGCGGCTACAAACGGTTTTGTGGAATATTGATCGGGTCCTGAGAGTTTCTGCATCGGGGGCTTCTTATAGGCGAATGGGGAGACCGAGGCGGCCGCCAGGGCGGCCAAACCCTATCCAGGCGCGGGCTAGGGCCCATCCGCGCCCGGGGGGTCTGGCCCCTCGGGCCAGCTCCTCGGGCTCTCTTCTGGACTTCTTGTTCCCCATAGGAAGTTATTGACTTTGTCCTTCGTCCCGTCCAATTCCGAGAATATTTCTTTACTAACTTTTCTAAAACCAAAAACAGCAGAAAACAGGCAGCTGGCACTGTTGCAACTTGTTAATAGGTTAGTACCAGAAAACATGTAAAAAGCACCTCAAAGTGTAGACAAGTAAAGCAAAGTAGATACTAAACAAGCATGGAGCATCAAAAATTATAGATACGTTTCCAACGTATCATCATCCCCAAGCTTAACTCCTGCTCGTCCTCGAGTAGGTAAGTGATAAAAAAGAATATTTTTTGAGGTGACATGCATCCTCACAATAAAGATCCAACCATTTGCAAACATTGAAATTTGGGATCAAAGAACTCTAAACATGTGCATGAAAGATGGAGTTCTAACAATAGGACATAGTAATTATGCATGCAACATGTAAAGCTACAAACAAAGATCATGAATAACATGCATTGAAAAAACATTTGTTTGTTTCACATATAGAAAACATAGCATAGTGGCAATCAGCTTGTCCCTCGTAGAGTAGCAATATAGATGCATAGGACACCTTCCAAGTTCACAAGGGTGACTAGAAACAAGTAGCACAAGAACAAGTAATAACACAATATGCATCAATTAGTAAGCTTTGGAACACTGCACACAGAATGAAAACTATGCTCTCTTAATGGTGCCTAAAGGTAGAAGGTGGAGACTCAATAATGGTGGAAGAAAGGCCTTTTTGTAAAGGAAGAAGGGATAACAAGTTTCAAAAAGAGCTTCCAGAAATTATGGTACTTACTAGCTTTTAGCCCTCATTGCCCCTATCATAAGCATCTTGAAGTGGTTAAGGTTAAAGTGGCAAAGCTGGAGTATATGCTTGACAAAGTATAAGTTGGAAACCTCAAGTCCCTTGACTAGGAGGGCTACACCTCATGGATACTCAACTTAGGGCCCAGGCAAGTTCTTGTCACTATAAGTATTTTCATATCATTGAGAACCGCCAACGGGGTACCCCTTGCACATGGTACAGGAGCTTTCCCATAACCAAAATGACAAGGCAAGCAGACAATGAGCATCTCAGCAATTCTTCTTATGTACCATGGAAATATGGTGCTTTTTTCTTGTCTCTCTTTTTTTAGAAGAAGAATGCTTCATAGATGTCACTATGGTGATGCTGCAAGTTTCCACAATGATTAGGCATGGCTTAGGCTAGCGGCCCAGACGTTTCTCTAACATAGAATACAAACTCCATGGACTTACAAGTTCCCACTTCATTTCACACCGGTAACAACCATAGACAAAAGAGCATGATATCAACGGATTACAAAAACTACAAGTGCAATGTTGAAAACGTTCCCCGTGACAGCACGGTTTTGCTAATTCCAACTTATAAGTGCAAGCATATACAACAAAGTTGCCTCAATGGTTCAAGTTTATTAGGGGCAAAGAATAAAGTGTGCCATCAAGTTCGTGAGGGCTTTAATCACTAAGTTTTCACATAGCAAAATAGTTTTTAATTGGAAGATAGTTGAAAACAAGAATATACTTGGAATGGTGTAACACACGATGCATAGGAGTTTATAGTGGACACTTTGGAATAACTTGGTTTCTTGGGGGTTGGAAGCATGAGTAGAACTTACTCATACAAGTGGAGGCTAGCAAAAGACTGGGAGCAACCAATTAAGAGAGCAATAATGGCCATAATTATGCAATGCAACAAAGCAAACTAATCAAAGCAAAGAGTGGTACTACAAGTCAAGGACTAAATGATCATAGATGCTAATGGTGACTTGTCATAGTCATAACATGGTATAATCATGTGCCAAGTCAACCCAAGCAAAAACATCAAAGGCGAATACCACAATACTATGCTTTTGCATGCTAAAACAACACATAATTTCTTCAAGGCACACTAAGCAATCCCAATTGTTTGGAACAAGAAATGCTACAGAAATAATCACTAAGAATAATGCTAAAACAACATCTAGAATTCCATGCTAAAGTCTAAGTCACAGTCAATGCAAGCTCCTCTTGCACTTCAAGCAAGAACTTACTACTCCTTTCCAAACACCAAGAAAACTTATTTGCAAAACGACACAGCGAGAACGGGGGTCCAAACTTCTTTATTCAAGCAAACTAAACAAACTAAGAAAGGCAAACGAAAACTAAGACGCTCCAAGAACAACACAACTGCGCATGAAACAAAAAAACAAAGCGTCTAGACAGACCTGAGCTTTTTATTGATGAAGAAGGGGATGCCTTGGGCATCCCCAAACTTTGACGCTTGTACCTCTTGGATATTTCTTTAGGTGACACCATGGTGGAATCCCCAAATTTGAGCTTTTGTCCATTCTTCATCTCATTGCATCATTCTCTCTCTACACCTGAAATTTTTCCTACATGCAAAACTTCACACAATCTTCATTAGCAACATTAGCTTATTCAAAAGATATTAGACCGCTGGCAAAGCTTTGTAACAGCAAGGCTTTTCACTAAAAACACAAGCTAATGAAGTAACTCCTTCAAAGAAACTCAATTTACCTAAAGAGAGCTGAAAAAGGAATCAATAAGAAGCGAATGCAAATAATGGCAGAAATCTGTCAAAACAGACCATCGGGTAGAAACGAATTTTTTCGAACATTTTATGTTGCTCAAATAAAAACGTGTTGAACTAACTAAAGTTATCCAATATACTGGGGGATTTATTCGTAAATTTTGAGCTCAATCCGAGTTACAGAACCTCCTCACGAATATTTTTGGTGGATGACAGAAATCTGTCCAGCTACTCCCCAAATCTTACTTCCCTCTCATTAGAGGTCATTCTTGGCACAAAAAGCAAACAAAAAGGATAAGGAGAGGTCATTACAGAAGTAATAACTTTCAAGACTCAAAGAAACTCTTGGGTTATCTCCCAACAAGTACTTTTCTTTAACGCCTTTAAGTTAGGCTTGAAAGCTTGAGAGGATGCTCACATAAGAATTATGAATTAAAGTCAAAGAGAGCATCAAGAAGCAAATTCAGAACACATTTAAGTCTAACCCACTTCCTATGCATAGGAATCTTGTATGCAAATAATGATTCCGTCGACATAGGAACCTCGTTCTACTGGCCCACCGCACATGCCGATGCCGTCGACATTGTCCAGCGGTGCGCCGGCTGCCAGAAGTACGCCAACCAGACGCATGTGCCGAGCTCCGTGCTCAAGACAATCCACATCACCTGGCCATTCGCCGTGTGGGGTATGGACATGGTAGGCCCCTTCAAAAAGGCTCCCTCTGGTTACACCCACCTCCTGGTCGCGGTCGACAAATTCACAAAGTGGGTGGAAGCCAAACCAGTCCGGAAATGCGACGGGAAGACCGCCACCAAATTCCTACGCGAGCTCATATATCGCTACGGGTTCCCAAACAGCATTATCACGGACAACGGTACCAACTTCGCCAAAGGAGCCATGGCCAAGTTCTGCGAGGAACACCACATCCGGCTCGACCTCGCGTCAGTCTCCCACCCGGAATACAACGGCCAGGCGGAGCGGGCCAACCAGAGCATCCTCCACGGCCTGAAGTCGCGGCTCCAAGTACCACTCGAGCGCACCGCCGGGTGCTGGGTCGAAGAGCTACCTTCTGTTATTTGGGGCATCCGCACCTCGGTCAACAGATCAACAGGGTTCACCCCCTTCTTCATGGTGTACGGCCGAGGCGCCATGCCCACCGACTCGAGCACGACTCGCCACGGTCGTCCACTACACGGAGGCGAACGAACTCGCCCGCCAGATGGAGTCAATCAATTTGAGGCACGTGACCTTGCTCGGTCACGCACCGCCATCTACCAACAAGGACTCCCGCTATCACAGTGGCGGGTGAAAACTCGCACCTTCCAAGAAGGCGACCTGGTGCTGCGCCTCATCCAGGACAAGAAGGGCATGCACAAGCTTTCCCCTCCGTGGGAGGGACCATTCGCCATCGGGCGAGTACTCGGCAACGACGCCTACTACCTCATCGACGTCCGCGGGGACGGCAAACTCGACGTCAAGCGACCGTGGAATGTAAACCTCCTACGGAAGTTCTACTCCTAGAACCCCACATATGTACCCTCCAGTCGCTATGAAATAAAAAGAATTGGTTACCGCAAATTGCGCCTACTCTCCGTGTCTTGTGCCACCGACTTTTCGTAATAACAGCGTCAAGCTAACCGCAGAAGTCAACCTTTGGTACAGCGATCGGCACGGCCAAGTAGTGCGGTGCAAGAGCACTGGGTCACCTCAGGTCTTGCATCGTCCACAAAAAACGCCTACCCGGAGCCCCATTGGAGTCGCCCAGCCCGACTGGATCTACGAGCCAAGACAACTGCCTTCGCTTCTTACAGCGACCACGATCCTCCGCACCCTCGACATAGCGACTCGAACGGCCAAGTACCACGCTCGGGGACTGACGACCAGTTCAGCGTGAGCGGCTCGGGAAACCAAGTATGAGAGCATGCCCAGGACTCTCCATGCGACTGACCCAACGGGCCAGGCAGGAGTGATGCGCTCAAACTAACGCGCCAAGTCCTCACCCACCCTCGAGTTGCGCCTAGAACAACCAAGTACCACGCTCGGGGACTCGGCCACCCGACCTCGTTCGCGCAAGGGAAAACGGTGAAGTACAGAGTGCTCAAGGGAGTCGCCTTGCGACTAGCTCTCCGAGTCCGGGCGAGTCGACCACAATAACAAAACATTCAAAAACCACAAACACATTATAAACGAGGTCAACCCCATAAAAAGGGCGGACGCGCTCGGGGACTCGTTCCACCCTCAATCGAAAAACACATGTCAAATCACAAAACAAACACGATATCTCATTAATAGCATGTCGCAAATTGTCTCAAAATACATAGTATGCCCAACGGCAGAATTACTAACGCCTGTGGCAAACTAGTTCACTCTGCAGGCTTCGACGACGACTCGCCAGAACCCTTGCGATTGCGGATGAAGGGAGTGTACGGGTTCGACGGATACGTCGTCAGCTCACCCGCCATCTCCGCACGAAAGGGCTGCTCGACCTTGAAGTCCCGGTGCTGCGGCTCGGGGTCGTTGGGTGCGAAGACCATCTCCTGGTAAGGAAGGAGGTCGCCCATCGCCCAGACACGCTCAGAATACACCGCGGCGCGATCCGTCAACTTGAGCACTTCGGAGATTTCCACCGCGCCAGTCGATGACAGGTAGCCACTCGTCACGTCGTACAGATCGAAATCCTCTAGAAAGTGAGCAAGCCCAAGGCTAAGCACCGTCGCCGCTCCGCGCCGGAACGCCGATCGCGTCATGAACTCAACGGCCGACGGCGCCTTCTCCAAGTACCTCCACACCTCGACGAGGTCGCTGGGAATTACTCGGGTGACATCTCACGGAGGTAGGCTCGGATGCATGTCGCCGACAACGTCGCCGAGTCGACGAGCGTACACATTGCCGCCAAGATCAACGAGCTCGCCTCTTCCACGCTATCAAGGATGCGACCTGCGAATAGAAGATAACAGTGAGTACATCGGATATTACAAAAAGGCACATGCAATAGGCAGGGGCAGACACACTCACCAATCAAGGGACGGGAGAGATCCTTGATGAAGCTCTGAAGAGAAGTGTAATCATCCTGAAGCCCAGCAACAAGGGTGTCAGAAACCTTATGTTCTTCCGCGGCGGCCGTAACGGCGGCCTTGGCTCGACCATCCGCCGAACTCGCTTCTTATTTCGCCTCCCTCAGCTCGCGCTCGAGGTCGGCGATCCGCTTCTTGGCTGAGCTCAACGCCGATTGAGCCGCTACCAACTCACTCGCTGGATCAAGTCCCTGGCGGGCCGTCTCTGCCTCCGCGGCAATTGCCTGAAGCCCTTTATTCGCCTCTTGGACGGTGGCCAGTTCCTTATCCACGCGGCGTGTCGCAGCAAGCCGGTCAGCTGACTCACGTTGCAGACCCTGCACACAATTCAAAGAGTTAACCAAAAGCGGAATTCAAAGTGCCCACCCGCTGAAATTCAGCGAGTGTGCACTTGGGGACTGGCAATCAAAAACTCCTAAGTGCCCACCCGCTGAAATTCAGCGCGTGCGCACTCGGGGACTGGCAATCAAAAATCCTAAGTGCCCACCCGCTGAAATTCAGCGAGTACGCACTCGGGGACTGGCAATCAAAAAATCCTAAGTGCCCACCCGCTGAAATTCAGCGAGTGCGCACTCGGGGACTGGCAATCAAAAAATGCTAAGTGCCCACCCGCTGAAATTCAGCGAGTACGCACTCGGGGACTGGCAATCAAAAAATCCTAAGTGCCCACCCGCTGAAATTCAGAGAGTACGCACTCGGGGACTGGACGCGAAAAATAGCAACAAGACACTAAAAGAATCAGGCCGCTGCAACACACCAGCCTGATCCTCGGGGACTGGACATACCTGGATGGCTGCGCCGAGCATACCATGAAGTTGTATCGCATCCACGGACGCGAGGAGAGCCGGCGTGTGCCCGCGACGCTGCTCGACCTCCGTGTCGGCGACCCCAGGCGCATGGCTCGAGGGCGAGGTACCACTCGCTGTAGCCGCTTTGGCCATGAAGCGCGGGAACGTTGCGATGGAGGCACCGGCACCAAAGGAGGCCGGCTCGGCTGCCCCAGGCGAGGGAGCACCCTCCTTGGCGGGTAAGGCCGCCTCCGCTACTAGTTCATTCGGTGCGGTCGCCGTGTCATCGGACACTGTGACGACTTCATCGCCCTTGGCCTTCTTAGCGCTATCCGCGGGGACGACGACCTCGTCCGCCTTCCTCTTCCGGGAGGGATCCTCTTCGCTGACAACGGGTGGCACCTTAGCCACGGTTGGATGGCCTATCTTCTTCGCTCCGGTCCTGCAAATTGATCGTGTGAGCAAGATAATCCAAGTACAATGAAAGACAAAAGAAAGTGAGCAAACTCACTTGGCGACTGGAATGAAGCGTAGCCCCGTGCGGATGCCGGCCGGTTTCTCTAGTTCGGGGCCCAGTCGGCGACTGAGGCCCATTTCCAAGACATCGTGTGCCCAAGACACGGATGGCTTCTTCATCGTCGAGGCTGCGACGGGAGCCTCTGAGACATCTTCAGCGGGAGCTTCCCTGCGAGGTGAAGCCGCCGCGACCGGGGCGACCCCTAGCCCAGAGACTGGGGAGAATGGCGGAGGTATCAAGGCCAGTGGCACCTCGCTCAGGAAAGTGGCCGTGTCCAGCACGGTTACCGTCGGAGGCGCCTCGCCCTTGGCCAGGCTGGTGGCGTCGGAGCTGCTCGCCGAGTGCGGCGGGGAAGCCGGTCTCACAGGCTTCATCTTCTTCTTCGGAGGGGCCTTCACCTCCTTCTTCTTCTTCTTCTTCTTCTTCTTCTTAGACGGAGTAGCCTGGGGGTACGAGGTGGTCTCCGGAAGTTCGTCATCATCATCATCATGACGCTCGAGGCTTTTACTCGCCTCAAGTTCACGCTGACGCTGCCCGCGGGTCTTGCGAATCAGCGGGGCAACCTCCTCCTCGGATTCGTCGTCGTCGTTGCTCTCGTCGCTCTTGGTGTCGCCCTTGGCGGGAGGCGACTCGCCCATGTCTTGGACGGACGAGCTCGAGTTCTCATCGTCTGAAGGCGGGAGCCATCCTTCCACCACTTGGAATAGCTGCAATGAGCACAAGATGAAATTAGAATGACCGCGACTGCATAAACTGCGACTGCGAATGATGCGAGATGACTTACCGTTGGGGCTGGATGCTTCGCTGTGTAGGGGGCGACCCCGGCCTTTGCGTCTAGGTGTAGTCCTCGAGCTGGGGTGTAGTCCTCGAGCTTCCACTCGGCGAGGCAGGACTTTGTCGAGTCCTCCCGGCCCATGTATTGGTACATATAGTGGTCGCGCTGAGCCAGAGGGACGAGCCGCCGCCCGAGCCAGCAGTTGTATAAGTTAATTGTCTGGAGGCCCTTCTTCTTTAGACCGCGGATGGTTTGAAGCATTTCGTCCACGACCATCCGCTGGTCGGTGGGGAGCTTGCCGACTTGAGGTCGGCGCGGTTCGGGCCGGTCGGCGGAGTATCGTGGGATTGCCGCCTCGCCCTCCGGAGTCGCATCGGTAACATAGAACCAAGACTTCTTCCACTCGCTCGCCGCCTTGGCGGGCAGCATCAAGTCAAAGAACGAGGCCTTCGACTTCAGCTGGAATGTCAGGCCGCCCGCGGCAAGCATTGGGCCGCCCGCTTCCTCATGGTTGATCCGTCTGTGGAACAGATCTTGCCATAGAGGGAAGTAGGGCCGGCAGCCCAGGTAGCACTCGCAGAACGCCACGAAGATGGCGAGCTGCTCGATGTCGTGCACTGTGTCCGACGGTCGGATCCAGTAGGCGCAGCGCCAAGAACAGGACGTAGGGAATCCCAGCCCCCGTTCCAGGTGGCTGGTGAAGCAGATGAATTCTCCCGCGCGCGGGTTCGGGTCAGCCCGGCCGCAGGATGCGCCACCGCCAACGCCAGATCTCGGCTTCTCAAGGACGCCCGTTGCGCTCAGACACTTAGATCTTCCCAAGGCTCGGTGGAGGGGCCATTGGCGGAAGGATTCGGGGGTCGGAGGATTTCGGTCGGATCGCAATGCGAAGGAAGCGAAAGTGCGCAATCGGAGGAAATGACGAGGAGGTGGTTTTCCGATTGCCTGCCATTCCCCTTATAGAGCGGTTGTTACGCGCCAAATCAGGGAGCCGTTACTATGTGGTGATTACGCCAGAAGTTACCGTTGGATTACCCCAACGGCTAGTTTGACCGCGTTTAACAATCAACTTCAGCCACTCGGCTCGACCCGATCACTACGATGACTAAGTATTTCACCGACTTCGACTCGCCAAAGCTGCGATCGAATGACTAGTTTTTCCTTCATTTAGGAGCCCGCCGATTCGACCGATGCTTTCTTTGAAGACGATACTCTGATGCCAAAGAACCACTGCGCCCAATCAACGACGGCCTCGGGGACTCTTGATGGGATCGCCTACCGGGGTATACCAAGCAGACGCTTTCCGACGACCCAGAACCGCGAGTGGGCTGCAAGATGGCGATGGATCAAGGCCTGTGAGGATCCAAGCGATCGGAAGGCCCAAAGAGTAGATAGGCCAATCGAGTTAGGTTAAACGATTCATCAAGCCTTAATCGATTCGTTGAGATATGTAAACCCAAGGGAGGTGAGTCTATAAACCTCCTGCTGTATGTAGAGATACGTTCCATCATACACCCAAGCGACTCGCCGCCTAGCCGCCGAGATCGCCCATTGAGTAGGTCTTTACCCTCCGGGGGGCCGAACCTGGGTAAAACCTTGTGTCTCCGCCCTCATCTCGCACCGCAGATGGCTGGCCGCCCTTGCCCCTCGTTCTACTACTCGCTGCCGATTGCAGCATCTGCCGTGACCATTCCCATGACAACAAAGAACAATGTGACAGGCATAGGAAGATGAAACAAGAGCAACTTCAAAACTTTCAGCACATAGAGAGGTGTTTCAGTACCATGAAAACTTTTACAACCATACTTACCTCTCTCATAATAATTTTCAGTAGAATCATGAATAAACTCAACAATATAGCTATCACATAAAGCATGCTTTTCATGATCTACAAACACATAATTTCTATCAAGCTCAAAAATAGTGGATTAAAACCTCCACAGGTTTTATCCAAAGTAGATATTTCAAAAGGATCCACAGGAACATAACATTCATCCTCCTTTGGTAAGCATGGGGGACAATCAAATAATGTAAGGGATAAAGAGTTACTCTCATTAGAAGGTAGGCATGGGTAGATCCATTCTTCCTCCTTTTGTTCATCACTCTCCCCCTCTTTTTCATCTACTGAGCTTCCAGTTTCAACAATTTCCTCTTCCATAGGCTCCTGCAAAGCATTAGTCTCTTCCGTGTGTGGAAAGCATATATTAAAATATTCAAGAATATAGCCATTTGCTTCTTTGTAATTATCAAAGCAAAATTTAAGTATCTCATAAACTAGACATTAATAAGGTGCATCATCAGTATTTTCAAGCAAACTAGCAAGTTCAAATGCACCCATAGTCCAAGGTGGAACTACTCGCAAATCATACCGGAGAGAAGGCCTCCAGGATGATCTCCCCTCCGGCAGGGTGCCGGGAAGAGCTTCAGATCCCCCTCGATCTAGGGAAGATGGTGGCGGCGGCTACAGACGGTTTCGTGGAATATTGATTGGGTCCTAAGAGTTTCTGCATCGGGGACTTCTTATAGGCGAAGGGGAAGACCGAGCGCTGTAGCCAACCTGGCAGCGTGGGCTAGGGCCCACCGCCTGGGGTCTGCCTCCGCCGCCCTCGGGCTCTCTTCTGGACTTCTTGTTCCCCACGGAAAGTTATTGACTTTGTCCTTCGTCCCGTCCAATTCCGAGAATATTACTTTACTAACTTTTTTGAAACCAAAAAAAGCAGAAAACAGGCACCTGGCACTGTTGCAACTTGTTAATAGGTTAGTACCAGAAATCATGTAAAAAGCACCTCAAAGTGTAGACAAGTAAAGCAAAGTAGATACTAAACAAGCATAAAGCATCAAAAATTATAGATACGTTTCCAACGTATCACTCCTTTATAAAAATGGAGCAATCTTTCTTGTAGTGCCCTTTCTTGTTGCAGTGGAGACAAGCATCCCTGTCCATTGGGAGAGGAGGCCTGTGTTGAGGCTGATAATGCATGGGAGCTTTACCATGAGTCTTAGAAGGGGAGTCATGGTTGCTTTTAGTGAAGTTCCTTTTCTTGTTATCCTTGATAATGTGTAGCTCAGCTCACTGTAGAGCTTTGTTGAGAGACCCCAAGAGGAAGGTATGATGAGCACAACAGCAAGTTTTCCCTCAGTAAGAAACCAAGGTTATCGAACAAGTAGGAGGAAGGAAACGACTCAAAGGTGTTGCTAGCAACTTGGAAACCTACACAACACAAACTCAAGACTTTGCCCCAACGAACAGTGAGGTTGTCAATCTCACCGGTTTGCTAAAAACAAAGGATTAACTGTATGGTGTGGAAGATAATGGTGGTTTGCAGAAAGTAAACAGTAACAGTGGAAGATGTATCAATGGTAAAGATTGGACCGGGGTCCATAGTTCACTAGAAGTGTTCTCCTTATGATAAACAAGATAACATGATGGGTAAACAAATTACATCAGGGCAATTGACAGGACAGAGCAAGGCATAACAATGCAATACTATACATTCATGATCCTATGAGATTTGATTAGGCAATACAACAATATATATAGACCGCCATCCAACTGCATCTATGACTAATAATCCACCTTCAGTTTATCATCCGAACCCCCTTCAGTATTAAGTTGCAAGCAACAGATAACTGCTTTAAGCAAGGTGTGTAAAGTAAACAATCCAATTGTTCCATGAATAAGAGATCGTTGTTTTCTCCCTAGTAGCAATAGCAAATCTACAACCTTAGAGATTTATGTCACTTCCTCAGATTAAATAGAGGCATGAACCCACTATCAAGCATAAATACTCCCTCTTGGAGTCACTAGCATCTACTTGGCCAAGATAGCTACTAGAAACGGAGAGCATGCAAGATCTCAAACAACACAGACATGATAGAATCAATAAGATAGAATCATTAACCAATCTAACATAGTAATCTCAATATCCATCGGATCCCCGCAAACACAACATGCATGATTACAAATAGATGATCTTGGTTATGAACGGAGCTCACAAGATCTAAACATGGTAGCACAAAGGAGGAGAAACAACCATCTAGCTACTACATGGACCCGTAGTCCAAGGTGGAACTACTCACGCATCATACAGGAGGCTGGCATGGTGATGAAGAAGGCCTCCGGGATGATCTCTCCCCTCCGGCAGGGTGCCAGGAAGAGCTTCAGACCCCCTCCCCCCGATCTAGGGACGATGGTGGCGGCGGCTGCGGACTGTTTCGTGGAAGATTGATCGGGTACTTAGGGTTTAGGTATCGGGGGATTCTTATAGGAGAAGAGGGAGGCCGAGGCGGTGCCTGAGGCGGCTACACGCCTGCCCCCCCCCCCCCTCCCAAGGCACGGGCCAGGCCAGGCCGCGCGGCAGGGGGTGTGGCCCCCTCGAGGCCCTTCTCCATCTCGTCTTCTGGCTGCGTGTTCCCCACGGTAAAATATTGACTTTGGCTTTTGTCCCGTCTAATTCCGAGAATATTCATTTTTCTTCCTTTTCTGGAACCAAAGACAGAAGAAAACAGGCAACTGGCACTATGGCATCTTGTTAATAGGTTAGTTCTAGAAAGTGTATAAAAATACCTCAAAGTGAAGACAAAGCAAAGAAAAGTAGATACTAAACAAGCATGGAACATCAAAAATTATATATATGTTTATGACGTATCAAGCATCCCCAAGCTTAACTCCTGCTCGTCCTCTAGTAGTTAAGTGATAAAAAGAATAATTTTTTAGGTGACATGCACCATTAAAATCAAGACCAAACCATTTGCAAGCATTGAAAGCTAGGATCAAAGTACTCTAAAGATCAGCATAAAAGATGTAGTTCTAATAATAAGACAAAGTAACTGTGCATGCAACATGAAAAGGTTACAAACAAAGATCACGAATAACAATGCATTAAAAGACGTTTGTTTGTTTCACATATAGAAAACATAGCATAGTGGCATTCAGCTTGTCCCTCACGGAGTAGCAAATAAATGCATAGGACACCTTCAAAGTTCATAAGAGTGACTAGATAAAAATAGTTTAAGAACAAGCAATATCAACAATATGAATCAATCAATAAGTTTTGGGACAATGCACATAGAACTAAGAATGAAAACTATGCTCTCTTAATTGGTGCCTAAGAATAGAAGGTGGAGACTCAATATAATAGTGGAACAAAGGCCCTTCATAAAATGGAAGCAGGGATTTCAAGTCTCATAAAGAGTTTCCAAAAATTATGGTACTTGTTAGCTTTCAGCTCTCATTGCCCCTATCATAAGCATCTTGAAGTGATTAAGGTTAAAGTGAACAAACTATGGAGTATATACTTGACAAAGTATAAGTTGGAAATCTCATGCCCCTTGAGTACGAGGGCCGCTCCTCATGCTACTCAACTTTAGTCACCGGTAAGTTCTTGTCATAGTAAATACATGTGTATCATAGAGAACCACCAACGGGGTACCCCTTGCACATGATACAGGAGCTATCCCATATCAAAATGATAAGGTAAGCAGACAATGAGCATCTCAGCAATCTTCTTATTTACCATGGGGAAATGGTGCTTTTTTTCTCTATTTCCTCATTTAAATATGTATTTTTAATAAGAAGAAAGCTTCATAGATTGCTCACTATGGTGATGTCGCAAGTTTCCTCCATGATTAGGCATGGCTTAGGCTAGCGTACCAGGTGTTTCTCTAACACACATACATAACACCATGGACTTACAAGCTCCCCTTTTATTTCACACCGACGACATCCGCAAACAAAAGAACATGATATCAACTAGGTATAATGTACAAGTGCAATGTTGAAAGCGTTCCCCATGACAGCATGGTTATGCTAATTCCAACGTATAAGTGCAAGCATATACAACATATATGACACAATGGTTCAAGTTTATTTAGGGGCAAGAAAAATAAAGTGTGTCATCAAGTTTGTGAGAGCTTTAATCACTAACTTTCACATAACAAGTTTAATTTGCAAGATAGATAAAACAAGAATATACTTGGAATGGAGTAACACACCATGCATAGGAATTTATAGTGGACACTTTGGAATAAATTGGTTTCTTTGGAGTTGGATGCATAAGTAGAGCTTACTCATACAAGTGGAGGCTAGCAAAAGACTGGGAGCGACCAACTAAGAGAGCAATAATGGCCATAATCATGCAAAGCGACAAAACATTACTAATCAAAGCATAAAGTGCTACTACAAGTCAAAAACTAAATTATCATAGAGGCTAGGATGACTGGTTCATAGTCATAACATGGTGTGAGCATGTGCCAAGTCAACCCAAACAAAGCATCAAAGGAGAATACCACAATACTATGCTTTTGTATGCTAAAACAACACATGATCTTTCAAGGCACATTAAGCAATCCTAATTGTTTGGAACAAGTCATGCTACAGCAATAATCACTAAGCATAAGGTTAAAACAACATCTAGCATGACATGATAAAGTCTAAGTCACAGTCAAAGCAAGCTCCACTTGTACTACTAAAGCAAGAACTTCCTACTCCTTTCCAACACCAATCAACTTATTTGAAACAACAGCGTGAGAACGGGGGTCCAACCACTTTATTCAAGAAAACTAAACAAAAAAACAAAAAAAAACTAAGACGCTCCAAGAACAACACAACCTGTGCATGAAACAATAAAAACGAAGTGTCTAGAAAGACCTGAGATTTTTATTGATAAAGAATGGGATGTCTAAGGCATCTCCAAGCTTTGACGCTTGTACCTCTTGAATATTTCTTGTGGTGACACGGGGTGGCATCCCCAAGGTTGAGATTTTATCCATTCTTCATCTCATTACATCATTCTTTCCTTACTCCTAAATTTTTTCCTTCATACAAAACTTCACACAATCTTCATTAGCAACATTAGTATATTCAAAAGATAATAGACCTTTGGGTTTTAGTTTTAAAACAGCAAAACTTTCACTAAATACACAAGCTACTTTAGCAATTCCCTAAAAAATCTCAATTTTCCCAAAAAGAACCCAAAAAGGAATCAATAAGAAGCAAATGCAAATAATGGCAGAAATCTGTCAAAACAGACCAGCAGGTATAAATCAATTTTTTCAAAGACCTTCTATTGCTCAAATCAAAAAGTTTTGAACTAACTAAAGTTATCTAACAACCTAGGGGATTTATTCAAAAAATTAAAGCTAAATCCTACTTACAGAGATTTTACACTAATTTTTACGGTGGAGCACAAAATCCTATTTCGGGACAGCAACTCCCCAAATCTTACTTCCCTCTCATTAGAGGTTATTCTTGGAAAAAATCAAATAAAAAGGATAAGGAGAGGTTATTACAGAAGTAATAACTTCCAAGACTCAAGAAAACTATTGGGTTATCTCCCAAGAAGTACTTTTCTTTAACGCCTTTAAGTTAGGCTTGATAGTTTGAGAAGATGCTCACATAAGAAATATGAATTGAAGTAAAAGAGAGCATCAAGAAGCAAATTCAAAACACAATTAAGTCTAACCCACTTCCTATGCATAGGAATCTTGTAAGAAAATAAATCAAAGAAACACATAGTAACAAGAATGGGTAGATAAAACAAGAGCAACTTCAAAACTTTCAGCACATAGAGAGGTGTTTCAGTACCATGAAAACTTCTACAACCATATTTTCCTCTCTCATAATAATTTTTAGTAGCCACATGAATAAACTCAACAATATAACTATCACATAAAGTATGCTTTTCATGATCTACAAACACATAATTTTTATCAAGCTCAAAAATAGTGGGATTAAAACCTTCAAACCCACTTTTAACAATTTTATAATAAAGTGACTGATCATTCAATATAGGACAATCATCTAGAGCTTTATCATAAACATTTTCTAAGAAAAGCTCTTTAGTACTCCCTCCGTTTAGAAATATAAGATGTTTTAGGTTTATGAAGGAGATGTATCTAGACACCTTTTAGTGTATAGGTTCAAATGAATCTAGACACTAAAAGGTGTCTAGATACATCTCATTCACAAAGCTAAAACATCTTATATTTCCAAACGGAGGGAGTACCATGCATTTCGAAGTTAGGCACAAATATGGGATTATCATAGATAACAGGAGCATAACTATTATCATAAGTTTTACCCAAAGTAGATATTTTAAAAGGATCCACAGGAACATAATATTCATCCTCCTTTGGTAAGCATGGGGGACAATTAAATAATTTAAGGGATAAAGAGTTACTCTCATTTGATGGTAGGCATAGGTAGCTAATCCATTATTCCTCCTTTTGTTCATCACTCTCCTCCTCTTTTTCATCTAACAAGCTTACAGTTTTAGCAATTTCTTCTTACATAGGCTCCTGCAAGGCATTAGTCTCTTCCGTTTGTTAAAATCATCTATTAAAATATTCAAGAATATAGCCATTTTATTCCTTGTAATTATCAAAGAAAAATTTAAGTATATCATAAACCTCATATTCATAAGGTGAATCATCAGTATTTTCAAGCAAACTAGCAAGTTCAAATGCACCCTTGAAAGCAATAAATTCTTCAATTTGATCCATATCATAAAAGTTGTAATTTCCTTTAACATAAAAATATATGATAACATTATCATTATACTCACATTGAAAAGGTAGGTGTTTATACCTCCTACAGCAACAAGATTATCAAAGCAATAAGTAACATTATAAGTAGAGCACACGTTTCTAGCAATGATATTCAATTTGTTCCCATAAGTGTTTCCTTTTTGTGACAAGCGATGTACCTTATAATAATACTTTTGTTCTTCCGTGAACCCACATTGCCAATAAGAACTAGTTTCAAAGAAACCAACCATTGATATAAAGCATGACAAAGCAAGGCAATGACATACCAACAACTATAATAGGAACTAATTTTTTTGTGTTTTTGATAAGAAAAAGCAAACCAAACAAAACTATTTTTTATTTTTTGATAAAAAGAAGCAAACAAAACAAAACAAAAGAAACTAAGCAAAACAAAAACAAAGTAAAGAGAAAGGTTGTGAAGGACTCCCCTTGGGAAGCCGTCATTAACCTCCCCGGCAACAGCGCCAGAAATAGCTTGATGATGTGTAGCTCAGATAACTGTAGAGCTTCATTGGGAGACCCCAAGAGTAAGGTATGATGAACACAGCAGCAAGTTTTCCCTCAGTAAGAAACCAAGGTTATCGAACTAGTAGGAGGAAGGAACCGACTCAAAGGTGTTGCTAGAAACTTGGAAACCTGCACAACACAATCTCAAGATTTTGCCCCAATAAACAGTGAGGATGTCAATCTCAACGGTTTGCTAAAAACAAAGGATTAACTGTATGGTGTGGAAGATAATGGTGGTTTGCAGAAAGTAAACAGTAACAGTGTAAGATGTATCAATGGTAAAGATTGGACCGGGGTCCATAGTTCACTAGAGGTGTTCTCCTTATGATAAACAACACAACATGCTGGGTAAACAAATTACAGCAGGGCAATTGAAAGGACAGAGCAAGGCATAACAATGCAATACTAGACATTCATGATCCTATGAGATTTGATTGGGCAATACAACAATATACATAGACCGCCATCCAACTGCATCTATGACTAGTAATCCACCTTCAAGTTATCATCCGAACCCCCTCCAGTATTAAGTTGCAAGCAACGGATAACTGCTTTAAGCAAGGTGTGTAAAATAAACAATTCACTTGTTCCATGAATAAGAGATCGTTGTTTTCTCCCTAGTAGCAACAGCACATCTACAACCTTAGAGATTTATGTCACTTCCCCAGATTAAATAGAGGCATGAACCCACTATCGATCATAAATACTCCCGCTTGGAGTCACTAGCATCTACTTGGCCAAGATAGATACTAGAAACGGAGAGCATGCAAGATCTCAAACAACACAGAAATGATAGAATCAATAAGATAGAATCATTAACCAATCTGACATAGTAATCTCAATATCCATCGGATCCCCGCAAACACAACATGCATGATTACAAATAGATGATCTTGATCATGAAAGGATCTCACAAGATCTAAACATGGTAGCACAAAGGAGGAGAAACAACAATCTAACTACTACATGGACCCGTAGTCCAAGGTGGAACTACTCACGCATCATACCGGAGGCTGGCATGGTGATGAAGAAGGCCTCCGGGATGATCTCTCCCCTCTGGCAGGGTGTCGGGAAGAGCTTCAGATCCAGATCAGCATCCATGCGCTTCAATTTTGCATCCATGTTGCTCATCCGGAGGATGTGCTCCCTGATGCCGTGTCCACCGCCTGCGTATTTTTTCATCACCACCGCTTCAAATATATGTCTTTGAAGAGCCAGTGAACTGGCTCTTTATCTTTTCCAAATACTCCGCAATGGAAGTACACTCTACGATAGAGCCAACAATGGCTTGCTTAATCGTGTTCTTTATAAATGCCATACAATTTTTGTTGACATTATGCCACTTTCTATTCTCTAAAGTGTAGGACAGCTCCAATGGAGCATAGTCCATTTTTATTTTTCTCCCATGCCGCATCATCATCTGCAGCATCTCAGATTGGCTCTGTCGGCTTGGGGGGCTTGGCCTCAAGGACCCAATCCACCTCAGCGCAGATAAACGCCAAGTCCACTTTCTTTCTCCACTCGGAGTAATTTTCACCCCTCAGTGTGGGGACATCCTTGATACATCTCATCAAGTAATACCCTCCTGAAAACCACAAAGAAGTGAGAACTATAGTTAACCAACGCCAAGTCCACTTTCTTTCAGTAGAGCACCAACTAGGTAGATGTTGACAGAGAGAGAGATGGAGAGTGGGTTGCCTTCTCCTGTTCTCAAGGAGCTTGAGCTGTTGGCCATGGGGTCGACGGCATGAGCGGGGCTAAGGTGGCTAAGCGGTGGCGGCGGTGCTTCCTGTGGCTCGCACTAGAACCCTAGACCGGTAGGGAATATCGGTGGAGGGAGCGGCGACGCGTCGAATCTCGTAACGTGTGCCCTGACCCCCACCATATCTTTATAGCACTGCCATAGGGGCCCACCAACCTTAAGAGGGTTGGACGCTCCCCGGTCAGGACGCAGTCAAAACGGGTCGATCGGGCCGTTGGGCCGCGAAGAGGAGATCAATCTAACAAGATGAGATCTCCAAAATAAGGTTAGAGGAAAGAATCGAGCCTCCACGATGAAATCAAACTGTCGCATGAGGTAATATAATCTCTTGTAGTGAGACACTATCATCTAGCTCTGACCGATCCTTCATCAGAGCAACCTGCCTACTTTTAGCATCCATGGTTGGGACATTTCTACTTCTATTTACACAATTTGTTTTTATAATATATTTTTAGCTTTTATTTTGTGTTTTATGATCATACATTGATTGGGAATCCTTGAATAGCTAATAAACATGTTTTTTATTCAATAAAAATATTAGGGGGGGGGGGCAAGAATCTGATGTAAGTCATGAACCTGAAATTCCGATGGAATATACTGCTCTCTCCGTCCAGAAATAACTGAATGTTCTATATACTAAAATACGTAAAGATGTATTTAAATCAGTTATTTATGGACAGAAGGACTATTAAAAATGAACAAATTTAGGAAGAGAAAGACAATGAAGTTCCAGGGAGAGCAAAAAAACACCTTCATTAGAGCTCGTTTCACACATGTATTAACTATTAAGCAACTTTTCATGTTATCGTGGCCATTATATAAATTTCAAATACAGAACACTGTAGACATAATTTTAGCAATCATAACTGAGCAAAGTACAATACAATACGTACAGGACAGGTCGGTTCCAGTGTACATATAATTGCACGCACCGACAACATGTGGCTTTCCAGGCCGCCGGCGGCCGGCCGGCCACAGCCACTAGACGCCGGGCACGGGCACGCGCAGGACGGGACGCAACAAGAGGCCGGCCTTCCGCCTCGCCGTGATGCCGAACGCCTCGGTCATGTCGAACTCCGTCGGATCAGCCACGCCGGGCGCCTCCCAGTCGAAGTGCAGCAGCAGGCTGGCGAGCGCGAGCTCCACGTTGGCCAGCCCGAACCCCATCCCGGGGCACATCCTCCTGCCGGCGCCGAACGGCAGCAGCTCGAAGTCCACGCCTCTGAAATCCACCCCCTCCGAGCCGCCGACGCCGGCCTCGAACCGCTCCGGCCGGAACTCCTCGGGGTCCTCGGGCCAGTACCGCTCGTCGCGGCCTAGCGCCCAGACGTTCACCACTACCTGGGTGCCGCAGGGCACGTCGTAGCCAAGCACCTTGCCGGCCGGCGCCTCCCGACACTCCCGCGGGAGGAGGAGAGGCAGGGGCGTGTGCAGCCGGAACGTCTCCCGGATCACCAGGTGCAGGTACGGGACGGCCGTGGCGAGATCTTGCTCGACGACGGCACCGTTGGCCTCGAAGGCTGCGCGAACCTCGGCCGTCGCCCGTCGCATCACCTTCGGGTTCCTCACCAGCTCCGCAATGATCCACTCCAGCGTCGTCGCCGATGTCTCGCTGCCCGCGCCGAAGATGTCCTGCGCATGCCATGACATTCCATGCGCGCTACGCAGTTAGCTTACGAACATGTGCACGCACGAAGGAAGATGTTTGGTAGATTTCTTACGAATATGACGGCTTTGATGGAGTCCATGTCAAGGGGGAACTGGAGGCCGGCTCCGTCCTTCTGGATCCTGAGGAGGATGTCGATGAGGTCCTCGTCCTCCCCGGCACCGGCCTCCCTCTGCTGGTGCTCCGCGATAATACCATCGAGGATGCCGTACACGATGTCGCGGCACTCCTCGGCGCGGCGAACGGCGCCGCTGACCCACACGGCGAACCGCGAGGACGGCCACAGGTCGGCCGGGTTGAACCCCCCGGCGAGCCCGATGGACCTGTCGAGCTCCCGGATGAACACGTCACGGTCCTTGCACCGGTCCCCCATCACGGCGCGCACCGTGCTGTCCGCCACCAGCGCCGACAGCCGCGAACGCATGTCGATGACCTCCTTTGAGGCAGCAGCGGCGGCGACGGCGCGGAGCATGGCGCCGACCTCCTCCTCCCGGATGGCGCGGAAGGACAGCACGCGTCGCGCGGTTAGCAGCTCGGTGACGGCGATCTTGCGCATCTGGCGCCAGTGGTCGCCGTACGGCGCGAAGATGATATCTCGGCCGCCGTTGGTGAGCACGCGCACGGTGGAGCTGAGGGGCCTGGTGGCGAAGGACGTGTCGTGCGTCTTCATCACCTCGCGGGCCGCCTCACGGGAGGAGACCACCAGCGTGGGCACCTCGCCGAGCCAGAGCAGCATGACGGGCCAGCCGTGCCTCCGCGCCAGGTCGCGCATGGCGCGGTGCGGCAGCGCCCCGGCGATGTGGTGCATGCTGCCGATCACCGGCAGCGTCCAGGGTCCCGGCGGCAGCCGCAGCCGCAGCTCATGGTTCGTGCCATCAGACGGCGCTGTGGTAGAGCCGCGGACGCGCCTGGCGAGGAGGAGGAGCAGCGAGGCAAGGGCCAGGCCGAGGTAGACGACGACGTAGTCCTCCATTCCGATCTTTTCGTACGACGAAATGGATCTGGATCGATCGATGTGGTGTGGATGTGATGTGCCGCGCAAGCTGGTTTATATAGACCGTCGTTTTGTACTTTGTAGTGAGCTAGCACCGGGGAAAGTGTAGTAGGAAGATGCTCATACTTGACGTGGACAGATTACCAAGAGATTTTGTTAGACTAAAAACAACGGACATGCTCTCTCTAAGGCGACCAAGCAGAGATTGTCATTTCCAAGCTGTTCAAGTGGCATATTGTTAGACCAAGGGGATTGCATAGAACCAACCTGTGTAGATTCCATGACGCGCGGTTATTTAGATGTACACACTCTGGTACTACGAAATTAGCGACACTTATTATGGACTGGAGGGAGTAGAAGTACTGCCTCCGTTTAGAAATATAAGATGTTTTAGTTTAGTGAAGCTAATGTATGTAGACACCTTTTGGTGTGTAGGTTCAAATGAATCTAGACACTAAAAGATATCTAGATATATTTATTTCAGAAACCTAAAACATCTTTTATTTTTAAACGGATAGAGTAATACTAATTTTATCTTCGGAGTGTCAAACGGTGTAGATAGGATGCACGCTTTCACTTCTACCAAATTCGAGGCCGACACCCAATGGCGCCCGTTCCATAGCGGTGTTGGTTTATTTCTTCGTTTGACAACGGTTATCTACGGTGCTTCAAATGAGATTTGTATTTGGTGCACCTTTGGTCGCCTGTCGAGGTCCCCGTTCTTATGGAACTGATAAAAACTAAAAAAGTATTATACGGTTTGCCATCGCTTACGGGTAGAAAATCACTGGAAAAGACACCACGATAGCAACGAAAAACCAGAATTTTAGTTCTCCCCAAAGATACAAACCGAAAAAAGGAAAAAATTTGAATTTAAACTGCGAAACAAGGCCAAATAGACCGTGTATGCTATTGGATACATCAACCAAGCTTTGGTCTGCCATATTCCTATGTGAGGTGGTCGCCGGGATCGACTTGTATTCCCTTCATGGTTTGTATTAACACTGACTGTAAAATATTGATGAAGTTTCCCGTAATATTATAGTCGGTAACTATATTCGACGGTTTTGATTAAAAAAAACCGTCGATATAAAAAACTAGGGCTATAGCAGCCGAAGTTGACTTTTTTGGAGACAACTCTAGACATACTACTGCCATTTGGTCGATCTATCGGCAGGGACGTGATTGGCCTGCACCTAACATCTATCCAAGAGCACGGGACCAAACAGATGCTTTCCCCCGAAGCTTTGTCATCTACTAGCACCTGGTGTTCTTTCCGCGTGACAAAACGCATGTTAATTTTCATGATCGTGATCGATAACCATGTGATCGATCGAGAGCTTTGTTGTCAATGTCACCTCGATCGCTCCTTGACCCTGTAGTTGCGTGATTCGGAGATCAGAAAGATCGATTATTGCTCCAATTTTTCTTGTGTCACTAATCACAACTGTACACAAAGAGACACACATAATTGTGTTCACTGCCGCACAAGATGAACTGGTGAACTGTGATTAAAATAGGCATTTTTCCCCCTTGATGCATGCGTGGCAATGCAAGAAGATGCGGTCCAACCCAGAAAATCGGTTAGCTGCGCATATTCTCGATGTTGCGCGGCTAAACTACACCTAACCAACCGCGCATCAGTGTTAGCCGCGCAATTTTTTTTGGAACTGGCATCTTCGGCTCGCAAATATAGGAGCCCGTGGCGTCGAGTCGCAAACACCACCAACCCCTGCCACGCCCACTGCCTCCCACCCGCGCCGCCCCTATCTGCCGACGCTCACGTCGACGGCCACTATCAGCCACCGCCGAGATCCCTGAGCCTCCTCCACTATCCTCTCTCGCTCCTCCCTGCTCGCTGGTGTTTTCCGCATTGACATCGATTCCGTCGCCGATTCGACCTCGATTACGGCCGTTGGGACCTTTGTTTCTTTGAAACCGGAGCCGCCGGAGCATAGGGCAGTGGTGGATTGACCACCGCAGAGCTAGGTGTGTCCAAATAGCCGGCTTCGATTACTATTGGCAACTCCTCCAACCGCAATGTGTTCGACTAATTGCCTAGGTGAGTTTTGGAGGTGATCTATTTTTCGTTTTTCAACATATGTTGATCAAGATGACCTTCGGCTGCAGATGAAGAGGTTGAGAGAGATGTTCTTCTTTGGTTCATCGTCGGAGGAGGAAGAGGAAGAATATGACGACCTAGATATGGCCATGATCATGAATTCGCATGATGATTTTCGTCGGCCTAGGCGATGTTCCCAGTTCGGTCGTGTGAGCATCAATCGTGATAGAGCGGAGGGCCATGCCAAACTCATGAGAGATTACTTCAACCCGGGGCAAATCTATCCGGAGAAGCTTTTCCGGTGGCGGTTTCGGATGCAACGGAGTTTGTTCCGCACAACTGCAAAAGCGGTGGAGTGAATCGGGGGAGATCAGTGCTAGTCCATTGATGAAGTGTGTGGCGGTTGTACGAGTTCTTGTGTATGGTTGTTCAGCCGACGCCATAGATGACTATGTTCGCATTGGATAAGATACTATTTTGGAAGCTATGAAAAGGTTCTCCCAAGCTATGATCGTTGTTTTTGGCCCGGAGTACTTGCGTGCTCCCAATGAAGAAGACACTGCGAGACTTATGGCTGAGAATGAAAAGCGAGGGTGGCATCTTTGGATGCTTGGATGCATCGATGATGCATTAGACATGGAAAATTTGTCCACATGCATGGAAAGGTCGGTACAAAGGCCATTGCAAAGATGCAAGGATCATTCTTGAGGCTGTTGAATCACATAATCTATGAATATGATATTCTTTCTTCGGATTGCCTAGCTCACATAATGATCTTAATGTGCCGTTGAGATCTCGATTGTTCACAAGGCTAATCCAAGGTGAATCTCCTTCTTGCGACTATGTCATCAAAGACCATGAGTACAATATGGGTTACTATCTTGCTGACGTGATTTATCCAAAATGGGCCACGTTTGAAGACAATTCCGGACTCTTTGCAACAACGAAAGAAATCTCACTTTGCAATTGTTCAAAAGGCCACAAGGAAAGATGTGGAGAGATCTTCGATGTGCTTTCTGAAGAGGTTTGCCATTGTTCATGGACCTGCCGAGTATTGGAAACCGCAAGTTTTATGGCAAATTATGACATGTTGTATAACATGATCATTGAATATGAGCGAGATATGCCAGAGAACTATCGGTATGTCTTCAATGGAGATCCTGTAGTGCCAGAGCGAGCATGATCCAAATAGAATTCAGCGCTTCCTCGAGATGCATCAAACCATCGCAAGCGAGGACACACACTTATAGCTACAAGATGATCTTGTTGAGCATCACTGGCGTCTCTTCAACAATTCTGCCCACGCCCCTCCCATCCTTGATTTATTTGGTTTCAAACAATTTGATTTATTATATTTATTATTTTGGTGTGTAATATTGAATAATTTGATTTATTACATTTATTATTTCTGTTTTGTAATATTAAATTTTGGTTAGAATGATTTGATTTGCAACAAAAAAATTGTTTAAACATCGCAAAGCACTTTTCAAACTCCCAATGGCTTCTGTCACGCTCATCGATCAGGTCAAGTCACGCCATCCGACAGACATTCCCATCAGAGAGAGCTCAATATGTTTTCACTATTTAGATCGACCCACCATGACCAAAGACCGATGGATCAAATTGATTGCTGCGGTTTACATGGAGGCAGGCGGAACGTGGTCGCGTGGGCTGAAATTTATGCCCCACGTGCGGCGAGAATCGAGCGGTTTCCCACCACTACATTTGCATGAATCATGCATGGTGCACGTCTATAAAAGGCCGGGCAAAGGCCGCAGGGATTTTCTTCCACTCGCCATTCCCCATAGTTCTTCACTTCATCCATCTTCCCTGCGTCGTCGCCCAAAATAAAAAGAAAAAACCAACGCACCTCTCCTCAGAGCACCCCCCAACTTTCCATGATGTTGATACCAGAAGAATGATATGGGTATTCACTGCACACACACACACACACACACGCACACGCGACACGCGACGCTGCACAAGACGCACGCAGACAAGACGCTATCGCACGCCAAGACGCCAAGACGCACGCGACGCACACGCACACGCACGCACACGCACACGCACACGCACGCACACACGCACACGCACACGCACACACACACACACACACACACACACACACACACACACACACACACACACACACACACACACACACACACACACACACACACACACACACACACACACACACACACACACACACACACACACACACACACACACACACACACACACACACACACACACACACACACACACACACACACACACACACACACACAGAGGAATATGCCCGAGAGGCAATAATAAATTGTTTATTATGTGTATTCCAAGTATATGATAGATGTTTATTTTGCATGCTATAATTGTATTAATACGGAAACGTTAATACATGTGTGTTTAATAAACAAATGTAAAGTTCCTAGTTAAGCCTCTCATAAACTAGCTCGTTGATTAACAAGATGATCAAGGTTTCGATCATGGACATTGGATGTTGTTAATAACGGATCACAACATTAGTGTAATGATGTGATGAACATTCATCCAAGTATAGCATTACGATCAAAGTCATTGAGTTTATATTGCTATAACAACTTACGAAGTGATCCTAATCCTTAGACCATGAGATCATGTCAATCACTAACACCGGAAGAGTTTCTTGATAACATCAAACGTCACACCGTAACAGGTGATTATAAAGATGGGTTCGTAACTAATAAAGTGTTATGTTGAGGCTCATGGATCAAGAGTGGAATTTGTTCATCCCGATGACGGATAGATATACTGGGGCCTCTCGGTGATATCACATTGATTAGCTTGCAAGCAAGTGATTTGATCACTAGAATGTTATATCACGAACGAGAAAAGAGTGCATGTCGTAACGAGATCAAACTAGGTATGGAGATACCGATGATCGAATCTCGACATGTAATATATCGTGAGACAAAGGGTTAAGATACTAGCGTAAAAGGTTCCGACGATCACAAGAAAGTCATCGTTGAATGTGGGAGTAAGATGGGTCTCCGATCCCGCTTCGATTATTGATCCGAGAGGGGTCTCGATCATGTCCGCATTATTCACGAACCGTAGGGTGACACACTTAAGAGACACCGACATCCAATTGGAGCAAAAGTTTCATGCCGAAAAGAATAAACAAGCGTAGGAATTTATTTCACTAGATACCAAACAGGTTTTCGGGTGAAATTGCATAAAGTGGTTATGCATGTGAAATAGAATTCTAGCAAGGGTTTATTTGTGAATGTTTGTCATTAAAGTAATTGACAAAATTCTGAATAAAATAAAAGAGTTTTATTTAATGAGAGTTTGCATTAAATTTGGTGGAAATTTAATGGGATTTTTGAGTGGGATTTTGAGTGGACTTTTGAAGGGTCATTTTGTGAGTGGAGTGTCCACCCACATGATGAGGGGAGGGCAAGGGCAGCCCCATGCGCCGCCACCCCTTGGGGTTCCCCCTCCTCCTATAAAAGGAGCCCTCCTCTCACTTCTCACTCACACCTCCTCGTGAAGGATCTCTCTCCCCTCTAGAATTTATCCCCATGGTCTCGGACTAGCGAGATACATGTTCCCGTGGCTTTTCGGCAAGAAAGAGTTGTGCTTCCGCTGCATCGCTGGAGCGAGGAGGCGGAGGTTGCTCGGTGCCTCGAACGTGTGCGAGCACGGATGCGCCTACCGATTTGCGGCGCTAGGACTTCCTCTCGATCTTGAGATCGCAAGAGATCGTCTACATCAACCACGAGTTTGGACTCGTTAAACTTTGTCGGTCTTCAAGGGTATGTTCTCTACGGATATACATCCGCCTGCTGTTTGTATCTAGTATAAATAGATCTTGGTATATAGTTCACATCGTAGAAAATTTTTGTTTTCTATGTGCGAACCCTTCAAAGGGTATCGAGCCGGATCTATGCGTAGATACTTTACACGGTAGTACACATATGAGTATGTGGGCGATGATGATCATGTTGTTGCTCCTTTCTTGTGATTTTGGATATTGGTGGCATAGTGGGATGAAGCGGCGGACAAACTTTACATGTCCTCGCACATGAGACCTGTTCCACGCTTGACATGCAACTAGTTTGCATAAGTGGCTAGCGGGTGTCTGCTCTCCTACTATAGTCAATATCTATTTTGCAAGCGAGTTGTCAACAATTTGATTATCCTCGTTATGGTTCATGTTCGTAGGTAAGAACGGTTCTATCTCGAAAGCCCTCAGCCACGTAAAACTTGCAATGGATAAATTAGAGGCGTCTAGTTTAGATTGTTCTTTGGGCTAGTGTTATGATATGGTAGTGTTGTAAGTAGAAGTATGAGATGATACTCTTACAACACACATAGCGTGTAAAACCCATAGACTGTGGATTTACACATATAGGTATGATAGTGATCATACCACGATGCACATGATAGAGATCATCTGCAGGGAACCATATAATTTCACTAATAAACATATGATGTTTGATTGCATCTTATATTGCTTGTTTAGCGCTTTGTTAAGCATAATAAGATGATCCCTCATTTAAATATCAAGATAAGAATGTGTTCTTCCTTTAGTATGCACCGATTATGTTTTCGCTCCAAGACATCACGTGATGATCGTGTACTTGGATCCTCGACCATACTTGGTGTAAAACAGTTACACGCAAAATACTAAGGTTCTAACTTGGCGAGCCTAGCATGTACGGACATGGCCTCGAACATGCATCGAAAGGTTAAGCATGAGTCATATAGTTGATATGATGCCCATTTGATGCTCGCTTTGAAGCTATACCGACTCACGTGATGATCGGACTTGGTGTAGTGGATTTGGTTCATGTAATCACCAAAAGGACACGAGGGATGTCGCTTTGAGTGGGAGTTCATTCGTAATATAGATTAGTTGAACTCAATCTATCATACACTTAGTCTAAACTTTACAAATTCATTTGTAGATGGCACCACCGCTTTTAATTTCAATGCGTTCATGGAGAAAGAGAAACTAGCAACGAACGGTAGCAACTTTCTTGAATGGGCCATGAATTTGAGGATTCTCCTCTCACGCACAAAAGCAATATGTGCTAGAAGCGCCGTTAGGCCCCCACCTTTGATGATGCCCCGACGAGGAGAAGAATGTCTATCTTACTCGTCGGAGGACCACAACTTAGTTCATTGCGGCATATTGTATGGGCTAGAGCGAACTTCAAAGCGTTCAAAACGGCAATGCTTTTGATACAATGGGTGAGTTGAAAATGATTTTCGACACACATGTCAGAGAGCTACAATGCTTGTAAAAGTTCTTTAGCTGCATGATGGAAGAGAACTTCAGTTAGTGAGCATGTACTCAAGATGTCGGGTTACGCCGATAAGCTTGTGTCCTTGGGAATAACGATTCCCATTGACTTAGGCATCCATCGTGTTCTCGGTCTACGCCACCTAGCTATAAGAGCCGTGATGAACTATAATATGCAAGGCATGAAGAAGTCTCTCCCGAGCTTCGCCAATGCTTAAAGCCGCTGAAGTGGAGATCAAAAGGAACATCAAGTGTTGATGATCAATAGGAACCTTGGTTTCAAGAAAGACAAGAAGGGAAAACGGAAGGAAGGGCGGCAAGCTGTTGTCGCACCAAAAGAAACCCCGAGTTGGACCTAAGTGCGATACCGAGTGCTACTATTGTAAGGGATCGCCATCGAAGCGCAATCGCCCCAAGTATCTGGCGCATAAGAAGGCCGCAAGGCAAACAAAGGTATATATGATATACATGTTATTGATGTGTACTTGACTAGTGCTCGCAGTAGCACCGGTATTTGATACCGTTCGGTTGCTAATATTTGTAACTCGAATCGGGGCTGCGAACAGCGACCGCTAGCAAGGGGTGAGGTCAAGATGCGTGTCGGCAATGGATCAAACGTTGATGTGATCGCCGTCGAACGCTACCTCTCCACTTACCGTCGGGATTAGTTATAAACTTAAATAAGTTATTTGGTGCGTGACCGAGCATGAACATTGTATCCGGATCATGTTTGATGCAAAGTGGTTTTCATTCAAATCTGAGAACAATGGTTGTTCCATTTATATGAATGAAATCTTTTATGGTCATGCACCAATGTTGAATGGTTTATTTCATTGGATCTCGATGATAATGTTACACATATTCATAATATTGATGCTAAAAGGATTAAACTTAGTGATGATATATCCGCATATATGTAGCACCGCCGTCAGGTCATATTGGCATTAAGCATGAAGAAGCTCCATTCGGATGGACTTTTAGAATCACTTGATTATGAATCATTTGATACATGTGAGCCATGCCTTATGGGCAAGATGACTAGAACGCCGTTTTCGGTTCAATGGAGCAGGCATGATTTATTGGAAATCATACATTCGATGTATGTGGTCCAATGAGTGTGTCGCCGAGGTGAATATCGTTATTTTGTTACTTTCACGGATGATTTGAGTAGATACGGTTATATCTACTTGATGAAACACAAGTCTGAAACCTTTGAAAAGTTCAAGGAATTTGAATGAAGTGGAAAATCATCGTAATAGAAAGATCAAATTTCTGATGCGACCGTGGAGGTGAGTATCTAACACGAGTTTAGCACTCACATGAAAGAGTGTGGAATTGTTTCACAACTCACACTGCCGAACACCACAAATAAATGGTGTGTCGAACGTCGTAATCGTACTTTATTAGATATGGTTCGATCTATGATGTCTCCGACGGACTTGCCGTTGTCATTTTGGGGTTATGCACTAGAAACCGCTGCATTCACTTTAAATCGGGCACCATCTAAATCCGTTGAAACGACACGTATGAATTGTGGTTTGGAAACAAACCTAAGTCATTCTTAAAGTTTGGGGTTGCGATGTTTATGTGAAGAAACTTCAACCGATAAACTCGAACCCAAAGCGAAAAATGCGTCTTCATAGGATACCCTAAAGAAACTATTGGGTATTCCTTCTATCACGCATCCGAGGGCAAGGTTTTTGTTAAGAATGGATCCTTTCTAGAGAAAGAGTTTCTCGCGAAAGGTGTGAGTAGTCGGAAGGTAGAACTCGAAGAGGTTATGGAACCTTCTCTTCAAAGTATGGCGAGTAGCGCAGTACGAAGTCGTTCCGGAGTTGGCTCCACTGTTGAAGAAGGAACTAATGATAATGATCATGAAACTCGAAAGAGAGTACTACCGAACCTCGCAGTCAAACAGACGCGTGCAGCCCCGACAGACGGAAATCTGTCATAAATTTCATGGTTGATGAAAATAATGACCTGCGACGTATGAAGAAGCGATGATGAGCCAGTTCAACAAATGGTTAGAAGCCATGAAATCCGAGATGGAATCCATGTATGAAAATCAAGTTTGGAACTTGGTGGAATTACCTCACACCGAAAGGCGTGGAGAACAAATGGATTTTCAAAAGGAAAGCGTCTTGATGGTAATGTGACCATCTATAAAGCTCGACTTGTCGCAAAGGGGTTCGACAAATTCAAATTCAAGGAGTTGACTACGATGAGACTTTCTCTCCGTAGCGATGCTAAAGTCGATTAGGATTATGTTAGCAATTGCTGCATATTTCGATTATGAAATATGGCGATGGATGTCAAAACCGCGTTTCTCAATGGTAATATTGAAGAAGAGTTGTATATGATACAACCAAAGGGTTTTGTCGATCCTAAGGATGCTAACAAGGTGTGCAAGCTTCAGCGATCCATCTATGGATTGAAGCAAGCATCACGAAGTTGGAATCTCCGCTTTGATGAGGTGATCAAAGAGTTTGGATTTGTCCAAACTTATGGAGAAGCTTGTATTTACAAGAAAGTGAGTGGGAGCAATGTGGCATTTACGATACTATATGTGGATGACATATTATTGATCGGAATGATATAGAACTTTTAAACAGTGTTAAAAGTTATCTAAGCAAAGAAATTTTCAATGAAGGACCTAGGTGAGCGTCTTACATATTAGGCATAAAGATCTATAGAGATAGATCTAGGCGCCTAATAGGGCTATCGCAAAGTACATACCTTGATAAGATTTTAAAGAAGTTTAAAATGGACGGAAGTAAGAAGGGTTCTTACCTATGTTGCAAGGCAAGACATTGAGTAAGACTCAAAGTCCTTCGGCGGAAGAAAGAGAGATAATGGACAAAGTCCCTATGCTTCACCCATAGGCTCTATAATGTACGCCATGCTATGTACAAGACCGGATGTAGCACACGCTATTAGTTTGACTAGTAGGTACCAATCGGATCGAGTTCTAACATCGGATAGCGGTCAAGAATATCCTTAAGTACTTGAGAAGAACTAAGGATATGTTTCTTGTATCTGAGGTGAAGAAGAGCTCGTCGCTAAGTGTTATGTCGACGCTAGCTTTGACACCGATCCGATGACTCTAAGTCTCAATCCGGATCGTATTTCTCATGAATGGCGGAGCGGTTAGTTGGAGGAGCTCCAAACAACCTGTGGTATGGATCAACAACGAGGCCGAATATGTTCTTTGCTTGAGCGGCTCGAAGCGATTGATGAAGGAGTTCATATCCGAACTAGGAGTTGTGGCAAGCGCGTTGGACCCAATGGTGATCTATTGTGACAACAATGGTGCCATTGCCAATGCCAAAGAGCCAAGGTCTCACAAGCATTCCAAGCATATTAAGCGGTTTCACTCCATCCATGAGCATGTCAAGGATGGAGATATAAAGATTTAGAAGTACATACGGATCTCAATGTAGCATCCGTTGACTAAAACTCTCCTAGAGCAAAACATGATCAACACGAACTCAATGGGTGTTAGATATATCACTATGTAACTAGATTATTGTCTCTAGTGCAAGTGGGAGATGAAGGAATATGCCACGAGAGGCAATAATAAATTGTTTATTATGTGTATTCCAAGTATATGATAGATGTTTATTTTGCATGCTATAATTGTATTAATACGAAACGTTAATACATGTGTGTTTAATAAACAAAGAAAGTTCCTAGTTAAGCCTCTCTCATAAACTAGCTCGTTGATTAACAAGATGATCAAGGTTTCCGATCATGGACATTGGATGTTGTTAATAACGGATCACAACATTAGTGTAATGATGTGATGAACATTCATCAAAGTATAGCATTACGATCAAAGTCATTGAGTTTATATTGCTATAACAACTTAAGTGATCCTAATCCTTAGACCATGAGATCATGTCAATCACTAACACCTAAGAGTTTCTTGATAACATCAAACGTCACACCGTAGCAGGTGATTATAAAGATGGGTTCGAACTAATAAAGTGTTATGTTGAGGCTCATGGATCAAGAGTGGAATTTGTTCATCCCGATGACGGATAGATATACTCTGGGCCCTCTCGGTGATATCACATTGATTAGCTTGCAAGCAAGTGATTTGATCACTAGAATGTTATATCACGGAACGAGAAAGAGTGCATGTGAACGAGATCAAACTAGGTATGGAGATACCGATGATCGAATCTCGGACATGTAATATATCGTGAGACAAAGGGGTTAAGATACTAGCGTAAAGGTTCCGACGATCACAAGAAAGTCATCGTTGAATGTGTGGAGTCGATATGGGTCTCAGATCCGCTCGATTATTGATCCGAGAGGGTCTCGATCATGTCCGCATTATTCACGAACCGTAGGGTGACACACTTAAGAGACACCGACATCCAATTGGAGCAAAAGTTTCATGCCGAAAGAATAAACAAGCGCAGAATTTATTTCACTAGATACCAAACAGTTTTCGGGTGAAATTGCATAAAGTGGTTATGCATGTGAAATAGAATTCTAGCAAGGTTATTTGTGAATGTTTGTCATTAAAGTAATTGACAAAATTCTGAATAAAATAAAAGAGTTTTATTTAATGAGAGTTTGCATTAAATTTGGTGGAAATTTAATGGGATTTTTGAGTGGGATTTTGAGTGGACTTTTGAAGGGTCATTTTGTGAGTGGAGTGTCCACCACATGATGAGGGGGCAGCCCCATGCGCCGGCCACCCCTTGGGGTTCCCTCCTCCTATAAAAGGAGCCCTCCTCTCACTTCTCACTCACACCTCCTCGTGAAGGATCTCTCTCCCTCTAGAATTTATCCCCATGGTCTCGGACTAGCGAGATACATGTTCCGGTGGCTTTCGGCAAGAAAGAGTTGTGCTTCCATTGCATCGGAGCGAGGAGGCGGAGGTTGCTCGGTGCCTCGAGCGTGTGTGCGAGCACGGATGCGGCCGATTTGCGGCGCTAGGACTTCCTCTCGATCTTGAGATCGGCAGAGATCGTCTACATCAACCACGAGTTTGGACTCGTTAAACTTTGTCGGTCTTCAAGGGTATGTTCTCTACGGATATACATCCGCGTTGTTTGTATCTAGTATAAATAGATCTTGGTATATAGTTCACATCGTAGGAAAATTTTTGTTTCTATCTGCAGACCTTCACACACACACACACACACACACACACACACACACACACACACACACACACACACACACACACACACACACACACACACACACACACACACACACACACACACACACACACACACACACACACACACACACACACACACACACACACACACACACACACACACACACACACACACACACACACACACACACACACACACACACACACACACACACGTTGTAACGAACACGCGTGCACTCCAACGTACGGTGCATGTGTCACATCTGTCTTGTTCTGTTAAAGAATGTAAGAAGATAGGTATTAGTAATTAAAATAATGCCGGCCAGTAGGCTTCTGCCGGACGGCCGATTTTTCCTATCTTCCAAACCAGTTGAAAACGAGAGACAGCTGCCTAGCTAGCTAGGAAAATGCTACAAATATAGGAAGGTAAAGTGATAAGATTTTTTTTTTTGTGAAGATTCGTGGACTGAGTATATATATATGGCCACATTCTTCCACTAGTATTTGAAATGGTTTTTAGCCCATCGAAGAAGAAAGGCAATAAGACCATGAAATCTCACAAGTCAATCATTTTTATGTTTTGCAAGGCCAGAAATGCGAGGACACACAAGGCTCATGCTAGGTCGAAGGTCCTCCAAAAGAAATACGACGAGGACAGGAGGGTCATTAGAGTTCATGCATGTGGATGTTGGTTCTGAGATGGATGATAGTTAGTTGGAAAACTTCGGGTTGCTTTCCTATGATGAGGATGATGGTGTTGGTCGCTGATTGTGATGATGAAGACGTCAAGGACGATGATTGGTTAAGTTTTAGTAGGTTGGCCCCGGCTTTCTTTTTGGATATAATAACTATTTATTCCCTTTGTGTTGTTGCTGTCTATGTCGCGCTCAATCTTTGTATGTCTATGTATATAAAATACATGTGAGTTACCGTGTCTATATGTGTGTATAACGTGCGTCCTTGGCAGCTGGGGCTGACGATAGACCATATACAGTTGGGTTGTACTACTAGCAGGCCGGTTTTACCCCCAGCTTTCGGAGAAGCCGTCCTACCCCTAGCTTTCGGAGAAGCCGCCAAAAGAACTAGGCCTAAGTCATGTTTTGTCAACATTTTGTAGGCCATTGAATTTCCTTACATTCCCATCAAGGTCATCGTGCATCTGGCCAAGTTCTACACCTGAGACGACTCCAAGAGAACAGATGCTCTCTACAAAGGTTGACTAGCCAAGATTTGTCATCTAACAGCAGCATGTCATGTTTCATGATGGAATCAAATTGCATACCTGAGTAGGTAACACATAACGGTCATGTTCTTATCTTGCATGATGTGCACATCAGCAGAGTAATATACTGTTAATTAGGAGGATAGGAGCATCACCATTAGTTCCCTGGAGTAAAGTGACAGAGTGGCAATCGACAAGAAGGTATCTAGTTGCACTAATCAGAATTTCATTCGTACGATGAATATATTGGCGGCTTAATTAATTGTTGTTGTTTTGACAGAGACAAAGATTAAAGATGTTGCAACGGAATGATGAGAGAGTACATGCTCTTAAGTATTCTACCTATTCGTTGACGTGGATTGATAAGAAATAGACCAAGAAAAATATATGCCCTGTTTTAGTATATGTAAAACATTTTTTGCTTCTAGACAGTCGAGAAAATACTATCTCTAAGTCGACCAAAAACTAAGTATAGTTTTTGGTGTAATACGAGTTGTGGAGTCTTTGGAATGTCGGACGGACACAAAGCAAGGGTCTGCTAGCACATGGACTTTTATGGTTTTACCTCTAACAAAGCTTAGGCGGCCAATCCTGCTCACATCATAGTAGTGTTTGTTCCCCTCTCCTTTTGACGCGTCGCAGTATCTGCTACATGGTGATGCAGTTCTTTGGTTGAGGCATCTTGGGTGCTCTTTTGAGATCTACAAGCATTATCATGCCCCTCTCTCAAGAGTCAAGCCGGATATGGCTTGGTAGGGTGCGGGGAGGATAAAATGCAATAGGGGATATGGCTTGATCATGATGTTTGTATGTTGTGTATGTATTTGCACAACATAAACTTAAAGTTTCTCATAGCTTGCAAAATGTTACCTAATCTCTGTTGGTTAAAAAACAAACATGAAACATTGTTGATATATAAATAAGGATTCCATTCCCAATTACTTCCAAATACACACTCCCTGCAAAAAGTTTTATCGCCATATTGAGACGTTGCGGGTCACCCTACGTTGTTGCATAAGGTTGCATAAAATAGTGTGTGTAACTTCAGATGTACAAGTGTTGCTAGTTGTTATCTTGTGAGTGCCACTCGACCTAGAAAACAAGTGTTATGGAGTTGCGCTTTCACCTATACTAAATTCGAGGTTGCCCAATACCGTCATTTCCATTGTCGAATTAGTTTCTCTCTTATTTTGGCGGTAACCGTCTGCGATTGCTTCTGGTGAGACGCCTTTCATGTTTCTTTGGGATCACGGCAATTTCTCTCTTCTTTTGGCGGTACCCATCTACGATTGCTTCTGGTGAGACTGTGGCATCCCGCAAAACCACTACTAGAAAATCGCGTTGTTTTTGTGTATTGCATCGTCATCATCATGCATTTGTTTGTCTGAAACTATTTTCAATAAGCCTATTTTTGTTTTCTAAAAATACCCTTCTCTTATTTTAAAATAAGTCTTATAATTATCTGTTATATTAATTGCCTAAAAATTATTTGCTAAAAAGATTTAAAACAAAACAACACCATAACTATTTTACAAATAATAAAACCCAACCTAGACCCTTTTTCTACCCCAACCTAATCTACCCAGCCACTCCCAGCCCTCCACCTCACCTCCCCAGTCCACCTCGCCCCCTGGACCCCCAATCCCCACCCACCTTGCCACCTCACCAATCCACCCACAGCAACCCACCTCCCTGCCCCGCGGGTCCCACCGAACCACCCCCTGGACCCGGCCCCTGCCTCTCTCCCTTCCTCACCCACACACAGGCCACCTACCCCTCTCTCTCTCCCTCACCGACTTTGGTCCCGCCACTTGGCCCCACTCCCCAGTCGCCCCCTGCCTCTCTCCTCCCCCTTCTCCTACCTCTCTCCCCGACCACGTCACGCTCTCTCCTTCTCTCTCTCGCCGACCGCCCTTATTCCTTCCCTCCCCCTGGCGCCCTCCCGACAGCCCTGCTCTTCCTCTCCCACTGGTGCCTGCCTCCTTCCTCCTTGGCCCGCCTCTCTCCCATAGCGACCGCCGCCGTGCTCCCCTTCCCCACCTCTCCCTGCTCCCGCTCGAGCTCGACGCCGTGTCGGCCTCCTCCTCTCCCTCCCCGAGCTCCCTCCGGCCACCGCCTCTGCTCCTCCCCGCCGTCCTAGCGCCGCCTCCCTCTCCGCCCGCGACCACCCTCCCGCCACCGTCCCCGGCCCGCTCGGCCGCCCTCTGCCAAGCCCGACCGGCTCCTCCCCGGCGCTCCCCTGCCCTCGTGCCCATCCTTCCCGCCACGGGACCCACCGTCGGCCGCTCCTCCTTCCTGCGAGCGCGCGCCTCCGCCTCCTCTGGCCGCCGACGCGTCGGCCCCCCCTCCTTCCTCACCTCTGCAAGCTTCCGCCGCCGCTCCCTGGCGTCCTCCCTCGGGCTGGCCTCTGTCCCGGCCTGCACCAGCTCGTCGCCGAACCTCCGGACCGCCGTGTTACGCCTGCGCCAACATGACGGCCGTCGGTCGCGCGTCACCTCTCCATCGCCCTGCGAGCCCCCTGTTTCCCTCGGGCCGAACCCTGCCTTGGCGCGTCGCTCGCGACCTGCCTCGTCCTCGGCCTCATGCCCCTGCCGCTCCGGCACCCTCACCGTGCCCCGTTCTGGTGCTCCCACGAATACATCTCTGAGACCCACGCGATGGACATGTTTGATGGGATTCACGGCAAGACCTTCTCGTCAACAAGGCCGCATCGATGCGGACCCAACTCTGACATGCTAGCATCCAAGATCTCCCTCACGGATCATCAAGCACTTCTACCTGGACCTAAAGACCTTTGGCTTGGACCTAAGTTCGACCGTCGACATGGAACTAAAGGACAACACACCAAGATCGCCTTCCCGAAACTCGAAGGCTGATTCTACCGGACCTCGAAGACCGAACCCGGCATGACAAGTTCTTCCTCTCGGATCCGAGGACACCGAGACCCTGGACGACAAGTTCTCCTTCACAGACCCGAAGACCGAACCAAACCCGAAGGCTCGACATGATCTTCCTCAGGGGGACGTCAAGGCACCCGTCGAACCCCTTGGACCCTCAAGATCTCCGTCATGGAACCGAAGACCGAACCCTCGAACGCCAAGTACTTCTCTCGGACGCCAAAACCCGAACCTGAAGAACGCCAAGATCTACTTCCGTTTTCCGAGACCGATCCCCGAACCCTGTCGAATCCCGAACCCCCGGAACCCAAGATCTGCCGAACCCTAATGTGTGACCCTTTTCTCGAGCCCTATTTTTATAAATGAAATATAAACTTGTTGCATATTAAATCATTCATGCATGCATACTTGTCTGTGGTTTGGGGGCCTTATGCCAATTCGCCATATAATTAAATATGGGGCCCATATGCGGGCGAATCTAGTCTTATATTGGCCTCATTTAAATTTGTGTAGCGAACCGGTGCTATCTTTTGCTATGTTAAGACAACATTTAAATTGCGGGGTAGTTAAACAACTTGAACCATTTAATTAATTGTCGGGACCCCGGTTCCACTTAATATTGCCTAATTGCATCGCATCCTTGCCATGCCATGCATCATACATGCATCATGCCCGATCTTTTGCCGTAGTATTAAATAGTGCATCCGGTGTTTCTTCTAGTGTTTTGCTTCTTCGCGGATAAGGCCGTTGAGTTGATGTGAGCTTCGCCCCGATATTCGGTTGAACCTTCGGCAATGTTTTCAGGCGAGCATCTCCCCCTTTCTACCTATCTTACTTTTATAGTATTTATTCCCTCCTATTGATCTATTGCTATCTGTGTTGCAATGCTCTAGTTTTCGTACCCGTGTTATCCCTTGCAGCCTTATATTGCCTTGGACACCTCCTATTACCGTTGTTTGGTAGATAGTTGGACCTGAGCGTCGTAGTCGCTTGCTCAAGTGCTGTTGCGTGTCGCCAAGTACCACAGTTGTTAGAGTATTGCCGCATGTTTGATGTTGGAGATGATCATGGCTTTACTTATCGTTCACTTTAATTACTGCTTAACAACTAAAATTGAAGTAGGTAAGCAGAGGCACAGGTGGGCAATAGATGTTATTTGGTTGTTAATCCGTCACTTGTGTCCGTGGGACCCCGAGTACTTGATACTGTTCCTTGAATATTCGCTATCCACATCCGGGGATTATGGGACCCCCGAGCCAGAGCTTGATTCATTCTTATTTCTTGCACAAACTAGTTTGAGGTTTTATCTACTATCCTGTACTTATGCCATGCTACTTTTTATTACGATTGTGCGAGGAGCACACTGCTTGTCTTAGGTTCGGACACGTTGCGGTGTCGACAAGCCCAGCTTTGGGTTCCCGATCGTTCATCCGTCCACCCAAACCTTGGGTCCGTCTCGAGTCTTAACCGTTGGGTGTACTCAATGGGGTGGCCCCCTGAAATATTTCTGAATCCTGTGATTGCTTTGTCGTGAAGGCCTCGTTGGGTTTTGATTTGGTTTTTCCGAGGTTGATCGAGTGTGTGTTGCTATTTGTGCACCCCTGCAGGGTAAAACTTTCTGAAAGCCGTGTCCGCGGTTATGGACGACTTGGAGCATAGTATCTCGATCATAGACAACTATAACTAAAGTAGCGTTATAAACTTGACTTTATAATGACTAGTAATCAGCTTTACTATAATGGAATGGCTAATAAAACTGCCAACAATTGCTTGTTTGGGTCGTCGCTTGCGACCATTGTATCTGACTAGTAAGTATTGCAACTACAACGGAATGGCTAAATAAAAGTACCAACAACTGCTGGGTTTTGGGGTTATCTCACGCTATTTGTATCTGACTAGTAAGTGTTGTAACTACAATGGAATGGTTAAATAAAAGATCCCACTGCTTATTTTATCAGGATGACTATCTATACCTGACTAGTAATTGTTGCCACGATAACTGAATAAATAAAACTGCCAACCGTGTGAGTTCCTCGGTTGACTTCCTCGTTTGGTCTCGAGGGGGAAACACCAGGATGGGTTTGTTTGATGGTAGCATCAGGTTGGTTCCGAATAGGTCTTTCTTATCCCTCTCGTTGGCAAGCGGTTATATGGAGTCTCTATAGGTTGTTTAGTGCATCTGCTGCCGCTTGATCCACCATACCTATGTAGGCGAGGACCGCCGAATTCTAGCCTCGCTGTCATCGCCACGCATCTTGACCGCTTCTCTTTTCCTTTTCCTTTGTCGGCACCCTTTTGTTTAAGCGGTTTGAGGTCGGCGTCGTTAGCGGGGTTACCCTTCGCTTGGCAGGCAGGGTTATGGACGCCATTGGTTATTCTTCAGGGCTCTTAGCTCAATTTGCATCTTGTCCGTACTCGGACGCTATATCGTTTTAAAGGTGATTTGGATCTTTGTATATTATATCTGTATTCTGGACTCATTGAGTCGTGTTGTATATATATCTGTTCTGTGGATCCCATCGAGGACTATTGTGTAATGTTATTACTTCGTTTTCCACCCGCACGAAAGTGCCTGGTGGGCACCTTTGAATCGTTTCTATGCGGGTTTGGCGGAATCGCTGAAACTTTCATAGGGCCGATTCTGAGGGTGTTACAGAGACGCGTTTCATGTTCCTTTCGGATCTTGATGGGGTTCCCATGTCTATGTGGGACATGTTGAATTTGGCAAGGCCCAGGGTGTAAAGAGGACACAATATGGGCTCATATTCTTCTTCGGAGGCAACCCGTTTAGTTTTTCCCCATCTTTCTGTGATATCTTCATTCTGTGACATCGACACCACCGTTGCTCATAGATTTTGCTCGAACAAAGCAAGACACTATGGGCCAACTTGATTGTGTTTTTTCTTCGAGGGTTGGCCAACTTGATTGTAGTTGTCATTATGGTTATTGTTATTGTATTGCCAAATAGGTAGCATTGTAGATAACCTAAAAAAGGTACTCCCTCCGATCCATATTAAGTGTCGTTGATTTATTAGTACAAAGTTATAGAAATCAGTGTCACTTATTATGGATAAGAGGAAGTAGAATTTAAAAATATATATACATCACTATTATTTAGTCTGATATCAACTACTATTGGTAGATAGTAAGTGAAAATAAATCATGGATTGCCTTGCATGGCGAACTAGCTAGATTCCAAATACATAAATAATCATGGGCTACCATTCGGCCAGCCAGACTTTTATTGCATAGTTCTTAAGAAGTAATTTGGTGCGACCTACATAGGCGAGGACATGATTGTCACGCTCTAAGCACCTAATAATGACCTGGTCATAAAAAACCCGCCTTGGCCCAAAATGGTTGATAGGTCAGGCTTTTTTGCCCAGGGGCCAGGCCTGGGACTGGAAATTGTGACCCGGTGGACAACTTGGGCCAGGCTTGGGCCTTAAAAATGGATGTCAGGCCATGTTTGGGTCAGGCCAGGCCCAAAGTTTAGACCCGACAGTTGAGCCAGGCTGGGCTCGGGCCTAGGATTTGTGCGACGTGCTTCTTCTGGCATGGCCCGGCCCGAAAAAGCCCAGCTATAGACCATACACAGATGCTCTCCACAAAGGTCGACCACCCAAACTTTGTCATCTAGCTAGCACCAAGAATCCGCTCAAAAAAAAGCTAGCTAGCACCAAGAATAATGTTGATTGGGAACAAAAATATCCTCTCGTGTCGGTAAGGGCCCTAACTAGATCAGGATCAGACCATACACCACTTTTAATTAATTCGGGAGATCAAGATTTTCTAGGTAATAAAACGAAATTTTATTTCGAACTCTCTTGGCTTAAGATAGATAGATAGATGGTTTTATGGAGATGATCGCTCGAGAGTGGGCATCGATCTCAACAGGGGAAAACTTTCTTGAGAATTGGCAAAATAAAATACGCCACATTAGAAGGTTTCTGAGAGGTTGGGCTAGAAATTTGAGTGGAGATTTAAAAATTCAAAAGAAAAATCTTATTGCTATCATTAACACATTAGATGTACAAGCCGAAACATCCCCTCTAAGTGAGGAAGAAAGAAAAACTTTGCAGCAGACAAATGATGAACTAGCCAAGTTAAGAAGAATTGAAGAGTCCAAGTGGGCTCAGCATGCAAAAGTAAAACATGTTCAAGAGGGTGGTGATAACACCAAATATTTCCATCTACTCCTTCTGTTTCATAATATAAGATGTTTTAGGTTTGTGAAGAGAATGTATCTAGACTTGTTTTAGTGTGTAGATTCACTCCAAACATGAATGAACCTATATACTAAAAGTAGTCTAGATACATTTGCTTCACAAAGCTAAAACATCTTATATTTTGAAACGGAGGGAGTAATTGCTAATGGAAAACATAGGAGGAAGAAAATATTTCAGTTAGAGCAAGAGGAAGGAACTATTATAGGACAAGAAAACCTAAAAACATACATTTCAGAATATTACAAAAGTTTATTTGGGCCACCTCCTCCTAGCCATTGTGTGCTGAATGAGTCAGTCACACATGACATTAAGCAAATTTTGGCTGTTGAGAATGATATTCTTACTACGGACTTTACTGAGAAGGAGGTCTTCGATGCGGTCATGCAAATGAAAAAAACAAAGCGCCGGGGCCAGATGGGTTCCCCGCAGAATTCTACCAAAATTTTTGGGAAACAATAAAGGTTGATCTTATGGCTATGTGTGCTAGTTTTCAAAGAGGTGAACTACCTTTATTCCATCTTAACTTTGGTACAATTATTCTTTTACCTAAAAAATAAAATGTTATTCAGATTCAACAATATAGACCTATTTGCTTACTAAATGTTAGCTTCAAGGTGTTTACAAAAGTAGGGACCAATCGTGTCACATCCATAGCTGAAAATGTGATATAACCTACTCAAACTGCATTCATGCCAGGGAGGCACATTCTTGAGGGAGTAGTTATCCTCCATGAGACCCTTCATGAACTTCATAGGAAGAAATTGGATGCTGTTCTTTTTAAAATCGATTTTGAAAAGGCTTATGACAAGGTAAATTGGTCTTTTCTACAACAAACGCTCTGAATGAAAGGTTTTGACCCGAAATGGTGTGATTGGATATAAAGGTTTATTGAAAAAGGAAGTGTGGGTATTAGAGTGAATGATGACATAGGTCATTATTTCCAAACTAAGAAAGGATTACGTCAAGGAGACCCTCTATCCCCTATCCTTTTCAATTTTATTGCAGACATGCTTGCAATTCTCATTGCAAGGGATAAAGTAGATGGACAAGTGAGTGGACTTATACCCCATTTAGTAGATGGGGGTGTCTCCATTTTACACTATGCGGATGATACGATTCTTTTTATGGATCATGACTTACAGAAAGCTCTTAACATGAAACTTATCCTATGTATATTTGAACAATTATATGGTATCAAAATTAATTTTCATAAGAGTGAGATCTTTTGTTTTGGGAAATCCAAAGCAGTTGAAGGCGATTATAAAATCTTATTTGGATGCGACATAGGGTCTCTTCCTTTTAAATATCTTGGGATCCCTATTCATTACCGAAAGCTAAAAAATGGTGAGTGGAAACCGGTGGAGGATTGGTGAGAAAAAACTAGGAAACTGGATTGGGAAGATGCTTTCTTGTGGGGATCGTTTAATCCTTATTAATTCAGTACTCACAAGTTTACCCATGTCCATGCTCTCTTTTCTAGAAATACCCATAGGGGTAAGAAAGAGACTAGATTTTTTCAGATCTCGATTTTTTTTGGCAAAGTGATGGTCATAAAAAGAAATATAGATTAACTAAGTGTAATATGATCTGCAGACCGAAGGACCAAGGGGGTTTAGGAGTAGAGGTTTTAGAGTTAAAGAACAAAATTCTCCTTAGCAAATGGTTACATAAGCTTATGAATGAACAAGGGGTTTGGCAAGAGCTCCTACATAATAAATATTTGAATAACAAAACTCTTTCTCAGGTTTCAGAAAAACCAACTAATTCTCCTTTCTGGAAGGGTCTAATGAATGTTAAAGAAATTTTTTTAGCAGGGGCTCTTTAGAGATAGGCAATGGCCAGAAAACAAGATTTTGGGAAGACACATGGTTAGGGGATGAGCCCCTAGGTGTTCAGTACCCATCGTTATATAATATTGTCTATCACAAAAACGTCACTGTGGTGAATGTGTTGAGATCAGCGCCTTTAAACATAGGTTTTGGGAGAACGTTGTCTGGTAATAAATGGGTTCGTTGGCTGCACCTTGTGTCGCGTCTGATGTCGGTTCATCTTTCAGATAGCGAGGATACTTTTAAGTGGAATCTAACCGCCTCTGGGTGTTTCACTATTAGATCGATGTACCTTGATTTGTTAAATGGTCAAACAGCTTATTTTAAAAAGTATATTTGGAAAATAAAAGTGCCTCTCAAAATTCGAATATTCATGTGGTTCCTCCATAGGAAGGAAATTCTCACAAAAGATAACTTGGTGAAAAGAAACTGGCAAGGTTCTACTAAATGTTGTTTTTGTGATCAGGAAGAGACAATTCAACATCTTTTTATATCATGCCCTTTTGCTAAAATAATTTGGAGGATTGTTTTTATGACTTCCAATATTTCACCTCCTGCCAATATGACTAATCTTTTTGGAAATTGGTTAAATGAGATCCAAAGAAAGATAAAGGACACATTAGAGTTGATGTGTGCGCTTTATTATGGGCCATATGGAACGTTCGCAATGATTTTATCTTTAACAAGAAAAGCTTTCCATCATTTCTACAGGTTATCCCTATGGCTACACATTGGATACATATGTGGTCCTATATCCAGCCTATGGAGGACCGCAAGGCCATGGATATTGGGTACAACCATTTGAAAACGGTTGGACGAGACTTCTACAGCCGATGCAGCTGGCGGTCTGAACGGAGATTAACATGAAGAAGCTCATGCGCCGCCTACTTTTCGTTTTGTTTAGATGGCTTATTTTTGTGGAAACTTTGAGTGATCCTTGATTGTAATAAGGTGTAATACTTGTCTTCAAATAATGAAATAAAAATAAAGGTCGTATGCATCGATTGATGCAGAGACCGGGATGCAGAGACCAGGGCATTGGTCCCCACTCGAAAAAAGCTAGCACCAAGAAAAAACACATCTCGGATGCAGGTGATGATCAAAATGCGCCCGAGTAGTATATATAATACTCCCTCAATTCAGAAATATAAAACGTTTTAGCTTTGTAAAAAAAATATATCTAGACGTGTATTAGTGTATAGGTTCGTAGAGATTTAAAATAAACCTATACACTAAACGGGTGATACATTCATTTTATAAAGCTAAAATGTCTTATATTTCTAAACGAAGGGACTATCAATCAAAGCACGCATTTGTCATTGCAACGAAGAACGAACGTGCACAAATGCACTCTCCAATGCAAATCCGCGTGTGTTTGTCTTCTTCCGGTAAAGAATGTCGGAAGGAATCTGCCAGCGAGGTGATCCGTTCCGGAAAAAAAAAAGTAAAAATATTATCTTGGTTGTATACAGATAGGTTCCTAAGTTAAATTAAGGACCATGTTATAATGTGTCTGGTGATGATGTTGACCTTGGCCGGCCGGCTTCTGCCGGACCGAATTTGATTTCATGGGCCGGCCCTTTCTTTTATGTATTTCTCGGAGCAGTTCAAAATCAGACAGCTAAGCTAGGAGAACAATATGAATATACTAGCCAGTATGATTGTACTGAGTAGACCCGCACGAATTCATCGGATGGAAATGTTTTAGTGTTTTAAATAGCTACTTGATATTTTTTAAATTGGTTTTGCTAATTCTCGATCGAATGAGAGTTAAGTTAGAGATCAGTAATTTCTTAGTTAGTCTATTGGATTTTGCATTGTGATTCGTGCACTGGGTTTGCAAGTGGGATTTTTTTAATTACAAGTGAGGTTAAAATTAAGTTTTTTAGTTGTATGTAGGGTTGCAACTCAGCTAGTTTTAGTTGACAGTTGCACATGACACACACTTTTTAAATTACACAGTGTCTTACATTTGTTCAAAATTGAAACATATCGTAATTTGCAAGCCCTAAATTATTACCCGGGTTTTTTAAATAAATTATGTGATAACTAATTTGCAAGCCCTAACTAATAAGCTGACTGGCTTATGGCAGAAGGTGGGAGGAGGCAACTTATTTTTTAACCTGACAAAAGAATTGAGCCTATAGTTGGTGCTAATCTAGGTAAGTGAAAGTAAGTCAATTTCAATTGTAGCTATAAATTAAGCACATAATGACTACATATATGAGTACAAGACCAAATTAACTCAAAAGTCTACAATAATACCGCAATAGCTAGCGATTGTAGACATGTCTATGGCTCCTAGAATTGTACTCCATCCGTTTTAGGGCTTAAGGCGTCCTCGTTTTGCGTGTTTTTTCTTTGACCAAAAATTACTCTAAATATGTAAAGAGTTTTGGTATAAAACTAGTACCACTGGAAAGTATTTTTCAATACGAATCCAACGGTACTAATTATGTACAATATAATCATGAAACGGAGGTAGTATCTATAAATAAAAGTTTGAAAGGCGCTAGGCTTAGGCGAGGTGATTGGCATTCACATGCATACTGCCTAGACAATGCTTAGGCACCCTAGTCACGGCTAAGCATACAAATAGTTTTACCATCAAGTGTGTATATAGGTTATTATATGTAAACACATATTAATTATATAGTAGATGAGTAAAATACCAACAAATATCAATGAAATATGGCGCATCTAGCTCAGAAGTGTAATATGGCATAATTTTGTTAGGGAAGACAATTTATTTGTTTCCCTGTCTAAACCTCCGCTTCTAGACGAGACTTTTGTACATTGTCTAGTGCCTAACCGCCCCTCCCGAGAGCGTCGGTTTGGAGCTAGTCCTCCCTAGACGATTTTTAATTTTGAAAAGTTCAAATTTAAAGATTCAAAATACAAAAAATGGCAATGTAGATAATAATTTATCATACACGCGCACAAAAATCATGTGAAAAAACTGCGTATTCTAGCCTCAACAAAAAAAGAAAAAAAATCTTATCTGGACATGAACTGTGCAATTTTGAATGGGGCTTCGTTTTCTTAAAATTTGTTATATTTTTATTTATAGATACAAAGATTTCTGTAATTTTACTGAGATTCTTACATTTTATATGTTATAGAATTTTCTTACATGTAATTAGAAACACCATCAAAAATAGATGCCACAATAGCTAGCGATTGTAGACATGGCTATGACTCGTAGAATTGTATCTATAAATAAAAGTTTGAAAGACGCTAGGCTTAGGGAGGTGATTGGCATTCACATGCATACTGCCTAGACAATGCTTAGGCACCCTAGTCACGGATTAGGCAGACAAATAGTTTTACCATCAAGTGTGTGTATATAGGTTATTATATGTAAATACATATTAATTATATCGCAAATGAGTAATACCAACAACTACCAATGAAATATGGTGCATCTGGCTTAGAAGTGTAATATGGCATAATTTTTGTTAGGGAAGACAATTTCTTGGGGTTCCCCGTCTAAAGCTCTGCTTCTACCCCTAGACGAGACTTTTGTACATCGTCTAGTGCCTAACCGTCCCTCCCGAGAGCATTGGTTTGGAGCTAGTCCTCCCTAGAGGATTTTTATTTTTGAAAAGTTCAAATTTAAAGATTCAAAATACAAAAAATGGCAATATAGATAATAATTTATCATACAGGCGCACAAAAAATCATGTGAAAAAACTATGTATTCTAGCCTCAACAAAAAAAAATAAAAAATCTTATCTGGACGTGAATGGTGCAATTTTGAATGGGGCTCCGTTTTCTCAAAATTTGTTATATTTGTATTTTTGTTGCTCCCGAAATACAAATGCTTTTTGTTAAAAATTTGTCACGTAGATATTTTTTTCAAAAATATTTGATGATTTTTGAAAAGGTCAAAAACAGGCTCCGTGGAAACTGATTTTTGGCATCCCTCCCTCCCTACTTCGCCACCATTTAAAATAAGGTGTATACTCCCTCCGTTTCAAAATATAAGATGTTATAGGTTTGTGAAGAAAATGTATGTAGACTTGTTTTAATTTCATTTCAAACTTGAGTGAACCTAGATACTAAAAATAGTCTAGATACATTTGCTTCGCAAAGCTAAAATATCTTATATTTTAAAACGGAGGGAGTAGATTTTTTCCAGAGCCACCTACGGTTCGGCTTTTTCAATAGGACTATAAATATAAAATAAGACGTGAACAAATGGTTTAAAATCTTGATAAACTGCTGGATATAATGAAATGGTTCAACAATTTTCTTTTTCGGCATCCACCAAACTGATTTTCGGCATCCCTCCCTCCCTACTTCGCCACCATTTAAAATAAGGTGTATAATTTTTTTTCCAGAGGCACCTATGGTTCGGCTTTCTCAATAGGGCTATAAGTATAAAATAATACGTGAACAAATGGTTTAAAATCTTGATAAACTTCTGGATATAATGAAATAGTTCAACAATTTTTGTTTTCAAAAATCGAGTGCCACTAATGATGTGTTTTTCTAGAACCAGTTTTTTTTAGCAAAATATAATGTGTTCAGTAATCCCATGGCGCCAAATACCTCCCAGCTCCCAGTCCATTACAAGGCCCACTTGTGCAGCTAGAAGACGGCCCAGGTAGATATGAAGGCGCAGCAGCCCAAGCAGTTCGCTCTTGCTCTAACCCACAGGAACAGCGACGACGGCGCACGCCCATGGCCGCCGCCGGGTAGGGGCCAAGCCCTCGGTCGGAGCAGCTTCTCGCGCGCCGCCTCTTCGAAGACCGCATCCTCCTCGTCCTCATCCACCGCATCCGGTGTCAAGCTCGGCCCTAACGGCGCCGCCTTCGTCTCCTCCGGCATCCCCGACCTCGACGGTAAGCATGATCTTGCACATAAGCCTTCCATTCATCCAGTCTGCGAGATCTTATTAAACCCAACGTAAGTTTATCATCTAGCTTAGTTACAAGGAACCGTGGGAGTAAGGCCATATTTCAGACTGAAACCTTGCGATTTGGGTGTGAACTGTGAAGTAGATATCTTAACAAATAGTGGTACAAATTACCTTTCATACCATGATTATACATGCACGAGGATAGATTATGCTTGAGGTCAGGAGAACACAAGGACGGAATATTTTAACTGGGAGAAACATGTGCTGTCATAGAAGATGGCAAGGTCAATTGGTGGCTTGGTGCTCATCTGGTCATCGTTGCTTTATCGCAGGGATTCTGGGCGGTGGTTTCCTCCTTGGCTCGGTGGTGATGGTCATGGAGGACTCCGACGCGCCGCACCACCTGCTCCTTCTACGGGCCTTCATGGCGCAGGGTGTCGTGCACAAGCAGCCCCTTCTCTTTGCGGGGCCTATGAAGGAGCCCCGCTCGTTCCTCGGCGCGCTGCCTGCTCCAGTTTCGTCCTCGAAGGAGGATGCGCGACACCGAGCAATGTTGGGCGGAGCAAGTGGCGATGGACGAGGAAGTGTATGTCTCTTGGATGAATGTGGTTTACAGTGTTCTTATTTTTGTATTGATCTGGATATGTAATTGTGCAGGATGAGGGTTTGAGGATAGCTTGACAGTACAGGAAGTATTTTGGGGACGAGAGGACTTCTGGTGCTGAACACAGAGGTGACACACTGATGGTTCTATTTCCGTTGTTTTCTTGTCAGTTAGTTTTCTGCACTGCGCAAAGTGCCATTTGGTTTCTGTCAGTTTTTGTGGATGATGACATGATGTGCTAGAAAATTTTAAAATAGAAGAAATATTACATTGTTATTATAATTGTTGCCCGACCCTAACGAAGTGAGAGCTGTCTTCGTGTTACCTATTATAGTTCACTTGTATAAGCATCATTTCTGAAAATGATATAAGTTGAGCTATCATTACTGTATCTCAAGATGTTTGTGGAAAGAGCTGACCCATTTAGCGCTATTGCAGATAACAAACAGGAGTTCAGCAATGATTTTGATCTACGGAAGCCCTTGGAGCGGCACTTACTTAATGCGCAGCATATTGAATGTTTAAGCACTCAAGATGCAGACACTCTCAGTGAGCTCCAGGATCGTTGTTCCACTTTCATATCCAGACATCCAAGGTGAGGATAATGCTCACATCTATGATCGAAATTGTTATTCTCGAAATGTCATCCAAAGTTTGCAGTATCTTGTTATCACAGATTATTCTACTTCAACAAGTGAACATGACATTTATTGTTCATAGATCCGCATGACGTTTATTCTTTAGTACAACAAATCTGTATTTGTCTAAACCGCATGCATCTTGCTGTATTTCTTGTGAACATTTCTTGTATTTTCTACATTCAGAAAAGATGGTGGAAATCTGAATGCTGGACGGATTGCTATACAGTCACTCTGCACCACAGTGTGGATATTTTGGGAAGGCAAGTATTTCATTGAAAGGATGTATGCTGACTGTTTGATGCAGTGCTCTGAAACTTGAAGCCCATATATATATACTTCCCCCCTTCCAGGTCCAAGTTTGAACAAATCATATTCATGTGCATTGCAGGACTGGGACATGGTCTCCTTTATCAGATCACTGAAGGCCATGGTTCGTGCTTCCAACACCGTTGCCGTTATAACATTTCCATACACAGTCCTATCAGATTCCTTCTGTAAGAGATGGCAGCATCTGGCAGACACGCTGCTGTCGATAAAAGCAATTCCAGGCAAGCCTACCACTTACAAATCTTTTTCTCGATTGCAGTTTTGAATCCAATTCATATACGCAGCCTAACTGTTCATCTCCCTGATCATTAGATGAGGACAAGGACTTGGCGAAGCTCCTCACAGGATATCAGGACATGGTTGGTTTTCTGCATGTGCATAAGGTCGCACAGACCAACAGCCAGGTACCCAACGTTTCCAGAGCTACTGTAAGCAAACTTTGTGCTCATTTTTTTACGCCTTTTACATCGACAAGCAGGTTCCTGTGATTCTAGAGGCCCACATTTTCGCTGAAGCTGCGAAAGAGGAGGTCGCTGGTGCTGGAGCGATTGAATCAGGCCCGGTTGACGGGTCGGCGGGCCTTCATCAGGTTCATCAGGCAGTTGCTCCTCGTCGACGCAAGGCTCACCGCTTGATTTCTAGTTCAACCAGGGAGTTGATTTTTGTGAAGCGGGCTGGAGCTCCGGTTCCTGATTTTCTTTTTCAGCTTATAGGATACTGGAAGCCAAAATTAGCCGAGGAAGGCTCTTGGTTGTTGCGTATTCGGGGCTAGAAGTCAGAATGCAACTTTTATAGATTTTAGCCGTTTGTGGCGGAGGCACCTTAACCTATTCCTATCTCATGTATTCCGAAAGGTTTATGTCTAATGACAGCAGATTTAATAGGATACTGTATTGAAGATGACAACAGATTAATTCGTGTGTAATGATGATGACATAATTTCTTCTGAAATCTGGGGTGACAGAAACAGTAAGCATAAAGGAAGAACCTTATGCAGTTGCATATGTACATGATCAAGCTCAGGCATGCTGAGTTGCATAGACAGACATATTTACACAGGTTTCGGAAATGTAAAAAGTTATGGCCCTAACTATACACGTTATCATTTGTTTGAAGCGATGCATACTCCAGATACTTCAGGAAATCTCGACCCTACATCGCTTCTGCAATTTTATCCTGAAGGCGCAGGACCATCTCCTCTGAAAAGCATGTTCACTACAGGTGGAGGGAGCCATGCTACGCCGGCACTGTTCGGCACTTCTTGCTGCTGCACCTTCTGAGAATCGCCACCCTGATCGGAGACGCTGGCGACCTTCCGAGTCCTTGGCCTTGCGATGCCCTTTCCAACAAAGACACCTAGCTTCATAGCAGTAAAGAAACCTATAGCGATGAACAGAGGCCTCACCGCCCAGTGGAAGTCTTCCAGGTGCTCGTACTTCTTCACAACCCCATCGCACTTGTCGAAGCTCACCGCCTCCACTTCAGAAGGATCTGCCAAGCAGCTGCACACTTCACCAAGGCTGAATTTACCAGGGAACTTCACGACAAGGCACCCATTCGAGAGTATCTGCGAGATCCGACCTGTAGCAGACCCTCCACCTCTCTTCTGCTGCCATTCGAACCGGGGGCTTGAGATGTTGGTTCTCAGCCTCACAAACTGCCCAACACAGTAGGCTTCAGCCATTTGGAGGTCTGAATATTCCCCCTTCCAGAGGGTGTCCATTCCTATCAAACCAACGTACACGGTGCCAGCACGGTCAATGCTATGAAGAATCCCGACCTGAGACCGCTTCTTGTCCTCCTCCCTGAGCCGTACCCAGTCTCCAGCTGCAAAACCATAGGTTACCCTCTCCACTGTGGAGGAGCGGACCTTCAAAGGGTCATGTAGTCCATGGACTCGCACAAGAATGTAACCATCACGCTCTCCATCCTCCTCCAAGCCAACTATGGTTCCATCAGGAATTTGCATTGTCTCAGGAGTACACGAGGTTTTAAGCTTTCTTGAGCGGACCTTGTCACCGATTTGCAGTTTATCCTTAAAGTGTGACCAATTAATGACACTTGGCTGAGTTGGTCTTTCTGCCCTTAGATTTTCAGGACTGTCCCAGTCAATGTTGTTGTAATCCACATCTTTAGCGCTAAGGAAACAAAAGAAAAGCATTTAAGGAAACATGTACTACAAAGTACTTCTGTAACACAGCTAAAATAAGAAAGGAGATAAATAAACCGATATTGACCATACATATAAGACAGACTTTAATACAACTTAATACAACTTATAGAGTGAAAATCACAGTGTATGGCAAGTTAACTAAATCAAGTTGCTGCACAATGCAGAAGCGGAAATGAAGTTTAGCATGCTACCTTTCAAATGCACGCAAGATATCTGTCATCAATGGGCGATTTCGGAAGTCATACTCAAAGCAGCCAGAGAGGACGTTCTCGATCTCTGTAGGCATATTGTACGGGAATATTGGTTTTTCTTTCTTCAGGACAACTAACTGATAAATCTCATCCGGTGATTTGCCACGCCATGGCTGAATGCCACTGAACATCTCAAGGATGCTGCAGGCGAAACCCCATGAGTCTGTCTCGTAACTAATTGGACCTCTGATGTTTGGTTGCCACTGTTCTGGAGCCATATAATTAGGAGTACCAAGTCTCTGGATAAGGTCTGGATTAGGCAGTGAGAGTCCAAACAGCAAGGATGGAATCCCAAAATCCCCCAGCACAGCATTCTCATGCTCATCAAGGAGAAAATTACAAGGCTTGAGATTTAGAACAAATATTCCCCTGGAGTGTAGGTCTAGCACACCACGTGCTAAATCAGCACCATATCTGCAAGTTACAAGAACCATAAAATAAGATACTCGAGAAAATATCCTCTAAATAAATCAACAAGGCATTATGTCTGCAGCCCTACACCGGTGAGAAAGGATATCTGGCAGTTAAGCAACAAATGATAGAAAGTTGGAACTGCATGCTGATGTGCCACTTCAGCTAAAAAATGGTATGTTTGCCTCTTTGGTAGACTGTATGCTAACGATGTAAGGCGACGCATAGTCAGAAAATCAGATACTATATGCATATAGTCTGTAAAGATTTCCAACACACCTTAAAACATCGTTCAAAGGGAGCCTTCCACCTTTAAGCCGAGCCATCTTGTCTCCGATGGATCCTTCATAAAACTTCATGGCTATACAAATCTGAAAATCCATGAAACAAAATTTATCCCTGAGGCCATCTTTAGTGCACAGGTGATCCAAAACCACCAAGAAGGCAAGCACATACCCTTCCGTTCTGTGTAGAGACGCCATGTAAGAGGCAGACATTGCCCAGACCCTGGCATTTGCCGAAGATCTCATCGAACCTCGCCGAGAACACCTGCAGCTGGTCATCCTTCACCGGGTGCAGCATCTTCACAGCGACCTCGTGGTACCGGTCGTAGTCCTCCGTCCTCTGGTGGTGCGTCGCTATCCAGACATCTCCAAAGGGGCCCCTCCCGATCCGGTGCTTCAGGTTCAGCACGCTGGGGTCGATCCACGGGCTAATCTGGCTCGGGCCGGAGAAAACAGTCCGGTAGTGATCGGGGTCCTTCTCGAGCAGCATGTACTCGAACGATTCAGTGTCGGCGGGCTGGGACTGGGAGCCTGTCATTCCTGCAGAACAGAGATTTCCCAATAGTAGTTACAGAGTTTTTGGATAATAGCAGTTACAGAGTTACCAAAATCTTTCAATGTCCATTGATCTCACTTATGTAAGGATCCCTTGTTACTTGAGGCATATCTTAACACATGACAACAGCAATAAAAAAAAATCCTACTGTAACATCTATATCCAGCTGATTGGTGTGTTCAGGCTGCAGGGGAATGCAGGGGAGTTCAGCACACACCAAGCAATAATCTCTGGAAAGCGTAAGAACCACTGTAGCTAATCTATATAGCAGCACGCTAGTCATTGGGCACGCGACGGCCTGGATCACGAGCAGAATCAAGAATCCAGCCCACAGAAGAGCAAGAACCGCTCAACGAATCCGGCGAGAACCACTCGCGAATCCGGTACTAGTATAAAGGTACAGCAAACTAGAGTGTCAACAAAGAGAAAGGGCAAGGAAACCTCGAACTCCTATGTCGGCGAATCCAGAAAAGAGACGGGACTCTCACCTGCTGCTGTCTTCTCCATCTCTTTTTCCCCTTTCTAAATCCTAAGTGATGTCGACGAATTGGTTTTGCTTGATACGAAGTAGTGCGGAAGAGAAACCTAGAAATTGACTGCGGCTACAGGTACTGGCGCGGTGCGCTGGAGACGGGGTCTGGAAAGCAACCGCATTTGTAGACGTGGAGTAGGGAAGAGAGGAGGTGGAGGGGAGGGGGGCTTGGGGAGGAAGAAGAAGGGGAGGAGGGGCGGCGGTTGAGCGGTGGAGAGCGGTTTATATGGAAAAGGATTTTCTGTGCTGGCTGCTTGTTTACTACTCGCGGTCTCTTTGCCTTGTCTTCGGCGTTGTGATATTTCTCCTCTTCTTTATTTTTTCTCCAAAGGTATAAAAAACTCTAAAATAATAATAATTACAGACAGATTACAGGACCACATAACAATGACTATAGATCGTGGCACGAGCCGAAAGTACGCCGCCATCCTCGCTCATCCACCAAGAAAGTCGGGCAAAACTTATCATGGTACACAAACAAAAAGTTCTTGTGCTAAAACCCTAAATAATCAAGAAACAGAAACATAACTAATGATTACAACCATAGATTATAAGAGACTGACCTAAAATTATACCAACAGACACAAAAAGCAACCGGATCCTAGAAGATATGCTCGAAACATGACTTCATATGCCCTCCGCTGACACTAGATGTACCACCAGAGCGAGGATAGGATGAAGAGGATCTTATGCTGACTTCAGGTTGTATCTGCCACCTCACCATTTTGAAGGAAAAACTAGAAACAAACTAAACAAAGAACGGGAACCCTTCCACCAGCGAGGCGTCGTGGTCCACCATACCTCCAAGACCCCAAGGCCACTGTAGGTGGAGCGGGGCAGCGACAACGACGACAAGAGCGATGAAACCTCGATTGGTTTAGGATCAACAACCACACGATGGCCTCTCCCATGTCATATATGAGTTCAGCCGATCCTCTATGTTTATGTTATTAAACTAAGTCATATTACCAACGCCAGTTAAAAAAAGGTCTAGTTGAAACAAAATTTAGTTTGGTAGCTTAGCTGTGGGACTTTTTTACTAGATGGCCTTGAATTTTCGAGCGAGATAGTCATGTTTTTTAAGTAGTAACACACTTCGAAGTTGCGTATGGTTTTCCATCTTTTCACCAACCTTATATAGCCATATTAGGACCTCAATACAAACAATTAAGGGTTTATAGTTGTTATTGGCATGATTTCATATGGGTCCCCACTCCCCCTAAACCTTTGGCCCTCAAAGCGAAAACAACTTTCTATCATAAGTGTTGATTCCAAGTTTTTTGTGACTCTTCGCTTTGATTATGTTAAACTAAATCATAATAACAATGCCAATTCAAAAAATAGTCCGAGTTCGAGCTAAAAATAGTCGACCCGGTACTTCGGTAGCTTCGAGGTGGGAGTTTTTTCAGTATATGGCCACGAATTTTTGATAGTCATGCTTATGAAGGAAGTGTCAATTGAAAGTTGTGTACGGTATTTTCTCTTTACACTAACCTTATATAGTCACATTATGACCCCCAAGAAAAAATAAAGGGTTTATGGAGGTTATTCGTATTAATTAATATGGCTCCTCCCTTTTATATATCTATATACGCCTCAACTCTGCAAACTTATACCAGTGGAAAAGTGGAAGCCTCTTAAACACGGGAGAACAGAACTGCATTATGCGAAAAGGGACTAAAACTAATTGTGCACCCAAAAGTGGAAGTGGTAAAGAAGCTGGAGATCATACGGAAAGTCCTTTTTTTGCTCTCGAGTTCTAGTGCTCCTGGTTATTTAAAAAATTAAAAACTACACTTATAAGTTTCAAAAAATCATAAGAAAAACATAAAGGTTGCTAATGATGTATCCCACAAACATGCAAAATCTTAATTCGAATCGCTTTGTATTATGAGCTATACGAAAATGATAAAATGTGACTTTTTTGGTGATTCGAAATCACCAAATACTATACATCTACAATTTGACATTTTTTTGTAGCCCACACATTTCAAATTAAGATTTTGCATGTTTGTGGTATAAATCACAGGCTACATCCTGACTAATTTTTACAATTTTTTGAAACTCGAAAATATAATTTTTTTTAAAAAAAAGTGAAATCAATGGTGGTCATGTGTACCAAATCTCCACTCGAGATCATGCCTCTACCTTGGTCCACATCTGGATTTTGAGCGGCACTTTAAGTCATGTAGACCACTGGAGTACTATGCAGTATGGCAAGGGGAATGGGGAATGGCAAGGCATCATTTCGACAGCAAATGACCGGTGGTCTCCAGATACCTGGTTACTATTCCCTCCGATTTAAGGTGTCCTAGTGTTACGTGTTTTTTCTTTGATAAAGAATTGTTTTAAATATATAAATAATGTTGCTATAAAATTAGTATCGTTGGAAAGTTATTTTTAATACGAATTCAATAGTACTAATTATGCACAATATAATCAAGATGTCGTTGTTCGACTTTTTTGGGTTAAACTTTGTCTTGAAATGCGTGCAACTTATTTCTAAGAACGGAGGTAGTATACGATGATCGTGTTGAATTGTGGATCATGCCGGATCATTTTATGAGCGATGCATGTGGTGGAGTCCAGGGCAATCACCGGTCTATGCAAGATCCACGCTCTGTCCGTAGGGAGTTGGCACATTCGTTCGGTTTGCCCCATGGCGTGTTGGCGTGATGCCGTTAGGATGGAGCGGCGTACTGGATCTCTGCAACCAGATCTGGTTCTAACTAAGGTTTCTCTTCATCTTCCTTAAGCTCCAATGGTTAGGGATGGGTGAGAAGAGGAGAACCGCCGTTTCCTTCAATAAGGTCGGTTTCTCTGGCCATCTTGTGGTCTTCGGTTGTCTTGTGTTGGAGCTCCTTCTGGCCGGCCTCGGTGGCGAGGGGAGGTGGTGACTCCATGATTCAATTTGCTGCAACTTGGAGTGTTCTACATGACGGACAAGCTCGCCGTCATGATCTTTGGCCGAAGAGGCGGCCCCTCCATATGTCGATGTGCAGGCGTTTCTTCAACCTCCTTTGGGGAGGCCATTCTTGGAAATCCTCGCAGGGTTTTCTCCTGCTTCTTCTCACGGTCAAGTGGTTCGTCCCCGATGGTCAGAAGAAGACCGGCGGTGGATTCTCAGAATCGGTGGAGACCAAGGACTTGATTGCTTTTTCAATTTTACTTTTGGGGTCCTTTGTGTTAATTTACAGGACTGCGTTGTATTTTTCATCTTTCGGGATCCTGACTGTAATTTGTACCCACCGGCATTTTAATGCAACTCAGGGTCCTTCGAGACCCTAACCCGTTCAAACAAAAAATCTTGGTTCACGCAGTTTGATCCTAGTGGAACCAACGGTACCACAAAGCAAAAGACCTTGGCAAGTACAGTAACATCCAGGTACTAGATAAAGGTAAAAAAAAAAGGTAGGAATCACAAAGAACAATCATTTCTTTTCTTTCATAACAAGCTTAAACAACTTTTACTTTGAAGCAGCTGGAGATCTTTTGCTTTGTACATGAACCTGCATTTTTTTTCCTTTACTTTTTTCTTCCTAAAAATGTGGCCTGGTTTAACGCCTCCCCCCCCTTTTTCTCCCCACAAAAATAATAACCATGGAAGCCATAAGCACCCTTGATTGATTGTGCCATGGAAGAAAAGAGCCTTTGATCTGGAGTCCTCGACAAGAGAGGAACCTGATCATGATCCATGCCATACCGAGTCGCTGTCTCGCTGCTGAACAAGAAGCTGACCAAGCAACAAGTTGGCCCAACCAAATTAGCTAGTACCCCTTTCCGTTTTAAAATATAATTAAGATGTTAAAATGTTCTACTCTTGTGAAAAAAATGTATTTAGTCTTCTTTTGGTGTGTAATATATTTACTTTACAAAGCTAAAATATTTTATATTTTAAAACATAGGAAGTACGTAGCACTTTGCATAATCTTTGTCTCCATGTCTTTTTATTCAAGATCACATGTTTTTTGTCTGTTTGCACGTGCATGTGCGGCCGGAGCAGCGCCGGACGCCGCACTCTTCGGCAACGTCTAGAGCTATAGCTTCTCCGATCCGCCAAGACACTGCTGCACGCCTCCGTCCACCCTCTGTAAATTAACCTGCTAAATGGCACTAACATATTTATCCAATTTAAACAGATCTTGATTTATTATTTTTGAATAAACGAAGGAAGTACTCTAGGAGTATTAATCATGGGCAGAAAATTAGTTGGAAACTGGGGGGAAGAAAAACATGGCGCTTGATCTAGCGAGCTGCCCCGAAAAGGCCAAGATCCAGTCTCTAGATAAAGCTGCACGGTCTCCAAGTGAAATATTCACCTTTTAATTATCTGTCTCCTTATCAGGGGCACCACCGGCCCAATATCACCTAGACCTCCTAAAGATAAGCAAGCAAATGAAGATGCTTTCACCCATGTACTCTACACACCTCTATTAGTTTCTGCTCCTCCGGGTCTCGAAACAAGTGATCTCGATTTTTCTAAATTCACATATATCTAAGGAAATACGATCAATTCCCGGATAGAGGAAATACGATCAATGAACCACGATCAATGTACAGAGAACTCATGAGAAATTTTTTTTTAAGAAAACCAGTCAGCCCACCTGGAGCACCCCCCAGCGCCTTTGGTGGCGCGTGGGCGCGCCTGATGCCACAGTGATGGCCCGCGGCAGCGGCGACAAGGGAGGACCCCGGTGACGGTGCCTTAGGGTTTCTCTGAGTTGCCTCAAGTCGACGAACGCGGGGGTTTTGGGTATGGCTCGCCGAGAAAACATCATGTTTTTGTTAGAAATAATGGGGCTAATCCATTTAGGCCCATGAGTATTTCAGATTTTTCCTAAATCTCAAAGCCCAAATTTGTGGCAGCCCATATGTGTTTGGGCCCATGTTTGTGGCAGCTCACATGGGAGTGGAGTGGGAGCTAAAGTTTAGTCCCACATGGAAAGTTGGAGGAGAGTTGCACCACCTTATAAGGTGGAGTGTTGCACCACTTTGTAAGTGAGTGGGAATAAGAGAGATACACGCCGCTCCTCCGACGCCGCCAGACGCCGCCTCGCCACGGCAGCGCACAGCGGGGTGCTTGCGGGAATAAGGTTTTGGGAAGCGCCCGCTGATCGCCGAGTTCTTCATCACGGTCGCCTTCCATCCAAGTCGCGGTGCCGCCTACCGCCGCCTTCGCCATCGCTGCGATCCTCTTCCCAAAGTTTCTACTACGACAACCGAACAGTACGTGCTACGTGATCCTGTTTGGTTATTCATCATGTTCTGAAGTACATGTTAGGTCATTGCTTGTTTCGATCATCCGTTGTTTAGTACATCTAGTATGTTCGAGTTACATGAGCTAGTAGCTGGTTTTGTCATGATTTATATTCTGAATTAATCGTGAAATTATGCCTAATAATCCAACAATCCAAAAACCTTATTGTAGGCAATTTCTGAATTAACAATGGCTGGTTTTACCGATGCACCGAGGCGGATAAGTTTACCGGTGCACTTTAAGAGGTGGCGTACAAGGTGAGCTTTGGCCGACCACGATGAAAGTGTTCCACATCAAGAAGGCAAACCGAGGAACTATATCACGAGGATCGGAAGAAGTTCGAGGATGCTAATCTGTCTTTGTGGGATGTATTCGAGCATTCTTGCCGACCGTCTGTGATGTGTTTATGCACATAAAAGACGGAAAGGAGCTCGGGATGCCTTTGGATGCCAAGTTTGGTGCTGCAGATCTTGGCGAGGAATCGTATATCATGGAGAGCTTTCATGATTTTAAGATGACTAAGGACCTTCCCGTGGTTCAACAAGCTCATGAGATATGCATTGCCAACGAGCTCGAACTCCTAAGTGTACCTTACCGACAAGTTTGTGGCGGGATGCATTATTGCTAAGTTGCCCTTCATGGAGGAACTTTGCCACAACTCTCAAACACAAGAGACAGGAGATATCGGTTGAAAACTGATGGCGTCCCTTGATGTTGAGGAGAAGGCTCGGGCTAAGGACACTTGAGAAAGGAGAGGGTCTTGCTACGCTAACTTTGTGAAAAGGCAAATCCAGACAAGAACAAAGGGAACTTCAAACCCTCCTTTAACAAGCACAGAAGACTACAACCTTCAAGAAGAAGAAGACGAGGACAAGAGTGAATCGTCTTGTTACACTTGTGGAGAGCCCGCCATTTTTCCAAGGATCGCCCGTAACGCGCAGACTGCAGAGGGAAAAAGGCCAAGATCACAACGCCGTGACCGCTAGCAATCTTGATGGGTATGGTAATTTATTTATCGTTTCGAAGATTTCAATCACCGTGTTGGTGGCTTGATACGGGTGCTAATGTTCATGTGTGTCTTGACATCTCTATGTTCACTTCTTATCGTGTCGCCGATTCATCCGTCCTAATGGGAATGGATCACATGCTCGCTCGTGGTGTTGGTACGGTGGATCAAGTTTACTTCGGAAAGATCGTGCTTGAGAACGGCAAAGATGTCCCTACTATGAACAAGAATCTCGTTAGTGGCTCCTTCTTTGCGAGATGGGTTTAAGGTTGTCTTAGAGTCTAATAAAGTCGTTGTTTCAAACATGGACAATTTATTGGTAAAGGTTATGAGTTCGGAGGCTTGTTAGGTTTTCACTTTCGAGTTTTGTAATAACTCCGTGAATCATATTTGTGGTGGTGTTAATGATGATACCGGTGTTTGGCATTCTCGTTTATGTCACATTAATTTTGGTTTGATGTCTCGGATGTCCAAGATGAGTTTAATTCAATTTCACTATTGCCAAAGGTTCTAAGTGCCATAGTTGTGTGCAATCAAATCAACCTCGAAAGCCTCACAAGGCTGCCGAGGAGAGAAACTTGGCACCTCTAGAACTCATACATTCTAATCTATGTGAGATGAATGGTGTGTTGACAAAAGGTGAAAAGAGATATTTCATGACGTTGATAGATGATGCTACTAAATTCTGCTATGTTTACTTGTTGCAAACTAAAGATGAGGCTTTAGACTACTTTAAAATCTATAAGGCCGAAGTTGAAAATCAACTAGAGAGAAAGATCCGCCTTAGGTCGGATCGTGGTGGTGAGTATTTTCCCAAAATATTTGATGAATTCTCGTCAGAACACGAATTATTCATGAGAGGACGCCTCCTACCGCCCCAATCAAACGGGTTGCCGAGAGGAAAAACCGCGCCGACCGACTTGGTGAATTCCATGTTAGCCACTGGTTTATCAAAGGCATGGTGGGGAGGCTTTGTTGACTTCATGTCATGTCTGAATAGAGTTCCTAACAAGAATAAAGAAAAGACCCTTATGAGGAGTGGGTTGGGAGAAAACCATCACTTTCAGATTCAAGTGCATTTGGGTGTTTGGCGAAGGTCAACATACCGATTTCCAAGAAACGCAAGCTCGGACCCAAGACAAGGATTGTATCTTTCTAGGATATGCTCCACGGAGTGTAGGCTATAGATTTCTAGTGGTTAAATCTGAGGTCGATATGCATGTTGATACTATAATGGAATCTCGTCATGTAACATTCTTTGAGAATATTTTTCCTATGAAAGATATGCATAGCATTGGTAGGATTTCTTCCGAAATACTTTCTGAATCTACTGCATCTATTGAGAATTCTGAACAACCACATGAGGAATTTCTTGAGAAGGATGACGATGAACCTCTCACGAGGAGTAAGAGACAGAGGGTTGCAAAATCCTTTGGCAATGATTTCATCGTGTACCTTGTGGATGATACTCCCAGATCCATTACTGAGGCATATGCATCTCCTGATGCAGATGATTGGAAAGAAGCTGTCCAAAATGAGATGGACTCGATTCTTTCTAATGGAACTTGGGAATTATCAGAACGACCCTATGGTTGTAAACCTGTGGGATGTAAGTGGGTGTTCAAGAAGAAGCTAAGGCCTGATGGTACTATTGAGAAGTACAAGGCACGTCTTGTAGCTAAGGGCTACACACAGAAAGAAGGCGAAGATTACTTTGACACCTATTCACCTGTCGCTAGACTAACCACCATTCGAGTACTCATCCTGGCTGCCTCTTATGGTCTTCTCGTTCATCAAATGGACGTGAAGACAGCTTTCCTTAATGGAGAGTTGGAAGAGGAGATCTATATGGATCAGCCGGATGGGTTTGTGGTAAAAGGTGAAGAGACAAAGGTGTGTAAGTTATTGAAATCTTTATATGGCCTGAAACAAGCACCTAAGCAATGGCATGAGAAGTTTGAGAACTCTACTTCTGGCTTTGTCATTAATGAGGCTGATAGGTGTGTTTACTATCGCCATGGTGGGGGCGATAGCGTTATATTATGTTTGTACGTGGATGACATTCTGATCTTTGGTACAAACATGAAAGTGATAAATGAAGTCAAGTCTTTCCTGTCAAAGAGTTTTGATATGAAAGATCTGGGAGAGGCTGATGTCATTCTGAATATCAAGATTATTAAGAACGAGAATGGGATTACTTTAACGCAATCTCATTATGTTGAGAAAGTCTTGAGCCGTTTTGGCTTTAATGATGGCAAGACTTCTCCAACACCTTATGATCCCAGTTTGACATTACGAAAGAATAAGAAGGAACCAACAGATCAGCTGAAATATTCACAAGTTGTTGGTTCTCTCATGTACTTAGCAAGCGCTACAAGACCCGATATCTCTTTTGCTGTGAGCAAGTTGAGTAGGTTCATGTCTAACCCGGGTATTGATCATTGGCATGCACTTGAAAGGGTCATGCGCTATCTATGTGGTACAATGAGCTATGGGATTCACTATTCAGGAAATCCTGCTGTGCTTGAAGGATATAGTGATTCGAATTGGATCTCTGACGTTGATGAACTCTACGCCACGGCGGGTATGTGTTTACCCTTGGAGGTGGCGCAGGTGTCATGGAGGTCTCAGAGACAAACCATATTGACGAGGTCAACTATGGAAGCAGAACATCGCTTTAGACACAGCCACTGTTGAGTCAGAATGGCTGCGTGAGCTCTTGATGGACTTGCCTGTGGTTGAGAAACCTGTGCCGGCAATCCTTTTGAATTGTGACAACCAAAATGTTATTGTCAAAGTGAACAATTCTAAGGATAACGCGAAGTCATCAAGACACGTGAAGAGACGTTTGAAATCTGTCAGTAAATTGAGAAACTCCGGAGTAATAATCATACGTATATTCAAACATAAAAACTGCAGATCCCTTTACAAAGGGACTATCACGAAATGTGATAGAAAGTGCATCGAGGAGATGGGGTTGAGACCCATGGATGTCACACCTTAGTGGTAACCCAACCTATGTGATCGGAGATCCCGTGAATTAGGACTGGAAGAACAAGCTAGTGGTTTGACCGAGGAGAGTATTTTGTAACCCTCTCTATGTGAAGATGCATGACTCTCATAATCTGTAAGGCAGGTTGGCAACATGCCTTAATGTTTCTGTGGCTTTAATTAGCAAAGATGTCGCCCCACAGGCATTCTTGAAAGAACACACCTATATGAGCTCGATTGTAAACGTCGCGGTCTATGAGATCTGGGTGATCTCTAGTAAACTCATGAAGAGACCAGGAGTATGACGATATGCTCCAACCCGGGTAGGCTACGACGACCAAGTACTAGTTATGATTTTGAGCGAAATCTATTGGCACCAAACTTGCAATTCAAGGTTCGTCCATTGTTCAAGTTGTTGATAGACGTAGTTCAAGATTCTAGGCGGAAGTTTAACTTAAGTCTCGCCTTGAAACACGTATATAAACAAGTAGCAAGGATTGGCAAATCTTCAAATGGGCATTTGAGATCCGTGGGGGATTGTTAAAATAATGGGGCTAATCCATTTAGGCCCATGAGTATTTCAGATTTTCCTAAATCTCAAAGCCCAAATTTGTGGCAGCCCATATGTGTTTGGGCCCATGTTTGTGGCAGCTCACATGGGAGGAGTGGAGCTAAAGTTTAGTCCCACATGGAAAGTTGGAGGAGAGTTGCACCACCTTATAAGGTGGAGTGTTGCACCACTTTGTAAGTGAGTGGGAATAAGAGAGATACACACGCGCGCTCCTCCTCCGACGACGCCGCCGCTCGCACGCACGCACGCACGCTCGTCTCGTTGCGGGTTGCGGGTTGCGGGTTGCGGGAATCTCACCGAGCCGAGCCTTATTTTTGTCGCCAGAAAATTGATGACGTGTCAAACGGTTAGCTTATTCCGCCCCGGATCGTGGGCTATCAGAATCGACCAACGCGGCGTAACGTGGACTCGCCCACGTCGCCTCCGTAGGGTTTCAGCCCTATATAAAGTCTGCGCTACCGCCACAACACCACCGAAACCAATCTAGGGTTTTGCCTTCCTCTACTTACGCCGTCACCGTAGTCTACTCCATCCCGCTTTGCGCGGCACGGTGGACCGGAGAGCAGGTCTCGGAACCACTCGCCTTGCGATCCCTGCACGGAGAGGCGAATAAGGTTTTGGGAAGCGCCCGCGCATCGCCGAGTTCTTCATCACGGTCGTCTTCCATCCAAGTCGGTGCGCCTACCGCCTCTTCGCCGCCATCTGCGATCCTCTTCCCAAAGTTTTTACTACGACAACCGAACAGTGCATACGTGATCATGTTTGGTTATTCATCATGTTCTCGAGTACATGTTAGGGTCATTGCTTGTTTCCGATCATCCTGTTGTTTAGTACATCTAGTATGTTCGAGTTACATGAGCTAGTAGCTGGTTTTGTCATGATTTATATTTTGAAATTAATCGTGGAAATTATGCCTAATAATCCAACAGTTTTCAATGTTAATCGTGTTACTTTGTCTGACGAGAGGAAAAAAAATATAAAGTAGAACTAATTGAAGGGCAAAGCCGGGCTTTTTAAACAGCTAAGACAGAGTAGACTGATCAATCCCTCCCAAAGAAGGTCGAAGCTGCGACCGTGTGCATCGTCTTCCAAATTGGCGACTCAACCGGTGGAGTAGTTCGGCTGCCTTTGGTTTGTCCGTATACAGACAAGCCAGCAGCTCCTGTCGGGGGTGAGAAATTCCCCTAAAAACTTGTACGATAGGAGTTTTCTTCTAGTACACGTTTTGCCTGGAACAGTTAGTACGTGCGCGCACGTTGTTCTGATCATCTTATATGGGTGACACGTCATGCACTCAGCACACCATATTTTTCTAAAAAACAAGAACAACAGTCTTTTTTTTTTTTACCAAGGGAAGAGAGAACATGGGCACTGAGCTGGAAATCGAACATGGGCTGATACGTGGACACAGAGGGGTCTACCGCAATTTTAGGATAAACTGCGAAAGTCGACTGAACTCGGCCTTGAGCCTGATACCACGTGTTTCATGACCAGGGTGTTGAAGTGTCAGAGTAATCAGACCAAATTTTCATCGGGACTTTTGCCACTTTTATTGTTTTTCGAAAATAATCCTTTTGCATGTATTTTTTTTGTAGAAATCCATATGATATTAAGTTTTTAAAGTTTGAAATTTATATGTATTTAGATAGTCAATACTACTTTGGTAAATTCATATGTTCCTCAAGCAGAAATACTATTAAGAGTATTTCTCAAATATGACGTACATGTAACCAGTTGCTCATATCTAATTCTTGTTTAAAATTTATTTATACAATAATAAACAATTATAAATTATTATTATAATTCTGAATACCCGTACTGAAAATTATAGACCCGCCCCTGCCTCCACTACACTACCAAATGCCCCTTAAAGATCATGTTATACTGTGCAGTATGGCGTGGGGAACGGGGGATGGCAAAGCCATCATTTCAACAACCAAGGACCGGTGGTGTCCGAGATACCAGGCTAATATGTTACGATCCTGTTGAGTTTTTTTTAGACCAACCATATATTTCATTAATTGAAAATCAAATTACACGAACCAACACATGTGGACACTAAAAGACAGACTGGGATAAAATAATTATCCTAAAAAAACTGCAGAGAAAAAACTAAGAGACCAAGATATACAAATCGACCCCTAGGTTTTCCTGCAACCACCGAATCTAGCGGCCGCCAAACCCGCCACGCCAAGACGAACACCGGAAGAGACGCCGAGCCCACCATTGCAAGATCCAAGAAAAGGACCATCGCCAACGAGGCTTTGTGAGTCGATGAATACGCTGCACGCAATGAGGCACATGTCGATGTGGCACGCCGACCGGGACGCCCCGTCCGTCTTGGACCAAGATTCGTCGCCTCCCATCAGTGAAGTCGGAGAGGAACGATAGATCCACCACCTAAGGACCAAACATCCTTGCTCCAGAGAAACCACCTCGCCTTGTCCGCCAGCGCCATCGCAGATAACGACGAGTGCCAGCGACACAACGAGAAATAGATCTCGACAGATCTGAAGAACGGTGAGAAGACCAAGCCGTCGATCTGAAGGACCGACTAGCACACATTGCCATCAACTCCGAGGCTTCGCCGTGAAGGACGCCGCCGGTGTGGGAGTAGAGTTGAGGCAGATTTATTGCATGTGCGCCGCTTCCACCACCCCAACGATGCACCTCAGCAGACAAGCCCTAACCCTAACTATTCGGCGGAGAAACAAGGTCCCCCTCCCTCCAGCCGTCGAAGCGGAAAACAGAGGGAGAGGGAACCAACGATCAGTCGACTGAGATCCGGAGGATGTGATCTCCGCCGCCGCTGTTGGGAGTTAGGGAGGGAGAGGTAGCGTCAATTTTGCCTTATGATCCTGTTGAGTTGTGGATCATGCCGAGAAAATTGCAGAAAGCTACCACAATTCGGGCTGTCAGAACGAGTCAGTACCAACATTCTTAATTTTTGCACGTCAGTACCAATTTTGAGTCACAGCGTTGCGAATCACACTAATTCACCGATAAGAGCATTTTGACAGCAGCACTGACAGTTTGGGCCCACTTGTAAGAGCTGACAGTTTGGGCCCACTTATAATGAGCACCCGTGAGCAGAACGAGTGGTCATAGTTGTCGAACACGTTTAGGAAGTCCCACGAGCTCTCCCTTGGAGGGCGGAGGTGGAGCCACAGGTGCCCTCTGCTGCTGCTGCGGCGCGGCCGGGTCGCCTCCGTAGGCGTGGTACTGCGGCTGCGGGTAGTTGCCAGCACCCGCCGTGTCGAACGCGCCCAGAAGCGCCAGTGAAGACCGCGCCACGCGGCGACGGCGACCGACGCCGGGGAGGTGGCGCGAGCATAGTAAAACTACAACGTGCTCGCGGCAGGGGCGGCGGTAGGCGAACGCGTCGCGGGCGGTACGGGAAGTAGTCTGGTGCGGGTGGAGCCGCCGCTTCAGTGGAGGAAGCGGCGCAGAGAAGTCGGTCGAGGAGGCCGACTCGGATCCCGAGAGCATGGCTCACGGCGTGGTCCGAAGGGACGAGGAAGGTGGCGGGCGGCCACCCTTGCGGTGGGAAGGTAGCGCGAGGTGCGGCGGTGGCGAGTCGTCGGCCTGGAGCTGGAAGAGGAAGTGCATCGGCGCGGCGATCGAGCCATAGGATCTCGCGAGCCATTTTGGCTGACAAGTCAACGCTTACAAGTGAGCCCAAACTGTTAGTGCTGCTGTCAAATGCTCTTATCTGTGAATTAGTGTGATTCGCAACGCTGTGACTCAAAATTGGTACTGACGTACAAAAATTAAGAATGTTGGTACTGACTCGTTCTGATAGCCTGAATTGTGGTAGCTTTCTGCAATTTACTCGATCATGCCAGATCATTTTCTGGGCAAGCGCATGCACGTGGTGGAGTCCAGGGCAATCACCGGTCCGTGCAAGATCCACACTTTGTCCATAGGGAATTCGCACCTTAGTTCGGTGCTAGTAGAACCAACAGTACCACAAAGCAAAAGATCGTGACAAGTACAGTAACATTCAGGTCGATAAAGGTAAGAATCACAAAGAACAAACCTTCCTTTTTTTTAAGAACAAGTTTAAACAACTTTTACTTTGAAGCAGCGACAGTAAGTGTACACATGAACCTGCATTTATTTTTCTTTACATTTTTCTTCACAAAAATGTGACCTGTTTTAATCCCTCCCCCTTTTACTCCCTGCAAATTAACCATGAAGGCCATATCAAAGAGAAGTTCTCAAGATACGGTTAACGATAAGGATGTTTTGGGTTTATCAAAAATTGGATGTACTTACACTAGATTCAACCAAATTTCTACAAATCTGAGATATCCTTTTCAGGAGGAAGTATATATTATCCACACGGTATGCAAAAATAATGAAATGTCGAATATGTTTTTTTTTTGGAAAGGAGCACATATTAATATCAGATGATACCAATTACATCCAGCCTGTGCAACAACGCATTGCCCTAGCAGCCACATGGATGCACACAGTCAAAAAAAAATTACAAAAAGAAAAGTCCCGCTATAGTGACTCATTTCATTGAAACAGCAGTACTACCACCACCAAGACAACATCAAAAGTCCAGCTTCTCCAAAAACGACGCCTTCAAGAAGGGAACAACGCACAAACACCGTCATTGCCCGATCAAAGATCTAGGTTTTCACCCTAAAGAAAGTCCGCGCTCTTAAAACAATACCTTCAACAAGGCCATTGCCAGACACAACCAATTAAGGCCAGACCCTGGGTTTTCAACCTGAGAGTTAGGACCATGAACCTCTCCTATGTAGTCGCCCCCACTTGCATGCCACTGCTCCAATTCACAAGTCATCTAGCCAATTCCTCATCACCACCAAGACTCGAACCACCATTGTCCGTCCTCAGATCTCGGTCTCCATGACTTTCTCTGTTAGCACCATGGAACGAGAACATGCCCCATGATAATAACAATCAACAAAGCTTCGAAGCACACCCTCTGAAACCAAACGATTAGGGTAAAACATGGGTGCGTACGACGGAAGTCAATCCTTCCAGCAAACTCACGGCATGATAGCACTTATGGAGTTCGCCGGCGGAGCCTTCCGAAACACGACACAGAAACCAGATCAACGGAGACCAACATCCGGCAGATCATCGTCTTGGCTTGAGAGGGATCCAGAACCACCTCCTTTATTGAAACCGAGCCAGCAGCCCCCACGCCATCCGCCGGAAACTAGCAGGATCCGCCGCAAGACGACAAGACCACCCGGCCGATCATTCCGATGGAGAAGGAGGCCACCACCACCATGCCGGGGGCAGATGCCCCAAGCGTCCTAGTGTCACGGACAAGGCCCGGGTCGCCGGTGTCGAGGCCAACATATGGGACAGATCGCGGCTAGGCCCAGATTCCCGCCGCCGCCTGCCGCCATTTGGGCCGAGGATCACCGGCCGCCGCTTGCTGCAACACCATCGCCAAACTAGCCAGGACGGACGCCGCCGCCTTCCCGCCAGATCGCGATCAGGGACGCCGCCGCCGCCACGCCCCCAGGTCTTTGCCTAGAGACGATCCGAACGACGGCGGCGAGGAGGAGAGACCACGAGAGGGAGGGCTCGGCGGGAAGGGAAGGCCGCCCAGCGCGGGTGCGGGAGGAGGAGGGGTCACGTACGGGACCTCGAACACAAATTCGTTTGTTAGCAGAAGTTCAGGCAAATGTCGAATATGTAAGCAGTCTTGATTGATTGTGCCTTGAATGAAAGAAAGAGCCTGCTTTGATCTGGAGTCCTTGACAAGGGAGGAATCTGATCATGATCCATGCCCTACGTAGTGTCATTGCCTCGCGCGCTACGTACTGAACAAGCTGACCAAGCAAGGTTGGCCCAACCAAATTAGCTAACACCTTCCGTAATCTTTGTCCCCATTTTTTTCTTCGAGATAATTTGTTTGTTCGCTTGTGCTTGTGCGGCCAGTAGCGACTGCAGATGCCGCACTCTTCAGCAACACCTAGCTAGCTAGCTTCTCCGCCAAAGACACCTGCAAGGGTATGTAGATGCCTGCACGCCTCCAGCTTCGGTAAATTACTAATTATTCTACTCCCTCCGTCCCAAAATAGATGTCTCAGATTTATCATAATTTAGATGAATCTAGACACTATTTAGTATATTGATTCATCAAAATTTTGACAAATCTAAGACATCTAATTTGGGACGGAGGGAGTACTACTTTCTCTGATCCATATTAATTGATTTGGATTTGTCTAGATTCAGAATCAGAAAAAATACATTTTTTTTAAAACAAGCATCCTGGGAGGAAACTGATTTGACCCAAAGTGCAGATAAATCTAGTACATAGAACATGCATAGTGAGCAATCTCCTGAGCTGCTGAAAAATCCTAAGACCCGGTATCCAGAAAAAGCTCCGGCACAGTCTCCAACCGGAATCTTCAGCTTTTGATTATATGTCCTCTGATCGGGGGCACCGGTGGCCCATCATCTGACTAAAGATAGCCAAGCAAAAGAAGATGGCAATGGTTCATCAATGCATTCTATGCAATTCTCTTGGGGAACAAAATGTACTTTTTCCAACTCTTTTTCTACTAGCAGCTGGCCGGTGAAAAAAAAATCATGTTTCCCAGGTTGATCGGAGTTGCAGTGTTTCTTTGTCTAATGAAAACAAAAAAACAGAACTAACTGAAGCTGACTTTTTTGGGGGCAAAACCAGGTTTTTATTCACCAATAACAGCCAAGACAGAGTACGTATAGACTGAACAACCTCTCCCAAAGAAGATCGAAGCTGAGATTGCGTGCATCTTCCAAATTGGCGACTAGATCGGTGGACTTTAGGCTATCTAGCCTTGATTTGCGCATATACAGACAGGCCAGCTCCTGTCGAAGGTAAGGAAGTCCACTATGAACCTGTAGGGGGTTTGTTCTACACGTTTTGCCAAGAACTGCTAGTACATGTTGATACGTCATGCATCCAACACACGTTTTTTTTATATGCACAGCATACATGTCTTTGTTTTTACAAGGGCAGAGACTAACAAGGTACTGAGCTGGAAATCCTAGGCTTAACTAGTGTCTCAGAGAGCAAATTTCTTAGATATGCTCATTTGCACAACTATTTCAAGACAGAAGCAACACCACCTCCTAAGAGTAACTCTAGCAGATCCCGTAAAAACACGACCTGTAAAACACGTTTACAGGGCGCAAAAAAACTGTTTTACGGTTTCGTTTGCGCCGACACATAACAGATCCTGTAAACTCAAGGTTTACACATTTTCAGCATTTTCATGTCAAAAATGAACAAGATAACAACACACGCAAATATTTATGAATGTTTCAAATATCACATCACACAATAATCATCCAAGTTACAATATTGTTTAAATCAAATTACAATAATAGTTCAAATCAAATAATTAAACAAATAATGAATGGTTCCGAGGACAAATAATTGTTCATCTCACACATACATAAATAGGAAATCAAAAGAATAAAGGAGGTAGATCACTGTCGGTCATGCGGGTGCTAGTGGTGCTCAATGAGATCATTGTTAAGATGGGCATGCGTGGCCGAATCTTCAATTTGTCAATACGACTCAAGAAATGCTTGAATGTGTGGCCGAGATCTTTGGAACAAAATTGCGCACCAGGTAGTAACATTAGACCAGAAAAGAATGAAGTCAGAGCAACAGGTAGCATGTCATCACGGACTACATGAATTTTCCTGGTTTCATTCTTCGGCTGAAAAAACATCAAAGGTGATGGAAGCGCAAGGAGACATAGGCTTCAGGCCATCGGTGGGATCTCCTCAATCTCCGTCCCCGTGGCTCCGTGCTGCGAGCTCACTTTTTCCAACGTACTAATCGGCTGGAAAGGGATGCCAGCATGCCTCTTGATAAACTCATAGAACTCTACCACACCACACGACCACGACCCCTCGAAAGCGATCTGCGGAGCATAGCAAAACCAAATCCACAAAACTGAATCAAATAATTAATGTTCATGCCACCGATGTATAAGAGTGCACTGCATTTGCGCATCTGAGACTGAGTAGTGATGGTGCTTAATATCTATGATAAAAGTTGAAACGATTACAAGCTTGCAGAGGGTTGTACAACATAGGAATCTTGTTAACGGAGTAAGAGCTAGATATGTATTGCACCTAAGACAACCATTTTAGTGCTAGCCGAGTAACACTATTTTGGAGAGAGTCACAACAAATTAGTATGAGTATAGAACTGCTAAGAATAATGTGGTCAATGGCTAAAGTTAACAAATGCATCAAAAATGGCAAGTGGAATAGTAGAGTAAAGAACTTACAGGCTCAAAGCGTTTCCTCCATGCAGGATAAAAGAGGATCTTGAAGAATTCCCCGTGCGGTAACTGTAACAAGAAGCTAGGGTCAGTTCTACGTCCTGCGAAGATACTCATAGGAGTAGGGTTGTGTGTATGTATTCATAGGGGTGAGTGTGTATGTATTCATTAGGGGTGAGTGTGCATGTGTGTGTGAGAGCATTTGCGTGTGTAATATGTTTCACCAAAAAAATCAATGAAAAAATATTGGCCTAGTTTCTCGGATGTACTCATAGGGGTAGGATTGTGTGCACATGTTCATAAGAGTAAGTGTACATGCATGTATGTGAGTGTTGTGTAATGTGCTTCACAAAAATAATCAACGAAAAAAATACTAGTTTTCAAGGAAGCTTGCAGTAAACAGGGGAAACAAAGCAATAATGATGCAATACAGACCTTGGCACGTGGATGCCAGTTACTAGTGCCATTCATTTTGGCTATCACAAGGGAGTCGATGCCACATAGAAGGTTCGCTAGGTTCTTGATAGTCTCCATTGTTAGATCGGGTCGATACATAGGATGGTATATCTGCATTTGAAACATGTCACACTAGGCAAAAAAAAAGGTGCTATATGTTTTCTCAAATATGTGCCAAGACTATACCATCAGAAGGACATCTTTTGATTCATCCAAAACAATCTGATCTATGTTATTGCCGACAACAATTTTGACATCCTCATCGTTCTGTATGGGAACACAATGCTGGATGTTTCAGTGAAGTAGAACGAATGAAAGAAAGCAGATATCAGGTAATTCTCGAGACTCACAGATTCAGGTACTGTTCCAGATATATAGAGCTTGTCCTCGAAGAAATCTTGAGCAAATTTCTGTGTACAGGCCAGAAAATTAAAGATGTGAGTTAAAGAAGTTTTCTTGAATAGATATCCTAAACAAGTTGCGTATTGTCTATGCATATTTAAGCAATAACCTTAATGGTGTCCAGTGACACCTCACCCTCAAGTGTAAATTGCCTTTTGTCCCCTGTAGTATAAGCAAGAACCTGTAGAGACACATGGAGTTGAAATTTTAAAAATCGTATCATAAACACATTAAATAAATTGAATACAAAAATGACCAACGACAAAGCCTTCGAGTTCCAAGAAAGTTTAGGATGGGATAAAGATGCAACCTAACAAAAGCCGAAGTAAAGAGGAAAGCAATGTAAACAAGGTTGTAGCAATAACTATCGGGCATATGCATGGATTTCCAATTTCAACATAGTCCGGTCCTATTCTAGCTAGGATTGAAGGATCATTCTTTGGAATACTGTTTCAGTGCAAGAAACCAATCTTGAAATAAAGTAGGAAAACAAAATGAGGAATTGCGTACCATAGTTTCTTGTCCAGTACAAGGAATATATAATGATTTGGCAGCTCGTTTACCTTCTTCGCTGTCTCGCTCCAGAAAGAAAAACAAAAGCTGCACACGAGTAACACCTCTCATCAGTGAATAGTTAAAAAAAGCACGCCAACAACTAGTAGGAGTACTACAAGGACAGCTAACGATGGGTTGGATACATAAATTTCAGTGTAGCAATGCAAGGAAAAGACAAAGAAGAATTACCTTTCCCTTGAACGATTTTGCTGCTTCCTTAAAGTTGGGCAGAAATTTCGAGGACTCATTTGCAACAGCAAGCAGTATAATCTGCAGATTTGAGTAAAGTGGGTCAGTATATATGTGGAGAACGCAAAGGAGAAAGGCATTAGAGAATGCAAATATAAAAGAGATCCAATTGATTGTAGAGAAGTGACATGCCAGTTTTTGGATCGGATGACCATCGAGAGATGAGATAGTTTTCTGTGTAAGTGTGGGAACCAAAGGAAGCTTGTTGGTAGACACAAAATCGGCAATGGCATACCTTTTGAACTCCCCGTCTACATGAGACAATTGCATTATATAGAACCCAGCAGTCAATATATGCACAAAAAAGTAGAGGAAAAATTTCTGGTTCTAGGAGCCAATTAATGTAACATGGATGAAGGGGGCACGTACCATATAATGTAAAATCCTCCTCTTTTGTGAGCAGTACTAGGGACCGGAGCTTTTCTGCTGGGTCAATGTGGAAAAGCTTAGCAATTTCAGGACTTGTAGTCCGGTAAAAGCTGACACGTTCTTCCAGCTTTGCAGCGGCAGCAAGCTCATCACTGTAACAACCCTGTCGCATTTGGAGAAAAAACAGTTCCAAGAATTCAAATAGTCTCCAGGGTCTAAACACACAAGAAAAGAATACGATGGCATTACCAAAGAACAAAGTAGTATGTATAATGTAAAGAATAGAAAGAAGGGGCTTGTACTGATAGGGAGTCGAGGAATGCGACGACGATGGCATGATTATCCTCAGTGAGTACGCACTCTTTTTCCTGAACAAAGCTGGTGAGTATCCTCTGGGCGTGGTCGATGGCGGTGACATCGTGCAGATTGCCTGGAAGTTTCCACTCGCGGATGCTGAGGTGGCAGAGCAAGGCCCATAGATGGGTGATGAACTCGCCACCCTGCGAGAGCTGCCGCATGTGAGCCTCCGCGTTGCCATACGGCGCCGCATAGACCAACATCCGCACCCACACGTCCGCCAGCGTCTCCCAGGGGTCCGGGCGGCGCATCAAGTCAAGAAGCGGAGGATCTCCACCGACAGTAGCATGATTGTTAATGTCCTTGATCACGACGTTGCCACTATGTAGCAGTGACCAATATTGACGGTCTAACATTGCCTTAAGAAGCGCGTCCTTGTCCCGAGCTTCCCGCGCCGCCTCCACAAAGTGATCGTAGGCCCTTTTCGTGTCCGGGAGTGGTCCAGGCAGTAGCTCCGGCTCTGACACCACCAAGTAGGCGCAATACTTGGACAGAGCAATGGCCACGTGCCGATGATTCTCCTCTCTTTTTCCTCCTCCCACTGCTGCTTTTGTTGAGGCATTTTTCTTCTTGCTCGAGGCATTCTGCTTCCTCTCCAGCTCCTGCTGCTCCTGCTCTGCTAGTTCGCAGTACCACGTCGCAACGCACCACGCCATTACACATCTTGTGTATCTGAAACCATCCGGTTCCGGTTCAAACTGAGGGGTATAGGTGTAGGGAAGAAATTCTCCGATACGTTGATCCTGAGCAAAGGATAACCAATCCCCTTCTGATCTGTCTGATTTGATCTTACCAAGAAAATCAATAATGGATGCCTTCACATCGTCGTCCAACCTAACGGCAGCTCTTTTGTTGATGTCGCTGCCCAACAAGTCCCAGAGCACCTCCCAGAAGTAGTCCAATCCAAGCATCCTAACCAAGCGAACACATCCCCGGTAGAGACGATCAAACATGGCTTTCCCTCTCCCGTGCCTCCCTTTACCTTCTAATTTTTTTCCCCCAGTAAATCTTGCTTCTGGTAGCATCGAATACTGGTACTGGTTGATCTTACATTGCCAGAGGTACTTGTCAAACCAATTAGTGCTGGTAGCTACAAACAATTTCAACCTCATCCACAATGCCAGCCAGTATGGTGTTTTACGCCTCTGCATTTTCATCTTGTTCCTGGTGTACGCGCAGACAACGGCAAGTCTTGCCCAGTTTGATGTCCAGCACCGAATCAACTGCAGCAACTGCAACAGAGCCAGAGACACCAATATCACAAAAGTGATGACGAGATCTGAAGTCGTGGTGTGCAAAACATTGGTGCGGCCACCAGGCCCAGAACCACGATAGCGAGTAGTCATTGTCCCAGGAATGGCAGCTGCTACCCCAACGAAACATATCCCAGTGAATGAAGCTAGTGCCCACAAACTAGCAGTTTTTGCTTGATAGTAGTGGAAGAATGCGTTACCAGTGAAAAACACATCATACAGAAAAGCCAACTCTATCTCAATCACCTTAAAGGCCCACTTGTAGTTGATGCCCTCCGGTGTTTTTGGATCAACCTTGCGACTGTTCAACCCAAGGAAATGCCGTTGCAATCTATGAGACAGACAGTAGGCAACACATGCATCATAACAGGACCCTAACTCATCCTTTTTTTCCCTTAATAACTCATTTACGTCACTTAGACGAACGAAACTATCGCCAGTCCCCATGCCAGCTGGAAAATCGACGACAAATTCAGATTGTGCCACATATCGTATACTTGCCGGGTCGGTGGAATAATCATATCTTAAAGCCAATGTTTCTCCAGGGTGATATCGGTCATCTAGATGTTCTACCATGTTTCGCATTCTGCTTTGTTGCACAAGCGCCAATGACCTATGAAAGCCTTTGATGAAAGTGAGGGCAGCTAGCACGCCGATGGCTGTGTTACCAACAATACTGGAGATGGCTGAGATACTCATCAGCAGGACATACCCGCAGTGGAGGCAAATCCCATATACCGCTTTTGAGAGTGGGCCCTTGTAGTCAAGACCGTTGTAGCTGGTTACTGGATCAATGCAGCCAAAGATGGTGAACAGGCACACGGTCCATATGGGATACATCTCGCTCTTTACTGATGAAGATTGCATTATGCCAATGCAGTAGGTCCCAAGAGACAGAGATAGCACCTGCGCAGCAAAGAATCCCTTCTGGACTATCCAACGATTGGACCAACGTCGGCATGACCCAAAGACAATAAGGAAGAAAGTGATGATGATGGCTACAACTGCCAATGCCTGGATACGGAGCACGGTCCCCCTTGGGCTCTTCCACAAATCACTTGGCTGATGCCTGGAGGTTATTGACGTTGTATTATTTCCTAAGTGCCGCACCATATTTCCCATCCGGCGATAATCCACCTAAATAGCAAGGCATGAGCGTGACAACATAGATACAAACTTTTTTATCAGGTCAGTTTTAAACTGCCAATTTTATACATACTAGTTCATTTTCCCAGCATGGAATAAATGCTTACGAGTAGTACTTTTTGTCATATATAAGTCCTGTACAGGGCATATCGTTTAATTGTCATGGCTGAGGAAACAAAAACAACTGACGGCATCTTTGGATCTGTGCAGTTGGATTGTGGTACTACTGGATTTGGCCCTAACCAGAATAAGAAGAAAAATAGCACCTATACTAACAGAGTGACTCAATAAAGATTAAAGAAGAGCACCATAGGTGCTGGTAACAGCTCAGGAAGCGGTGCTTTATAAACAAAATGAAAAAAAAAGCAAAAACTGAGAAGCAAAGCAGTATCACCGATTTCTGCCATGCAAACAAAGTAGAGTGATGTTTTCCAATCATATAATCAAGTCTAGTCGTCGATTAGGCCGATTAGTCGAGCCTAGTCGGCGGTCAAGTCGTCCGGTATATTTTGGGACCAATGTAGTATATGGTAGATTATAGTAGTATAAAGTAAGCATCAATATATGTAATATTGATGGGAAGGCAAACCTATGATTACTGGAATCAAGAACAAGGGTCAAAGATGACATGTAAACATGAATGGTGATATATGTATATATACTTTCATGACACGGGAAAACAAAGACAGGCTCTTTTCTGAAATTAAACATGACTGCTTGAAAAAGATCGTCAGAGCATCGAATGTATGTGTATGTGTCATTTATTATGATACTGTGACAGCAACGCAATGCATGCCTCTTTTATCCAAGCAGTCATCATACACATCAAGTCATCTACTAATTAATAGTACTGTGATTCGCACCACATACAAGTGACAGGTTCAAAGTCTCAGGAACCATCAACTACTACTGAGGTGTGACCGCGTGAGCAGACAGCAGAATAGGAGTAGATCTGATGGTCTCGGTGGACATAATCAGTATCAGGGATCAATAAGATGGATTGAGCGAGACTAATCGTGAGGCATTTTATTAAGGTCCATTTTCTGAGATTTCAGCCGACAAAAATACACAGAATACTACTACAGTACGTTTTTCAGTGAGACAGATAAAGGTAGTTTGGAGTGACGAACCATGGCTGTGCTTTTGCCTTGGAAGCAGAGTTGACTGTTGAGCCTCTGTGTTGGAGGAGATGACGATTCCTTTCGGAAGAGGGCAGCCACCGCATGGAGCGCCGAAGCTCCGAGCGGGCGAGCCCGTCTTCCCCGTGCGGCGGGGTAAGTGGCGGCCGCGCCACCGCGAGCCGGCCGGGCCCGTGGGTGCTTGAGGGAGAGTGAGGGGCCGTGGCCGTGTCCGTGAGAGGGATTCGGTGCGAGTTTGAGTAGAGACCCGCGGGAGAGAAAGGGGAAGACATGAGGATTCAGGACGGGGGGAGCAAAGAGGGGGCAAGGAATAAGGTGCTAGCGTGCCCGCGCCGCGCGCCAGAGAATTCAACTCTGCGCTGGGTTTTGTTTCTTAGATTTGCAGGGCCACTTTTGCTAATTCCCATTCAACAAAATGGATGCTTCAATAGTAATAAGGGTTTAATGAAATACTATGTGGGCCTCGTCTCGCCGCCTATACCATGCTAGATATCGTGGACCAGCACGCGAGTTTTTGGTCACACTCTTATTTCTCTTTTTATTTAGTTATTTAATACATTAACAGTATGTATGCGATTAATTGGTAGAGTGTTGTTAGCACTTTGGCCCAATCTAATTATTAGAGTATATAAATGATTATTTTTAGGTTAAAAATAAATAAATGTTTATTTCTTTTCACCAAGCACATAATTTCTCTAACTAATAAATTAACATATAAAGGATCGGTGATACAAAATTTATGAACAATTATGCCCATCCGTAGTAAATTTTGCAAATTGAGAAGAAAAAGAAAAAAAGGAAAGAGTTGGAGAGAAGGAAATGTTAGCTCGACCTGGAGGCAGATTCTGCACTCACCATTTTCACAACAATGTCTAATTAGGACGCCTGCATGTTTTACCCAAGTTAAAGGAGAAAATAGAGCTGGGAATGGAGGAGAGGAGCAGATGAGAGGAGTGGCCGGTCTGAGGAGGAAGCTCCTTTCCCCGTCTCTAGGAAAAGACAGGCCGAAAGGTTAAGGCGGAGTTGACCTGCCCAGACGTCTCCCTCTCCCACGCAATGCTTCCAGCCGGTGTCCCCACGTCTCCTCTGCAGGCTTAACTCCACACCAAAGACCTTGCCTCGAGATGCGTCTCCAAGCCCCCCGCCTGACAAGTGCCTCCTGCAGCACCTCATCATTGTCGGCTCATCCTCCCACGACACCTTCGCCTGAAGCAACACTTCCGTGCACCCCTCCTCGCGCATGGCCACACGATGGTCGAGATGAGGTCGAGGGAGGCAGCCTAAAAGAGTTGCGGCTGAGCGGGCTTAGTGTTGTAGCAGTCGAAGAATCGTAGGCGGCAGCCGAAAACCCTAGCCTAGAGCTCTCGAGGAAGATGAAAAGAGAGATATAGTCGGAGAATTGTATGCGACATCTGAAAACCCTAGCCTGGAGCTCTCGAGGAAGACGAATAGAGAGATGAAGGAATAAGAGGGCCAGCTCCACGGAAAATCGCTTTAGAGCACGGGCTCCATGGAGCCTTTTTGAATTTTTTAAAATTCATCAAATATTTTTGAAAAAAATCTACCGTGTAGCCAACAATATGAAATACACGTATAAAAAATTTAATGGAAAAATACCTTATATTCCGAGCGTAACAAAAGAGAAAAATATGACAATTTTAAAGAGAGGCTCATTCAAAATTGCACTCTTTACATCCAGATTTTTTAAAAAATATTTTTTCTGAGACTAGAATACAAAATATTTTCACATAAGATACGCGTGTATTATAAATCATTATTTGTATTCTGATATTTTACTAAAACTTTTTAAATCTTTAAATTTAAACTTTTTTAGAAAAATAAGGTCCTCTGTTTGGACTCACACTTCATAGACGTAGGATGTGCAAGTGTCCTCATTACTCATGCGTGTAACCAAGCTTAAGCTATAGTATAATATGGTTGTTCTCAAACAAAAATAGTAGGGGTTCATGGGTCCATTAGGAAATGTTGTATGATTTAGATTATCAGGGGTTGTTCATAAGGAGCACCATTCCTAGAAATCCAAAATATCCTAAGAGCATCTCTAGCATCCAGCACATCGGATGTACCAAACCTGAAAACGCGTGTTGGCTCCCTGAAAAACTGTTTTGCAATGACTCACGGGATTGCGATAGAACAGATCCGCCCACGTGGCACCGCAAAACAATTGTTCCATTTAAGTTAAATTCACGCTATTTGGACAATAAAACATTACGAAATATCAAATTTATTAAAGTTATACAATCATACGATACAACAATCAAGTAAATTACAACAATAGTTTAAATCCGAATAAGTAAACAATAATGAATGATCCAGAATGTAAAAAATTGTTCAAATCACACATGAATATGAATTAACACAAATGAGAATACTACCGCCGATCTAAATTAATTGACTCGCATTTTCTAGATTCAGATGTATATAGCTATTTTTTTAGTACTAGATATATCCAAATCTAGACAAATCTGAGTTAATTAATTTAGATCAACCGGTGTAATAAACTTGGAGACTATCTCCTGCCGAAGATTTCTAGCGGTGCTCAATGAGATCTTGGTGCAGTGCCGTATTTGTACCTCTGTTTTCGATCTCCCTATAACTCTGGAAAAAGCTTCTATCTAGATAGGGTTCCTTTGAGATTTTGTATGGCTACCAACATTATCAAAAAACAATATGTTCTTACCCCCTCTCATTCTCGATGATCATGTTGTGGAGGATCAAACATGCAATCATGATCTTTGGGAGGGCTTTCTTATCCCAAAACTTTGCAGGACCTCAAACAATAGCAAAACAAGCTTGCAACACACCAATATCTCTCTCAATATCATTTTGGCATGCCTCTTCAGTTTTGGAAAAACCTTGTTCCTTTCTTAGTTTAGGGTCATGGATGGTCTTCACAAATGTTGACTACGAAGGATAAATGTTGTCGACAAGATAGTAGCCCATTGACTTTGTAGTTGCAAGACGGAACATCTCTATTAGAAAGCTCATGGGATCTTTGCAACATATTTATGTCATTATATGAGCTCAGCGTACCAAAGAAGCAATGACAAATCCATAGGTCATCGGATGCTACAGCTTCAAGCACGATACTTGGATCACAATTGTGACCGGTGTACATCATGTGCTAAGCCGCATGGAAGTTCTTACATGTATAATGCATGCAATCCACGCTCCCTAGCATGCACGGCCATCCTCTTGATTCATTCATCGACATCAGCTTCTTCGTATCCTCCACATCGGGAGCTCGGAGATACTCCTTACCAAAAACATGGATCACTGGTTGGCAAACCACCGCACACACTCGAATGTGGCATCTTCTCCAATGCGAAGATACTCATCGGTGTAACCAGCCGGAATGTCGTATGCACTCACTCTCATTGAAGCCGATATCTTTTGATATGCACTAAATCCAATGAGACTGGTAGCATGTCTCCTGCGAGTGAAAAATGACACTTTCTTTCGCAAGCTTTGACGATGCGCACAAAAAGCTCTCGCCGAGAGCATCAAATGGTCGAGAGCTCAATTTTGAGGGATGCAAAGATGACCAATCATGGATCCTCGGCAGTTCTTCCTATTGTTGTTCTCGAGTTCATTCGCGTCGGCCAAGATCACGAGGGTGTTCACATCATCGTCGAAAAGTAAATCCTCTATATTCGAATCGTCAACCGAAGATGAGTCCTCGAGCAAAAAATCTTGGATGCAAATTAATCATGAAAGTCAAATCAAGTGCCACGATCTGAAGCTGGACAACAATGGATAGGCAGAACTTCGCAAGAAAGGTCTCGCCTCGGCCTGTAAGAAGGAGAAAATCATTAAGGAGCTCATGGAGGATAACAGTAAGCTTACGGATAAACTTGTCGAATCCCAAACGGAGCGCTAGATCATATGGGAGGCGCATGTCCAAGTACTAAGGGAGCAGGTAAAGACCAAAGAAGACCTGATTGAACCAACCCTCGAACTGGAAGATCTTAGGAAGGAAAACGAGCAGCTCCGGGCCAGGCTCTCTTGAAGCCAACTAATGGCTATATAGTAACGAACCGTGTGTTTTATCCTTGTAGTAGTAAACGTGAACTTAAATCTATGCAAAGTATGTGTTCATCTAAAATTAATTTTCTCAAGGATTGAGTTTGGCTTAGTTAAGGCAACACAACTGCAAGTCTTATAGTTAACTAGTTTCAGATATTGACACGATATAAATTATTCGTCTAAAATTTCCTTCATTCTCTGTAGTTTGTACTTGTTCACCTCACGCTCCTTTTTCAGATCCTTCAACAGATCTGTGATGTAATACTCTAGATTCTTTTTCTCTTCCATGAGTTAATTTCTATCCTTTTCTGCCTTCTAAATCTTCCGTGCAGTTTCCACCACCAAGCTTTCATTGGTTGTGTCATTTAGTTCTGATTGTAAATTCTTGATTTCTTGTCCCAGCTCCTTATTTCCTACTAAGATCTTGTAATTTTTTAGCTGCATCACAAGCATCAGTAAATCTCTCCGACCTTTCGAACTCATACATCTCCCATAACTGGGCCAAACATTTCTTAAGTGTATCTGGCCACTCAAGATCCACCCACTCTACTGAGTTACACATCGAGCCAACCTAAAAAACACGCGACCTAATTATGAACATAACACAATACATTTTTCTTTATGTCACCATTGTACATAATGTAAACAAACCTGATTTGTCCAACCTAAAAACCTTCTCCTAGTGTTACGGCCTTCGAATGTAACCTATTTTCTCAATTTTAGCCCATGGTCACATGTACTTCCCCCATTGAGATCTAGTGAGATCTAGCCCCTCTCAATCGGGGTCGTAGATCGTCTGTGGTACCTTTAAGGAAACAAAAAGCTAGAAATAAGCACGATTGTATGCACAAATGGAGCTCGGATCGAGGGAATTGCCAATGTCTAACCCTTGCCGAGAAAATAGAGGAACTCACATCGATAAAAGAAGACACAAAGTCGAAGAGAAGGCTGTCGCTGCTCGACTGGTCGTCCTAGTCGTCCCATGATGGCATGGCGAATGCGGCGGCGATGATGCGTCAACGACACTAAGGAGAGAGATAAAGGAGGCCAGTGAGTGAGAGAGATAAAATAATAGTAGGGAAAGTGAAGTGCGACAATATTGCAACATTGACTAAATTGACATGTTACAATAGTTTAATGGATACCATGCCCTTTGACTGGATTATTGTCTCCTACCTAATAGGTTTATCTTTCTTCATTATAATTTCAAATATTAAGCATGTACTTTCTTTGTCCTGATTTATTTGACTTATAGCAACATACAGAATCTAATCTACCGTACACTTAGGTTTGTCTCAGTGGTTGGGAGATTTTAACTTCTATCAAAGTCACCTGAGTTCGATTCATAGTATGCATTTGGCTTATTGGGCATGTTACGATAGTTTACTGGATGAGGACACTATAGGATTATGGTTTATGGTTTAGGGTCTAATGCATTGTTTAGTGCACTAACCCCTTAACCCTTAATCCTAAATCCTAGACCTGGCAGTCCAATAGATTACTGTCTCCTACCTAGTAAGTTTTTTCTAAACGTTACGCTCATTTATCCATTATAGTATTGTCTTCTAAGTAATAGGTAGTTATCCAATGATTTTTCAAATTACTGATATCACAGAGCAGTATATTACATGATCTCAAGAAACATAATCATGTCAACTACAAGGTATGTATGTATCACTTGTTTAGTGATGGTTTCAATGAATGATATGTTCAAAAATCTCAATTGCTCACAGAACATTATATTACAATATCTCAACAAACATAATCACAAAAGCAATTATAGTACGTCATCTCAACAAACATAATCATGCCAACTACAATGTACTTATGTCTTATTACACCAACGATGGTTTCAGTGAATGATATGTCCAAAAATCTCAATGGTTCAAAGAATATTATATTGCAATATTTCAAAAAACGTAATCACGGAAACATAGTTTCAATGCAATAATAATATATGTTACAAATACAGGCAGACGAACCCTACATCCAGATGAAAAGTCTTGGGTAGAAGCTCTCATCAGATCTGATCAACGTCGACCACCTCATTCTGTTCATCCACTACAAGGGCCTCTACATCCATTATAACCTGTTCAACATCATAAATTGTAGCCGGGAAGAACACCTTCCCGGTTTTCTTCTTTCATCACATAATCTGCATCAGATCTTCAGTATCCAAAGCCTCTATGAATTCTTGTTTATTATGATGCTACCATCGGAGTCGTGCCATCTTCTTAGGGACAATATTGATTTCCTTATCAATCATCTCTCTCATTTCATCAAGATTTATGTTTTTTGGAATTGACGATGATCTCCATAGTACATGACAAAACTGGCTTATTAACCCCGCCATCAAGTTTTGTTGGGTATGAATCCACCTCTAAGTAAGGATGGCAATGGGCATGGTATATGCAGGGTACACCAATACCATACCCATATCCATATAGTCAATGGATAGAAAACTTTACCCATACCCGTACCCGTGGGTATAAAACTTTACCCATACTCATACCCGCTGGGTACCCATACCTATTAGTTACCTGATGGGTAGATCCAATAGTACACATGCCATTCAAAATTTTACATTCATCAATCACATATTTGACCAAAAATAACTATTTGTACTCAATAAATAGATATACGAGTACATGACAATAATAAAAAATTAGAAGTCGCAATCTCATAGTCATCCCTAGACTGCTCGACCGCATAGGTTGAAACTCTACACTAAGTTTACATGTCAGTTTAAATGGGTAGAGTATGGATATACCTACGGGTATAAGCCTATACCCGTGCCCATACCCATGACTTAACAGGTAGGTATGGGTACTACCCATGGGTATAAAAGTGTGCCCATACCCTGCCCATACGGTACGGTACCCATGGGTAAAATTGTCATCCTTACCTCTAAGTGTATACTGAACTTAGCTTGATTAGCATACGGTGGTCCGTAAACTCTTGCAACAGAAGCTCTGGAAGCAAGATCTCCAGTATCTGCATACATATCTGATAAGTGCATATTTGCATCATGTTTTATATTATTATTTTACATTGTAGTTGTAGGATCTTGGTATTTTACGGTGTTCGCACGCACCTTTTATGTTTATTTTCACCAGGATCAGGACAGATGATGGATACGATGGACACAATTCTTGGACCAGTTGTATTGGAGCGAAAAGGAGTAAAAAACAACGTAAATCTCTAATTTGGGAAATATGAATAACACCAGAAGAAAACTCGAAGCAATTGGAGTAAACAGAAGGTTTAACGACCAACTATACGGTGGGAGCAACTTTTCCCGTTGTATAGTTGGCACCGACATCGCCTTCTCAAATAGTTTTACCCCGTGCAACTGGGTCGGAGAGACGACATACAGAACGACCAGAAATTGCCGAAACCTCACATCCGGAAGGCATATGGAGGGGGAACTCATCCATCGGGGATCCATATTCTCCCTACGCAGATCCGGGAGGCTAAGGCATCGATCTTCATCATCAACCGCTGCATCAGCACCATCTCCATCCATCCCATCTACATCTTGTCTAGATCTTGTTGTAATTTCCGTACTCGTTGTGGATTTATATAAGTACTATTCATCTATGATAGATTCCATTGTTTGTGCCATGATGTTGATTGCCTTTATGTCCGAGTAGATCATTAGTTCTTGGGGAGATGGAGAAATCCTAGCATGAGATTGAAATAAGATAAAGTTTATCATGATATTCATTATTATGACCATGTGTTAGATTGTCTTCATCTTGATGTTCAGATAAGTCGACCTCTCAATATTTGCCTCTTGTGGGGACTTGATGGAGGGAACTACTTGTTGGTAGACGGAGGTGTGTTAGCACTTATAGTGACTATAAAGTTGTTGGCATTTCTTACGTATCAACTTGGGAACCGAAGAAACTCACGGAACACTATCCATGTCATGGGATACGTCCTACGGGATCAAGTACCTTAATAGCGCAGTAATTCGATTGATGTTGATTGTTGTCTGTTGTGGTTATGATGATGATGTGAGTAGTGGTTGTTGCCTATTTGTCCAAATACGGAGTTGCTCCCACACATACATAGTTGAGAATGTTCATAATAATAATTTTTACCTTAGCCCCTTTATAAATGCTAGAGGTGTATCTGCTACTCCCTGAGAACGCTTTTTCCCATTGCAGTTTTAAATCTCTTTTACATACGCGATACTTATTTTCTGGACTCAATTTGTTTTACTTTAATTATTGTTCTCTTATATCAAAAACCCAAAAACACATGTTTACACAACACTCGCATTTTATCTTGTTATTTAGAAGTTTATTTACCATTTCTATTTTAGTACTTACTTCAAGAGATATTAGACTTTAGACTCCTGCTCCCTGTGGGATCGATATCTTTATTTCGAAACTAGCTACAAACGATCCGTGCACTTGCAATCATCAAGCTATTTTCTAGCGCCGTTGCCGGGGAGCTAAGTGTTGTAGGTCTTTTAGTTTTTGCTTATTTATTTTAGTCTTGCTAAGTTTTGTTTTGAGTTACAGGTTTCCTCCAACATGATGGAGTTTGCACATTTGACTAGTGCTAACTCACTCAACCACTTTGGGAAGCCCTATGATATTGATAAAGGAGACAACTCCAATAAGAAGACAAGGGGGTTTGAACTAAATCCTTTACTACTTGGTATTCTACACAAGAAGCAATTTACTAAAGATGAAGAAGATTGTGATCCATATGAGTGATGACCCACAAGTATAGGGGATCACAACATTCTTCACATGTAGTATTACCCAATTTATTGATTCGACACAAGGGGAGCCAAAGAATACTTGCAAGCCTTAAAAATGAGTTGTTAGTTCAGATGCACCTAGAAATAGTTCTTTCTCACAGAAGTTTATTAGTAGAAATAGTTTGTAGTAGCAACAACATAGCAATAGCACCAGCAGCAGTAAAACAGTAGCAGTAGTAACAATAACGGTAACAGTAGGATTCGAGTGCGGTAGGCATAGGGATGGATGGACGGGCGTTGCATGGACGAGTCTAAACATATAACTTTAATATCTAGGGCATTGCGGATAAATAATAACAAGCATCCAAGTACTAAACAATCCTAGGCATGTGCTCCAAATATAGTCATACGTGCTCGCTATGAGAACTTGCACAACATCTTCTGTCCAGCCAGCCCGTGGCAGCGAGGCCTCTAGGAAACTACTGGCAATTAAGGTGCTCCTTTTAATAGAGCACCGGAGCAAAGCGTTAACACTCCATGAACACATGTGATCCTCACACCACAACCATCCCCTCCGGTTGTCCCAATGTGTGATCGATATCTTTATTTCGAAATTATCTACAAACGATTTGTGCACTTGCAGTCACCAATATCATCAATCGTCGCTTCAATTTTTACCTTACGATCAGCTCCACAACACTCCCAAACCATGTAAAACTCATGAGAGTGCTCAATTTGCGTCACACCAATTTTGCCCGAACACAACCCTCTCGCAATCAAAATCTAGTTTTACAGTGTATTGGTAGACATGAACTGTGAACTCATATAGGTCTGTTGTATCGTAGCTGGCCCTAACTTGAATTAAAAGGGGACTTTTTAGTTCATTCGATTCTATTTTGAAGTAACTAATCTACTTGTAAGATAAGACACAGATAAGAAAAATTCACCTCTCTCTTCTCCCGGGTGGTTTTCTTCGATATCTAGGTGTCGCGACCCCATACCACCGCCGAATACTCCACCGTAAACCGCTGCTCGTATGTACCTTGGTAGCAGAATTTTGGCTGACCTCCTCGCTAATCTGGGGTGTAAACCTCGTCGCTGCTTCGCTTCTCCTGCGTTGCGCCCGAGACTCTAGCTCTGACGGACCCGAATCAGTCGCCGATGTAGCTACCACCTTCGCCTCGCTAGACATACTAGGCTGGGAAAAGGCGGGAGGGGGAGAAAAAGTATCGTTGCCATCAGATTCAGTGTCGGGGGAGGGAGAAAAAGGACCGTTGCCGCCGGATTCAGTGTAGTGGAGAAAAAGAACCGCCGCCGATTAAGTGTTGGGGTTAGAAAAGTACAGAAATGGATTTGCCTCTGACATGTGCAAAGTGGCTTATAAGGGTCATAATAGGTACTAGTGTAAGAATATCTTGACATAACGGCGAAGATTCAAAATTGGTTTTGCCACCGCTCACTGAAATACCCTCTCGCCAATTGCCCCTCCCACTTTTCGAAACACGGTAATGACAAGCAACTCGGACCCTACTATAACTTGGCCTCTCAATTTTGAGGCCTCAAAATAAAAACCTCCCTGGTCGGCATGTACAAGGTGCCGCATACACACACCTCCCCCCTAGGCGGGTGTATTGGGCTGACCCAATGCTTTATTTTCATTTACTTTTTGTATTTGTTTTTTCTGTTGTATCTTTTCTGTTTTTTTCGTATGTTTTCAATTTTTTCAATCGGAACATTTTTTAAAAATACGAACAACTTTTAAATTTGAATATTTTTTAAATATGAAAATTTTAAATTGAAATGCTTTTCAAATTTGAACATTTTTCATATCTAAAAAAATTCGAATCTAAACTTTTTTCAATTGCACGGAAATTAAACAACGCACGTGGAGGAAAAGTTACACAAGTTTTAGCCGAGATTACACGTGACTAATTGGTATGAGAAAATAGAGTAGCTGAAGGTATTTCTTGCCTTTAAGGAGCAGGAAAACCTTTCGGGCATCATTGTAGTGCCCCAAGCACAATCATCTTCTCTTCGCGGACGACAACTTGCTATTTTGTAAAGTAAATCTTAGTGGAGCACAGGAGGTTAACACTGTTCTTGATATCTATTGTATGTCGTCAGGTCAAAGGATCAATAGAGACAAATCATCTATCTACTTCATTAAGGGGTGTCCTCAAACGGTTCTGAATGAAATAAAACAGTTATTGTTGGTGCCCAATGAGAGCTTAATAGAGAAGTACATTGGTACGCCAACACATGTGGGTTCTAGTAAGAATGACACATTCAAATATGTAATACTCCCTCCATTTGGAAATATAAGATGTTTTAGGTTTGTGAATGAGATGTATCTAGACATTTTTTAGTGTCTAGATTCATTTGAACCTATACACTAAAAGTTGTCTAGATACATCTCCTTCACAAACCTAAAACATCTTATATTTCTAAACGGAGGGAGTAGATCGCATCTGAAAGCGCATTCAGGGATGGATCGAGCAAACTCTTTCTGCCGGAGGAATTAGGTACTTATCAAATCTATCGCTCAAACTATACCTACTTTCTCAATGTATTGTTTTAAATTACCTAGAGGATTGTGCAAGAAAAATAATTCTCTTTTGAGGATATTTTGGTGGGGAAGCAAACAGGACAACGGAAACCTTTTTTTTGACAGAACAGAAACCTTGTTGGATTCGTGGGACATGATGACTATGCCCAAGTTTATGGGGGTCTTGGATTCAAAGATACCAAGTTGTGTTCAACTTGTCTCTGCTTGGCGCGGCGTAGGGTCCAAACTCTCTTTTTTTTTGAAATGGGCGCATTTATTAACTAAATGTTTAATTCTTACACCCGGCCTCTGCATAACTAAGATGCACATGGCCACACGAACGACAGACTAAGATAAAAAGTAGATAAGCATTACAAAAAGGCACTAAAAAATAAAAAGTCTAGAATCTAAGATAGATCAATCCTCAGATCACGCGGCCATCCATGTCGTGAAAAATATTCCTCGCCGTGTCCTTCAATCGCGTACATCCGTTCAGAAATAAGTTGCGAAACTCTATGCGTTGGAGAATATTCCATGATCGAAGGATAGCCGTGGCTCGATAAATAACCTGCAGAGGAGAAGACACAATGTTATTAAAAATCTTGTCATTTCTACAAAGCCATAGCGACCATATAATGGCAAATGCTCCCACCCTAAACAAGGTTCTGTACTTATCAACAATTCCATGCAACCAATTACCAAAAACATTGGTTACTGAACGTGGAGGAGATAAGCCAGAAGATATTTGGATGAATGACCATATAGAACGAGCAAATTTGCACTGAAAGAATAAATGGCGAATTGTCTCATCTTGATGACAAAAAACACATTGTGTACTTCCATGCCAATTCCTCTTTACAAGATTATCTTTTGTTAGAATTACCCCTTTCCGTAGATACCATGCAAATATCTTCGTCTTAAGGGGTATTTTCATTTTCCAAATTTTACTATTATCATCGACTAGGAAATCAGGTTGGACCAAAGCTTTATATAGTGAGCCAACAGAAAATTTACCACTTTCTAGTAATTTCCATTTGAACACGTCAACACCGTCCGACAATTGTATCCTGAATAACTGTAATAATAGATTGTTCCAAGATAACAGTCTAGGTCCAAACTCTCTTAGTGCAAGGATACTATATTTTCCAAATGTCGATATTATGCAAGATGAGCTAGGATCTCGCCCTAGCCAGCTGATTTGGAGAGCTATGCTGGAAGGTAGAGATGCATTGAAAATCAGTGCGATTAAACGAATAGGCAGTGGGGCTAGCACGAGGATTTGGAGGGACAACTTTTTTTAGGGCAATTTGGAGGGACAACTAGATCCGTGGATCCTGTTGTCGCTCGTTTTGGGCTCGTAGCTAATCAAGGCAAATGGCGAGAGAAACGCACTCGGAAAGGTCCACTACGAGGAATATTGATCATCAAAAAGACACCATATCAAGTCAAGCCATGATCAGGCTTAATAGCCGATTATGATAGTGTTTAGAGAAGATTTGCAGAGTGATATATGGAGGCTTCAACTATGACTCCTTCAAGATGAACTCAAATGAAAAAGTTTAAAACACGAAAGTTGTGCGTCTCGTCAAAACAATCAACTTTGTTTTTCGAATTATCTCAATCCGAGTTAGTATCCGAAAGTTAGAGTCAAAATACTACCAAAGACTAAATTGACACGGATAGAACCGGGTTGTCGCCGGACCACAGACCTTGCCTCATCTTTGGCGTGGACGAAAGTGCAAAATTCGTCTGAAAACCGCTAGACTAACGTATCTGCTTACGAACAAGATTGAGCGGTCAAGATCAACTCGGATGAAAAAGTCATAAACATGAAAGTTGTTCAGTTTTCCGAGACGAACAACTTTTCTTTTGGAATCATCTTCATCCGAGCAAGTATACGACCTACAGATTCAAAATACAGCCAAATTGAGTTAAATTCGTTCGGTCGCAATCCGACTTTGATACGAAAACAAGAGGAGAAGTCAATGAAGATCAGGTCATATGAAAAAGTACAAAACATAAAAGTTCTTCGTATTTTCTAGACGAACAACTTTGCTTTTTATGACATTTTGATCTGAGCTCGTTTACTATTTCGAAAGTGGTCCAGAAGGTACATGTAAGTTTTTGACAGAACAGTTATGCAAATTTCGAGTTTACTTGTTCGAGTTGGACCCCAACTAGGGTTTTGGACGTGGATCCAACCTTCTTTCTTGCACGGAAAGTCCAGCCGCTCCTTATATACACGAGGGGTGACGGCCGATTGAAAGACAACACACAATCGCAAAAACCAATCTACAAACCTCTACTTTTTCTCTCCCGTCCTGGTTTTCTGCTCATCGTTCATCGACGTTCTTCGTGTTGGAGCGCTTCGATCCATGAGGTCCTAGGGGCGGGCGAACCGACCTAGGGCAGCCCATCACCGCCGCGGCCCAGACGGGTCTCTCCGGCGTGGGGTTTCTTTGAAAAGATCTCGTCGGCTTTCTTGCGTATCGCGCTTCCGGCGAGGCTCCTCCGGCGACGTGTCTTGCGTATCGCGCTCGACGCCGGAGGTACACGTGACGTGTTCGTGTGTGAACACACTTTTTGGCGACTCCGCTGGGAACGACTATCATGTCGAACGGCCAGATGCCCCAGCCTGCTGAAATTAGTACCGAAAACATCATCAAGCCTAGCTTCGGTGATCTTTCGACGGAACAACCACTAGAGGAAAAAGGGCCATCCGTTCGCCACCCCTGGGAGCATTAGTCCCGGTTGCGCCACCAACCGGGACTAATGCTGGCACGCTTCCCGGTTGGAGCGGGCACGGGGCCAGGGGGCATGGGTCCCGGTTGGTAAGGGGGCATGCGTCCCGATTGGAGCCACCAACCGGGACTAAAGGTTTGGCCACAGCCACGTGGCCTGACACGCACCTTTAGTCCCGGTTGCTGGCTTCAACCGACTAAAGACCCTTGCCTCTATAAATGCAACGCCCTCCCGCCTCCACTGCTTTTTTCGAATGGTGTAAGGTGTGAGGGTGTGTGCTAGTTTTTCTCATGCATGCATTGAAGGTGTTTGTTGAAATGTTTGAGTGAAAATCCAGTTGAATTTCTCATAGAACAAAAATATAGAAGGTGTCCAGACGACTTGAGCTTTCTCCTCTTTATTTCCCTCGATCGAGGTTAGCAATCCTATCTTTTCTAGGTCATTGATACAATTCATGTCGGTGTGAATTGGTTATTTCACTATTTATGATGTCCTGTTTTTGATAAACTTACTTATATGATGCGATGAACGGGAATGGATGTACGGTGACCGTGGTAGCCGTATATCAAAGGCGTGGATAAATTTATCGATGTGGCTACGGCAAACAAAGAGAATGGATTTATACGTTGTCCATGTGTTCAATGTCGGAACAACAAGGAGTACTCTTCCTCGAAAATCATTCGCGCCACCGATTATGAAAGGTTTCATGCCCAACTATAATTGCTTTGGACCAAGCACGGGAAAGAGGGTTATGATGGAAGATGGTGAAGAAGAAGATGATAACAACTATCATCATATGTTTCTGAATACGGTGATCTTGCTATGGAAGACAATGGAGAGGAAAAAGGTGAAGAACGGGCATCGATGAGCCGATGAACTTGGTAGGGTCATTTCGATGCAAAGCGAGACTGTGAAATGTAAAATGAGAAGTTGAAGTTAGAGGGCATGCTAGAAGATCACAAGAAATTGTTGTACCCAAATTGTGAAGATGGCAGCACAAAGCTCGGTACCAATCGGAATTGTTGCGATGGAAGGCAGTGTGGTCTAACCGACCTCATTTGAAAAGATGTCAAAATAATGAAGCCAAGTTTCCAAACATAACGAACTTCCCGAGAGTACCTACGAAGCAAAGAAGACTCTCTCTCCGGGATTAGATGTGCAAAAGATACATGCATGCATTAATGATCGCATCCTCATCATGTAAGGAGTATGAGAATTTAGATAAATGCCCGTATGCAACGCTTCAGTATAAGATCGCACGAGATGACCCTAGTGATGTTGAGGAGAGCCCCTAAGAGGGTTCCTGCTAAGGTTATGTGGTATGCTCCTATAATACCAAGGTTGAAACGCATGTTCGTAAACAAAGAGCATGCCAGTTGTTGCAATGGCACAAAGAAGACCGTAAGAAAGACGGGAGTTGAGACACCCGCTGATGGGTCACAGTGGAGAAAAATCGAGAGAGACTTCCTGACTTTGCGGTGACGCAAGGAACTTATGGTTTGGTCTAAGTACACGGATGGCATGAATCCTTTTGGGGAGCAGAGCTGCCACAAAGACTGGCCCGTGACTCTATGTATCTACAACCTGCCTCCTTGGTTGTGCATGAAGCGTAAGTTCATTATGATGCCAAGCTCATCCAAGGCCAAGCAACCGGCAACGACATTGATGTGTACCTTAGGCCATTAGTTGAAGAACTCTTAGGTTGTGGGGCAAACCAGGTGTAATGCGTGGGATGAGAACAAACAGAGCCATTTAATCTACGAGGTTGTTATTCAGAACCATCAATGATTGGCTCGCTTAGTAACCTTTCGTGATGCATAAACAAAGGATATAAGGCATGCACCCACTGTTTAGATAAGACCGAAGGTACATATTTGCATAAATGCAAGAAGGTTGTGTACCTAGCGAATCGATTTCTTCCACCAATCATCCCAGAAGAAAGAAAGGCAAGCATTTCAAAGGTGAGGCAGATCACCGAAGAAGCTGAACTCCCACTGGTGATGATGTATTTGGTATGGTCAAGGACATAGAAGTAATCTTGAAAGGGTCCCATGTCAATCAGTTCGAACGACGCCGCTACAGACACGCACTCCATGTGGAAGAAGAAATCTATATTTTGGGAGCTGCCATATTGGAAAGTCCGCGTCCGCTCTTCAATCGACGTGATGCACGTGACGAAGAATCTCTGCGTGAACCTGCTAGGATTCCTAGGCGTGTATGGGAAGACAAAAGATACACAAGCACGGAGGACCAACAAATTATGAAAGACCCAAAGAACATGCATACAGATAACAAGACGGATAAAGGGTCACTTAAGTCGTACGCCTATGCTCTTACCAAAGCAGAAGGAAATCTTTTTGAAGTCCTTTACAAGATCAAGGTGCCGCCGCTTCTCATCTAATATAAAGGGATAATAAATATGGCAGAAAAGTTCCAAAACCTGAAGTCTCATGATCATCACGTGATTATGACGCAGATTGCTTCCGATTGCATTGAGGGGCTTCTACCGTAAAATGTTCGAGTACCCATTGTGAAGCTGTGCATTCCTCAATGCAATATCTCGAAGGTAATCAATCCAGATATTCGCCAAGGTTACGTAGGATGTGGTACAATGTCTTGTTAGTTTTGAATTGGTGTTCCCACCATCCTTCTTCAATATTATGACGCATCTCCCGGTTCATCTAGTGGAAGAGATTGCCATTCTGGTCCGTATTTCTGCACAATATGTTCCCTTTGAGAGGTTCATGGAGTCTTAAAGAAATATGTTCATAACCGCTAGACTGTAAGGAAGCATCTCCAAGGGATATGGAAGAGGAGGTCATTGAGTTTTGTGTTGACTTTATTCCGACCTTAAGTCGATTGGTGTTTCGACATGGCATGAGGGAAGACTAAGTGGAAAAGGCACTGGGAAAGAAAGCACCGATATGTAGGGACGGGATTCTTTCACTAAAGCACACTACACGCTTCTACATAATTCCACCTTGGCAGCTCAGATATGGAGGAACACAAGAATATTGTACGCCCAAAACCCGGGAAGCTCGAATCATGGATTACAGATGAACACATGAAGTCTGCTGGTGGTTGGATGCGACACATCTCTTGAATGACACCACTTGGAGATCAGCTATACTTGTTGGCAGCGTCACCATCTTCTACGTATTGAATTTCCAAGGGTGAAATAAATGGGAATACATTCTACACGACGCCCAAGATAAAAAGAGCACCAACCAAAATAGTGGTGTCCGCTTTGATGCAATAGACGAGAATGGACAAAAGGACACATATTATGGTTACATAGAGGAGATATGGGAACTAGACTATGGAGTCTCTTTTAAGGTCCCTTTGTTTCACGCAAATGGGTCAACCCGAATGGGGAAGGGGTAAAGATAGACCAGTTATGCGGAATGACAACAAGGGATCTCAACAATCTTGGTTATAGAGATGAACCATTCGTCCTAGCCAATGATGTGTCTCGTGTTTCTATGTGAAGGACATGTCCTCCATCAAAAAAAGAAAAATATGCAAACGAATACATCATATGATGATCCAAAGCGTCACATAGTTCTTTCAGGGAAAAGAAACATCGTGGGAATCGAGGGCAAGATGACATATGTCAAGATTATAATAAGTTTGATGAAATTCCGCCCTTCACAAAGGAAAACCCACCCAAGCATTCCGTTAAGTAAAGAAGATGCTCCATGGTTACGTCTGGCGGTCATAAGGAATGACATATGCCAAGAAGTTCATGCTCATATTATGTAACTCTAGTTCATGTCTTTCGGTTTGTGGCTTGACAAGGATATCTTTCGCGGTTTGTGGCCTTTAGTCCCGGTTTTGTAGTCTCGCTTTTAATATTAATAAATGTCTTGAGTGTTAGTCCCATTTTGTGGCTGGACCGAGTGCCTCTATGACCAGTTTCGGAGATGCCGGAGGAGGCCGTCGGCATCTCCTCAACTGGCCGCAGTGGTGTCCCCGCCTCAAAACCATCTTGCAGCTTGTAACTTCACTAACTAGATCAATACGCCTCGAGCTAACTAATTTCACATATTAGAGTGCCTCTATGACAGTTTCTCGGAGATGCCGGAGGACCGATCGCCAAGATCTCCTCGAAACGCCGCAGCGGGTGTCCTCGCTCAAAACCATCTTGCAGCTTGTAACTTCACTAACTAGATCAATACGCCTCGAGCTAACTAATTTCACATATTAGGAGTGCCTCTATGACCAGTTTCTGAGATGCCGAGGATCGGGCTCCGCAGCATCTCCTCAAACCGCAGTGGTGTCCTCGCTCAAAACCATCTTGCAGCTTGTAACTTCACTAACTAGATCAATACGCCTCGAGCTAACTAATTTCACATATTAGGAGTGTTCTATGACGATTTCTCGGAGATGCCGGAGGACTGGGCTCGTCGGCATCTCCTCGAACTGGCCGTAGTGGTGTCCTCGCTCTAAAACCATCTTGGAGATGCCTCAAACTGGCCGGAGGATCGGACTCACAAGGATGCATATTTATAGTACAAGCAGCTCGGCATAATGTCGACACTCACGACATAATGTCGACACTCACCCCTATTATTAGTGTCGACTCATTTTAGTCTTGGTGTCTCCAACCGACTAGAGGTTCATCTTTAGTCCCGGTTGGTGACACCATCCGGGACAAGGTACAAGCCGCACGACATAATGTCGACACTCACCCCTATTATTAGTGTTGTCTGGCCCACTCTGCCGCAATCCCTTTAGTCCCGGTTTGTGACTACATCGGGACTAAATGTGTGCCGAACAATGATCATGTGTGTGTGGACCGATGTTCGAAAAAACCTTCATAAAATTACCTATCATGTTCGAGGTTTCATGGCTTTCGGTCCAAATGACCGATGTTATGTGCTGAATCACGGCATAGTTTGTGATGTTGTGCCCATATTATGCATGTGTGTGGACATTGGTATGGAGAACAATGTTGCAGGAGGAAGTTTTCCTTTTTGTCGCACGGAAAAGCCCTTTTCCATTTTCCGAAGCGCAAAAACGGGTCGCTTTGTGAAGTAACCACCAAAATGCCGTTCGTAATGCTACCGTCCTATTTTCCTAAAATACTAGACCACCTTACATGGACTATATCCCAACCGGTACATCTCAAACCTTTTCGTCCATCCCGTAAAAGGACAAATGTCCGTAGAATCGGAGGGAAGTGGGTCCGGTTTGTACTACAGTACATGATCTATCGCCTGATTTTTGAAAAATCATTTTTAGACTCGCAATATGTGGTTTCTTCAGAGATCCAATGCAAGTTCTAACGATGCCCGCCCCTATCTTCATGCACACCGTTCAATTAGTTAGAAATTCAAATAATTCAAAACGGCATAATAAATTCAAAAAATCGAACAATGAAAATCCTTCGCGTGGTGTCATATTATGTTACATAGTTGAAAGGAAAAATACCAGACTTGGTACATTGATCATGTTTCGAAAAAACCTTCACAAAATGACCTATCATGTTCGAGGTTTCATGGCTTTCGGTCTAAATGACCGATGTTATGTGTCAATCACGGCATAGTTTGTGATGTTGTGCCCATATTATGCATGTGTGTGGACATTGGTATGGAGAACAATGTTGCAGAGGAAGTTTTCCTTTTGTCGCATGGAAAAGCCCTTTTCCATTTTCCCGAGCGCAAAAACGGGTCGTTTTGTGAAGTAACCACCAAAATGCCGTTTCAGAATGCTACCGTCCTATATTCCTAAAATACTAGACCACCTTACATGGACTATATCCCAACCGGTACATCTCAAACCTTTTCGTCCATCCCGGGTAAAAAGGACAAATGTCTTAGAATCGGCAGGAAGTGGGTCCGGTTTGTACTACAGGTACATGATCTATCGCCCGTGATTTTTTGAAAAAATCATTCTTAGACTCGCAATATGTGGTTTCTTCAGAGATCCAATGCAAGTTCTAACGATGCCCGCCCCCTATCTTCATGCACACCGTTCGACCATAGTTAGAAATTCAAATAATTCAAAACGTATAATAAATTCAAAAAATCCGAACAATGAAAATCCTTGGCGTGGTGTCATATTATGTTACACAGTTGAAAGGAAAAATACCAGACTTGGTATATTGATCATGTTTCAAAAACCTTCACAAAATGACCTATCATGTTCGAGGTTTCATGGCTTTCGTCCAAATGACCGATGTTATGTCTTGAATCACGGCATAGTTTGTGATGTTGTGCCCATATTATGCATGTGTGTAGACATTGGTATGGAGAACAATGTTGCAGGAGGAAGTTTTCTTTTGTCGCATCGGAAAAGCCCTTTTCCATTTTTCGCGCAAAAACGGGTCGCTTTGAAGTAACCACCAAAATGCCGCTTCGTAATGCTACCGCCCTATTTTCCTAAAATACTAGACCACCTTACATGGACTATATCCCAACCGTACATCTCAAACCTTTTCGTCCATCCCCGTAAAAGGATAAATGTCTCAATCGAATCGGTGAAGTGGGTCCGGTTTGTACCATGGTACATGATCTATCGCGTGATTTTTTGAAAAATCATTTTAGACTCGCAATATGTGGTTTCTTCAGAGATCCAATGCAAGTTCTAACGATGCCCGCCCCTATCTTCATGCACACCGTTCAATTATAGTTAGAAATTCAAATAATTCAAAACGGGCATAATAAATTCAAAAAATCCGAACAATGAAAATCCTTCATGGTGTCATATTATGTTACATAGTTGAAAGGAAAATACCATACTTGGTATATTGATCATGTTTCAAAAACCTTCACAAAATGACCTATCATGTTCGAGGTTTCATGGCTTTCGTCCAAATGACCGATGTTATGTGTCAATCACGGCATAGTTTGTGATGTTGTGCCCATATTATGCATGTGTGTGGACATTGGTATGGAGAACAATGTTGCAGGAGGAAGTTTTCCTTTTTGTCGCACGGAAAAGCCCTTTTCCATTTTCCGAGCGCAAAAAACGGGTCGTTTTGTGAAGTAACCACCAAAATGCCGTTTCAGAATGCTACCGTCCTATTTTCCTAAAATACTAGACCATCTTACATGGACTATATCCCAACCGGTACATCTCAAACCTTTTCGTCCATCCCTGGTAAAAAGGACAAATGTCTTCCGAATCGGCAGGAAGTGGGTCCGGTTTGTACTACAGGTACATGATCTATCGCCCGTGATTTTTTGAAAAAAATCATTTTTAGACTCGCAATATGTGGTTTCTTCAGAGATCCAATGCAAGTTCTAACGATGCCCGTCCCCTATCTTCATGCACACCGGTTCGACCATAGTTAGAAATTCAAATAATTCAAAACGGGCATAATAAATTCAAAAAAAATCCGAACAATGAAAATCCTTCGCGTGGTGTCATATTATGTTACATAGTTGAAAGGAGAAATACCAGACTTGGTATATTGATCATGTTTCGAAAAAACCTTCACAAAATGACCTATCATGTTCGAGGTTTCATGGCTTTCGGTCCAAATGACCGATGTTATGTCAATCACGGCATAGTTTGTGATGTTGTGCCCATATTATGCATGTGTGTGGACATTGGTATGGAGAACAATGTTGCAGGAGGAAGTTTTCCTTTTGTCGCACGGAAAAGCCCTTTTCCATTTTTCGAGCGCAAAAACGGGTCGCTTTGTGAAGTAACCACCAAAATGCCGCTTCGTAATGCTACCGCCCTATTTTCCTAAAATACTAGACCACCTTACATGGACTATATCCCAACCGGTACATCTCAAACCTTTTCGCCCATCCCCGGTAAAAGGATAAATGTCTCGAATCCAGGAAGTGGGTCGGTTTGTACTACAGTACATGATCTATCGCCGTGATTTTTGAAAAATCATTTTTAGACTCGCAATATGTGGTTTCTTCAGAGATCCAATGCAAGTTCTAACGATGCCCGCCCCTATCTTCATGCACACCGTTCGACCATAGTTAGAAATTCAAATAATTCAAAACGGGCATAATAAATTCAAAAAATCCGAACAATGAAAAATCCTTCGTGGTGTCATATTATGTTACATAGTTGAAAGGAAAAATACCAGACTTGGTATATTGATCATGTTTCAAAAACCTTCACAAAATGACCTATCATGTTCGAGGTTTCATGGCTTTCGTCCAAATGACCGATGTTATGTGTGAATCACGGCATAGTTTGTGATGTTGTGCCCATATTATGCATGTGTGTGGACATTGGTATGGAGAACAATGTTGCAGAGGAAGTTTTCTTTGTCGCACGAAAAGCCCTTTTCCATTTTCCGAGCGCAAAAACGGTCGTTGTGAAGTAACCACCAAAATGCCGCTTTAATGCTACCGCCTATTTTCCTAAAATACTAGACCATCTTACATGGACTATATCCCAACCGGTACATCTCAAACCTTTTCGCCCATCCCCGTAAAAGGACAAATGTCTTCGAATCCAGGAAGTGGGTCCGTTGTACCATGTACATTATCTATCGCCCGTGATTTTTTGAAAAAATCATTTTTAGACTCGCAATATGTGGTTTCTTCAGAGATCCAATGCAAGTTCTAACGATGCCCTCCCCCTATCTTCATCCACCCCGGTTCGCCCATAGTTAGAAATTCAAATAATTCAAACGGGCATAATAAATTCAAAAAATCCAACAATGAAAATCCTTCGCGTGGTGTCATATTATGTTACATAGTTGAAAGGAGAAATACCAGACTTGGTATATTGATCATGTTTCAAAAAACCTTCACAAAATGACCTATCATGTTCGAGGTTTCATGGCTTTTCCAAATGACCGATGTTATGTGTGAATCACGGCATAGTTTGTGATGTTGTGCCCATATTATGCATGTGTGTGGAAATTGGTATGGAGAACAATGTTGCAGAGGAAGTTTTCCTTTTCGTACGGAAAAGCCCTTTTCCATTTTCCCGAGCGCAAAAACGGGTCGCTTTTGTGAAGTAACCACCAAAATGCCGCTTCGTAATGCTACCGTCCTATTTTCCTAAAATACTAGACCATCTTACATGGACTATATCCCAACCGTACATCTCAAACCTTTTCGTCCATCCCGTAAAAGGACAAATGTCTTCGAATCCAGGAAGTGGGTCCGGTTTGTACCATGTACATGATCTATCGCCTGTGATTTTTGAAAAATCATTTTAGACTCGCAATATGTGGTTTCTTCAGAGATCCAATGCAAGTTCTAACGATGCCGCCCCTATCTTCATGCACACCGTCGATTCATAGTTAGAAATTCAAATAATTCAAAACGGGCATAATAAATTCAAAAAATCCGAACAATGAAAATCCTTCGCGTGGTGTCATATTATGTTACATAGTTGAAAGGAAAAATACCAGACTTGGTATATTGATCATGTTTCGAAAAAACCTTCACAAAATGACCTATCATGTTCGAGGTTTCATGGCTTTCGGTCCAAATGACCGATGTTATGTGCTGAATCACGGCATAGTTTGTGATGTTGTGCCCATATTATGCATGTGTGTGGACATTGGTATGTAGAACAATGTTGCAGGAGGAAGTTTTCCTTTTTGTCACACGGAAAAGCCCTTTTCCATTTTCCGAGCGCAAAAAACGGGTCGTTTTGTGAAGTAACCACCAAAATGCCGTTTCAGAATGTTACCGTCCTATTTTCCTAAAATACTAGACCACCTTACATGGACTATATCCCAACCGGTACATCTCAAACCTTTTCGTCCATCCCGGGTAAAAAGAACAAATGTTCATTTAATCTAGAAGTGGTCCGGTTTGTACTAGGTACATGATCTATCGCCTGATTTTTTGAAAAATCATTTTAGACTCGCAATATGTGGTTTCTTCAGAGATCCAATGCAAGTTCTAACGATGCCCGCCCCTATCTTCATGCACAATTTGCCAATTATAGTTAGAAATTTATAATTCAAACGCATAATAAATTCAAAAAAAACCGGCATATAAGTTCAAAATCCAAACACTTCTTATGTTTAAAGTTTTTCTAAATTCCAAATTGATATTATAAAAATATAAGTTAATTCATTTTTAATTGTAAATGGTTCATATTTTAAATTGTTACATTAATTATTTTTAAAATGTAAAATGTTTTTGAATTATTTATTTAAATCCAAACACTTTTTATGTTTAAATTTTTATAAATTCCAAATTAATATTCAAAAATATAAGTTAATTCATTTTAAAAGGTTACATTAATTATTTTTTAAAAATAGAATATGTTTTTGAATTATTTATTCAAATCCATACACTTCTTATATTTAAAGTTTTTCTAAATTCCAAATTAATATTCAAAAATATAAGTTAATTCATTTTAAAAGGTTACATTAATTATTTTTTAAAATAGAATATGTTTTTGAATTATTTATTCAAATCCATACACTTCTTATATTTAAAGTTTTTCTAAATTCCAAATTAATATTCAAAAATATAAGTTAATTCATTTTAAAAGGTTACATTAATTATTTTTAAAAAATATAATATGTTTTTGAATTATTTATTCAAATCCATACACTTCTTATATTTAAAGTTTTTCTAAATTCCAAATTGATATTAAAAAAATATAAGTTAATTCATTTTTAATTGTAAATGGTTCATATTTTAAATGGTTACATTAATTATTTTTCAAATGTAAAAAATGGTTTCAATTATTTATTCAAATCCAAACACTTTTTATGTTTAAAGTTTTTCTAAATTCCAAATTAATTATCATTTAAAAAACATTACAAATTTAAACCCCAAAATAAAAAAAGAAGGAACAGAGAAAATAATCGAAAAAATTTGAAAACAGAATACGTCCTGGAGCCACAACCGAAGTGTCCTCACAGCGCTTCTTCACCTGAAATTGGACTATAGGTCCCGTTGGTGGCTCCAAGCGGACGATGTTTTTTAGTCCCGGTTGGAGCCACCAACCGGACGATACTCTCCTTTATAACTTCTCTTCTTCTTCTTCGCTTCTCTTCTGTTTCATCCACGACGCCAGTTGCCAAGATGCCTCGGCCACACCGCTTCGACGACCGCAAGCATGCCTCGACGACATCAAGCCGCTTCTCGACCATCATGCGTCTCTTCCCGCTGACGATCAAGGCCTTGCTTCCCCCACCGCTGCTGCGTCGGTACATCCTGCTCTGTCCTCCCTCTCTCATCATTTGCTTTGCATGGTGGAGGCGGCTACATGATGTGGGCGGCGGCAGACATGGCTGCACATGGTGGTGGTGGGCATGGCTGCTGCATGTGGGCTGCACATGTGGGGAGCTCGAGGCGGAAGGCTACAATGGTGGGCACCTGTGGCGGGCCAAGGGAAGGAGGCGAGGTGGAGGTGGAGGCGCGGCAGCAAGCAGGGAAGCAAGGAGGCGCGAAAAAATAGAGGCAGGGCGGGCGGTTTTCATGGGCCCACAAAAAGTTCACAAATAGACCTAAATGAGATGTATCTGAGCTCCGCCTTGACACATCAGCACTTACAGTGGGCCCCATCAGTCTGAAATTGTGGGGCGGCTGCATGGTCGAGGAATAAAACGACAGAGACGCTGACGCTCGCCCAGACGACAAACACTACGGATGCGGAAAAAAATCATATTTAGCGCGTTAGCGGTTTCCGTCGGGGGCCCATTGCCATCCCTAATCGCATCCTTATCATCGGACTATCCTCGTTTGCTATAGGAGTATCACATTTACTCAATGATAGATTTATACTCCCTCATGTCGGGTTTGTAAGGCTCGGGAAAAGGAGATGTCGGTGGCCGGTTCCGCAGGACATGGGAGGCGTGCATGGACGCGTGGGGCGGGTGTATTGTGGCAAGAGAGAGGCAGAAGCTCTGTTTGCTCGGGGAAGGTGAGGAGAGGGGGTGGAGGCGGCGCCGATGGGAGTTCCCATGTTTGCTCACGCGTGGGCGAGACATGGGCGAAGGGGTCGCGCGGTCAAAACCATTGTGTTCGACGTAGGAAAGCTCGGTCTGGCTCCCTCTGCTGCTGCTGGTGGGCGCGGCGGCTTCGAACGGGTGGTGCACCGTCGCCGGCGCCGTTTCCTCCACCGCCGCGTCCTCCTTGTCCACAGCCACGGCGGCCGCGTCCTCCTTGACAGCGGCGGCGAGGTGGCTCCGGGCCCCACCTCTGTTTCCCCTTGCCACCGGCGGCGAGGGGGCTCCCTTTGATTGTTTCCCTTTCTTTCCGGTGATTTGGTTCTTCTCGGTAGAATACGATATCGAGATCGAGATCGAAGACCGAGATCAAGACCATAGATAGATCTAATTAAATGACAAGTTTAATTAGAACACCCTAGTAACCCTAACAGGTGATTCCGGAGTTCCTTGATTTAGGGTTTGCGCCCCTCGGAACCCCGATTAACTTGTCGAGCATGCTTTAGGGTTACATTCCAATGCACATTAACTTGTCGTATCATCATCATTGCTTGAGCATTGCATCGATGCCATGTGTTGATTGTTTCCCTTTCTTTCCGGTGATTTGGTTCTTCTCGGTAGAATACGATATCGAGATCGAGATCGAAGACCGAGATCAAGACCATAGATAGATCGAAGACCTTTTGTAGCCTTATACTCATGTTCCCCTCTCATAGCCTTAGGGTTTAGGGTTTCTCTTCATTTTATTATTGTGTATGTATATATTAGGTTTCACCTTTGATCCGTAAAAATATTCGTTAGCCGCTTTGACTTATTCGTAACTTTCTCCTTTAGCCGCTTTAACTTATTCGTTTTCCACCTATGCAGAAAATATGGACCCACACGTCAGAGACGAAGAAAAGGAAGAGTTGATCCAAGGTGTGATCCGTGGGAAGATAATTTAGACGTATCAACGTTTGAACAACTCCGTGAGGGTGATCCTCTTTACCGGAGTAGACAACTTGTTTGAGGTTGAAGGTGTTGCCTTCTCATGAGGGAAGGCGATGCCTTGTGTAACCGAGAAGACGCATCATCCGGCGAGGTGCATGTAATATAAATCAATTCATTAATTAATCATCTGCTATCTATATAGAAATAGTAACGACGATCTTTATTCTTTTAGCCCTCCGGATCGAAGGAATCTACTGAAAAGAGCAGACGAGGCCCAACCAAAAAGTTGGAAGACCATGAGAGGTTCAGGATCGAAGATGTCAGCCAGACGGCATCGACTCCGAAGTTATCGCAACCAAATTTGTGGCACAATGCGGAGTAATCGTTAGGGACTTAATCCCGATCACCATTAGAAATTGGAATAGTCCTGCTAATGCGGATGAAGAGGGAACATGTTTATTTGTCCCTAACCACGCCAAAGATTTACTGTGGAAGAGGCTCATGGTTAAGTATATAATTGATTAGTTATGCATTTGCAGCTTCCACTATATTCTGTTAATCATTCAACTTGACAAAGGGCGTGTACTAGTCATGGACTCGAAACATAAACCCCTTGAGACGTGGAAGGACATGCAGATACTTCTCCAGCGGTAATTCTAATCATTACGACACTATACCGGCAACGTTCGTGAATTTTATGATATCAAGTACTTAATAACTTCTTTTATTCGTTTTCTTCGCCGGGCAGCGCTTGGAAACGGTTCACCAACAAGGCTAGGGTGTTTGGAAAGAGGAGATTACATTTCAACCACTAGATGTAAGCACCACTAGCTATATCCGCGCATCTCTTTGATTCTAGTTTTGATACAGTTATTATCATGCTTGATTATTATTTTGATTGAACTATGTTCTCGTAAAGTGCCCGACGCAGGGACCGGTAACAATCTATGTGGATACTATGTATGCGAGTTCATCCCAGACGTATGATGAGAAGGGCAGAAATTTAGAGCAACTCCACGTATGTAAACAATTTCTATAGTTTTATTTTCAAACAAATTGTGTTTAGTTTCATTCATATAGATGACTTTTTAAATCAGATCGAACGTCTACGGACGGTCTTACGCCAAAGGATCGCGACGAGCAATTCAGAGGAATTGGCGGATTCTTGGATGCGAAGTCCTAGACCAAAGGGGAATACTATTCGGTGTATAGACAATAGGGATTGTAAAAATAGCAACTCGATCCGTGTATAGACAAGGGAATACTTTTGTATGTAGTGCATGAACTCGATCCGTGTATTGAATGTAATATTGTCATGATGATCTTGTGTAATACAAGGTTCCTTCATTGATAAGTGCAAAACACTAAATAAACAATAAAACAACCTAAATGAATTCTCGCCATGCACAAAAGTGGCGAAAATGTACAAGCAACAAAATGTGCAAAATGAATTCTCGCCGCCAGAGAAATGAGCTAAATCTCTGAAGCAGAGGTTAGTCCCGGTCGGTTACGAACCGACTAATGCTCCACCTCGCTGCTGCCGCACGCGTGCACCCATTTGTCCCGGTTGGTGGGGCAACCGGGACTAATGGTTAGAGCTTTAGTCCCGATTGCCCCGTCCCGGTTGGGCAACCGGGACTAATGGCTCTTACCAACCGGGACGCATGGGCCGTTCTGCACTAGTGAACTCGGAGCCTATGAGACGTTCAAGAAGCAGCGTCAAGAGCAACTTGATGCGCTGGAACAACAGCGCAAGGAGGAGTTCGAGGCGTTGAAGAAGAGGCAAGAGGAGGAGGACAGGGAGACGTTCCTCGCAAGCTTCAAGAAAGACCGCCAAGGCGGTGCTACCTCGCTTGGGGAGGTCTTGGCGATTCAGCCGGGCCCTCTGTAAGTACTACCTTATTCTCTAGTGATCAATTGGCTGCGATTAATCATTATGCTACTGAGTCTAGTCGTCAAGCTTATGATGCCATGATAGAATATTTAAAATCTAGTAAGAACACGCCTCATGACTTCTCAATATCTTGGCAAAACGCCATCAGAGGGTCATAAACCAGTGCTACCTAGCTCATCGGCACTTCCTCATGGTACGCCGATGAATCCTTAATATGTCCAAGATAGTCAAATCGTAACCGTGCCACCATACCCTAGTCCCCTTAGGAGTGTGCCTTATTCAAGCACCGCTTAACCAGGTCACACCCCTCTAACCACGACCATGGCGCGAATATGAGTTCTGCACGGTAGCACGAGTACATTCTACTAATACGTCTATGGTTCCCGCATACCACAACAAGTAAATTCATCCAAGATAGATGATAACATGGCCACGCTTAGGTTAGAACGCAAAAGATGTTCTATGATAACTTCGAATTGAGCCAAGCCCTAAGACAGATGTATCAAAAGCCTTATCCAGAATACTTTGATGCTTTACCATACCCCCAAGGATATAAGGTGCCTGATTTTGCTAAATTTAATGGGGTAGATAGCAAAACAACTTGGGAACATGTTAGTCAATATTTAGCACAATTGGGAGAGGCTGGGAATAGTGATCCTTTAAAAGTCCGTATATTTCCCTTGTCTTTGACTGGTACCGCTTTTTCATGGTTTTCTGCTTTACCTTATGGTTCTATTAATACTTGGTATCATTTAGAAAAGAAATTCCATGAGCACTTTTACAGCGGTGATAATGAGCTTAAGTTATCACATCTTACATCGGTTAAACAAAAACATGATGAATCAGTTACCGATTATGTCAAAAGGTTTAGGGACAAAAAAAATCGATGTTATAGTTTAGTGATAACTGAAAGAGATACGGATGACTTGGTGATCAATGGTTTAAGGATTCACATTAAGGAAAGAATAGAAGGTTATGATTTTTTGAATGTTAGCCAAGTTTTACAAAGGGATTTGGCTCAGGAAGGCCGAAGCAAGGAAACAAAAGATATACATAGGTCAAAATCTGATCGTCCTTGTATAAATACTGTTGGGTATGATAGCGAAAATTCAGAGGACGATGCTGATATGTATGCCGCTGAATTTGTTTGGCCCTCCAAGGCTAAACCTTATACTTGTGATGCTCTTAAGCCGATTCGCAAGAATCGTGAAGATGAGATGACTTTCAGTTTTGATGTGGCCAAATGTGACAGAATATTCGATGCCATGTTGAAAGATAAATACATTGGAATTTCTCATACCTTACCGCCGTTTGAAGAGTTAAAACGGCGTGCTTATTGCAAGTATCATAATTCTTTCTCTCATGCTACTAACAACTGCAATGTTTTTCGACGACAGATACAATCGGCTATCAATGATGGACGATTGAGCTTTGCTGATATGCAAATTGACAAGCAGCCGTTCCCAATGAATACCTTGGAGCTGCATGGGAAAAGGGTATTAATTCGGCCAGAGGTGGCCGGATCCTCTAATAAAAATAATGTCGTTATTGGTGAACCCAGGAACAACAAGGGGAGTGACAAGATCTTGGGAAGGGAGATCATTCTTGGCAAACAACCCGATGGCAAAGAGACATTGAAGATCACCATAAAAAATCCTGCACTTGGGGGGCAACCTCAAGTGAAGAATGATGTTCGTGCGAGGTTCATTAAACCCAAGAGTCTAGAGGTTGGCAAGTGGAAGACCAATGAGGTTAAGGTACAACGCAAACGTATTAAGCCAACCTTCGACATGTTGTTATCTAAGTATGCGAGCCAAGCGGCCGGTTCCAATGATAATCGGTCAACATATACGAAGCGTCCAAGATCACCTCCGAGGGAGAGGTCTCCATGGCACATGAGGCCGTATGAGCAGTGGGCGCCAAGGCCATGGATGGCACCACCCCCGTACGCGCCACATTATTTCAATGGAGGATGGGGGCAGGCTCCAATGGCGCCATATGCTTTTCATCCAGGATGGACAAAACCTAGAAGATCTGTTCATGATAGGATTTCACGACCAGTTCGGGAACATTTGAGATACAATGATAAAAGGTCATCGCAAAAATCTTCAAGTAAAATTACTCACAAGGAGTGGCGTCCTAAGTCACCATGTACTAAAATTCCAGAGTCTAAGAAGAAACAAGAGGACAATTCAAATGCTGAAGCTATTGTGGTAGGCACTCATGAGATGAAGCTCAAAGAGCCGGTTGTTGGTAATAAACCGGTTATTTCTAATAAACCTGTGTTGGTTATTCAGCCAAGATCATCGGTTAATGGTCATGAAGATAGTACAAGTGAGGCTAAGCCAAAGGATTCTAAATATACTCAGCCCAAGTGGTGTCCTCCTGGATTAACCAAAACCAAGAAGAGGAGATTACAGCGCATGAGGAACCAAGAGAAGGTGGAACATGAGGCGGAGAAAAGGAGAGATGAGTCTTTTAATGAGACTCGTCCCATGTTACCTTTCAAAAAATGGGTACCTAAGCAAGATGCCACAGTTCCCATGGTAATTACAGCAGCTCCTGTATCATCCGTGGAGGAAAATATGAATATTGTTGCCTCGTCTACTCCACTCCCTACACTTCCCTCGATTGATGAAACTTTAGAGCCAGCATCTGTAGTGGAGGGCGATGAGGAGATGGTGGACTTTGAGAACACACCGGCTCGGGAAGGTATGGATATGCATATGGTGTATTATTTACCTACTGAGTTTCGTGCTGTAGATGAAGAAGGAGAGGTAGCACAGCTGGATTTTGGTCCCAAGAACGCCATATTTGAGAAACCAAGAGATCCGGTGAAGCATTTGAAGCCATTATATGTCAAGGGACATATCAATGGATCACCGGTCGCGAGGATGCTTGTTGATGGTGGTGCTGTAGTGAATCTTATGCCATATTCAGTCTTCAAGAAATTGAGATTAGATGAGAGTAACTTGATGAAGACCAATATGGTACTCAATGGGTTTGAAGGCAAAGAAAAGACAGAGGCCAAAGGTGTGATGAGTGTGGAACTCACAGTGGGAAGCAAGACTTTGGCCACCGCCTTCTTTATTGCTGAAGTGCAAGGTAATTACAATGTCATATTAGGCCGTGATTGGCTCCATGCCAACCAATGTGTGCCATCTACTTTTCACCAGTTCTTGATACAGTGGGTGGATGATGAAGTAGAGGTTGTCCATGCAGATAATTCAGCTTGCGTTGCTTTGGCTGATTCATTGGTAGATTGGCAACATCCCAATGCAACTTGCTTGATGGGGCATGACCTTTCAGAATTTGATTTTCTTAGTGCCACAAGAAACGGTTTCGTGCCCGTGTCTTTAAAGCCGATTGGTAGTAATCGGCTCCCAAATATGTAATTAATGGATCCCAATGAAGAGTGGTTACGGAAGAGACTTATAGAGTATCGGTCTAATGAGAACGATATGTATGCGTCATTAGAAGAAATAGATGGTATGGATAAGTTGGGACAAGGTTTTACATCGGCCGATCCATTGGAAGAAGTAGATATAGGAGATGGTTCAATTCCTAGGCCAACATTTGTAAACAAAAATCTGGAAGCCGATTATAAAGATGTACTAATCGGGTTGCTTAAAGAATATGTTGATTGCTTTGCATGGGAGTACCACGAGATGCCTGGCTTGAGCCGAGAGCTAGTTGAGCATCGTTTGCCTATTAAGGCTGGTTTTAGACCTCATAAACAACCGGCCCGAAAATTCAATCCAAGGATGTATGACCGGACCAAGGAAGAAATCGGTCGTTTGCTTAAAGCTAATTTTATTAAGCCTTGCAGGTATGCAGATTGGATTTCTAATATTGTGCCAGTAGAGAAGAAGGAGTCCAAAAAGTTGAGGGTGTGTGTTGATTTCAGAGATTTGAATAGAGCTACACCGAAAGATGAGTATCCTATGCCAATAGCCGATATGCTTATTAATGATGCCTCTGGACATAAAGTTATTAGCTTTCTTGATGGTAACGTGGGATACAATCAAATATTCATGGCTGAAGAAGATGCATTCAAAACAGCCTTTCGCTGCCCTGGTTTTGTTGGTTTATTTGAATGGACAGTGATGACTTTTGGCTTGAAAAATGCTGGTGCCACGTATCAAAGAGCTATGAATTTAATCTTTCATGATCTTCTCGGGGTCATACTTGATGTCTATATTGATGATATTGTTGTTAAATCGGACGATAATGAATCTCATTTAGCCGATTTATGTTTATCTCTTGAGAGGATGAGGAAGTATGGGCTCAAGATGAATCCTTTGAATTGTGCTTTTGGTGTATCAGCTGGTAAATTCTTGGGTTTTATTATACATGAACATGGTATAGAGATTGATCCCAAGAAGATAGAAGCTATCCAGAAAGTACAAGCTCCAACATGCAAAAAGGATGTGCAAAAATTTCTTGGGAAGATTAATTATTTGAGGCGATTCATAGTAAACTTGTCTGGGAAAGTTGAGGCATTTACCCCTATCCTTAGGTTAAAGAATGATGCCAATTTTACTTGGGGGGCAAAACAGCAAGATGCATTCGAAAATATCAAAGTAAGTTTGTCTACTCCTCCAGTTATGAGAGCACCAAAACGCGGAGAGCCTTTTAGGCTTTATATTGCTGCGGAGGAAGGCGTTGTTGGTGCTGTTTTGACACAAGAAACCGAAGGAAAGGAGTATGTGATCACTTATTTGAGTCGACGATTGTTGGACGCTGAGACAAGGTATACCTCTATTGAGAAATTGTGCCTATGCTTATATTATGCTTGCACTAAGTTAAGGCATTATTTATTGTCTAGTATGTGCATTATAGCTTGTCAAACCGATGTTATTAAATATATGTTGCATAGGCCAATTCTTAGCGGTAGGATTGGTAAATGGGCTTATGCGTTAATTGAATATGATTTGGCTTATGAGTCTTTAAAATCTATGAAAGGCCAAATTGTTGCTAATTTTATAGTTGAACATCAGATTGATAATAAGCATGATGTAGATATTAATTTTGTCACTCTAGTACCATGGAGGCTATACTTTGATGGTTCAGTTTGCGACAATGGCCAAGGGGTTGGTATTGTTTATGTGTCTCCTCATGGTACTGTTTTTGAAGCCTCATGTCGCTTAGAATATTTTTGCACAAATAATCAAGCCGAATATGAAGCTTTATTATTCGGGCTAGAACTTTTAACCGCTATAGGTGCAACACATATTGAGGCTTTTGGTGATTCGTTGCTAGTAATACAACAGATATCCAAGGTGTTCCAATGTCTCGATGGATCACTTAATATTTACCTTGATAAATGTCTAGATATAATTTCCACTTTGGATTACTTTAGCATTACTCATATATCTAGAGAAGACAATCGAATGCAAATGATTTAGCACAAAGCATCCGGATATCATGTTTATCGTGGTATTTTCATATATCTCATGAGCCGATGTTTATGCTTGCTAATATAAATAAGGCGAATTAAACCCATTGATTCGCCACTAATGAGGGATCTAGTGCGTGGGCATGAAGATTAGAGAAGACCCATTGTTGAATATTTGCAAGATCCTAGTAAGAGGAGATAGGGTTGTTCGGATGGCTTTCAAATATACATTGATAGATAATGATCTCTATCGTCGAACGGTTGATGGTATTCTTTTGAAATGCTTGGATGAAGATCAGGCAAGGGTTTCTATGGGAGAGGTACACGAAGGTATATGTGGTACTCATCAGTCGGCGCACAAAATGAAGTGGATCTTACGACGTGGAGGATTTTATTGGCCGACAATGATTAATGATTGCTTTAGGTATTATAAAGGATGTGAAGCTTGTCAAAAGTTTGGTGATATTCAGTTGGATCCTGCTGCTATGTTAAATCCTATTATCAAGCCATGGACATTTAGAGGTTGGGGACTAGATTTCATTGGTATGATCCATCCTTCTTCTTCGAAAGGGCATCGGTTCGTGTTGGTAGCTACTGATTATTTTACGAAGTGGTCTGAAGCGATACCTCTCAGAAATATGACCCATAAAGAGGTGATCAAGTTCATAACTGAGAACATTATACATAGATTCGATATTCCTCAAACATTGACTACAGATCAAGGCACATCATTTATGGCAAAGGAAGTAAAAGAGTTCGCCGAATCTTACAAGATAAAGATGCTTAGTTCATCTCCATATTATGCGCAAGCTAATGGACAAGCTGAGTCAAGCAATAATATTTTGATCAAGCTTATCAAGAAGAAGATTGAAGATCATCCAAGAAAGTGGCATGAAGTATTGTCCGAAGCTTTATGGGCGCATAGAATCTCAAGGCATGGTGCGACAAAGGTAACTCCGTATGAACTTGCGTATGGACAAGAAGCCGTTTTGCCAGTGGAGGTAAATCTGGCTGCTTTGAGATTTGCTAAGCAAATGACTTATCAGCAGTAGATTTCCATAACTTGATGATGGACAACATTGATGAAGTTGCCGATAAAAGTTTATTTGCTTTGAAAGAGATAGAGAAAGAAAAGTTACGGGTAGCAAGAGCTTACAATAAAAAGGTAAAGTTGAAGAGCTTCCAAGTTGGTGATTTGGTGTGGAAGGTGATTCTGCCGGTTGGTTCGAAAGACAGAAAGTTTGGTAAGTGGTCTCCGAGCTGGGAGGGTCCTTTCAAGGTTGCGAGAGTAGTTCCCGGGAATTCATATTTAGTGGAATTTATGAGAGGGAATTTACTGCGTCGGGCTCTCAATGGAAGATATCTAAAGAAATTCTACCCGAGTGTGTGGCAAGAAGCTTGAGCACACATATGGCCAATATGTAATTATCTCCCTTAGCTTATATGGCCGGTACATAGTTATCGCCCTAAGAACAAATGGCCGATGGAGTGTTGACATTGTCCTTAGAATAAAAATGATGCAAGTTATTTTCTGGCACGCAAGCTCTGCCAGAAAACAGGGGGGCATGTGTTGTCACTCATTTTGGGCTCGTAGCTAATCAAGGCAAATGGCGAGAGAAACGCACTCGGAAAGGTCCACTACGAGGAATATTGATCATAAAAAAGACACCATATCAAGTCAAGCCATGATCAGGCTTAATAGCCGATTTGTTGGAATTATTCCCTAGAGGCAATAATAAAGATGTTATTATTATAATTCTTGTTCATGATAAAGTTTATATTCCATGCTAGAATTGTATTAAGCGGAAACTTTAATACTTGTGTGGTTTGTGAACAACACCGTGTCCCTAGTACGCCTCTATGGACTAGCTCATTGATTAATAATGGTTAAGGTTTCCTAACCATAGACATGAGTTATCGATTAATAATGAGATCACATCATTGGGAGAATGATATGATGGACAGACCCAAACTAAGCAAAGCAATTAGATCGTGTCATAGTGTTCATCTTTGCGAAGCTTTTCTTATGTCAAATATTGTATTCCTTAGACCATGAGATAATACAATTCCCTGGTATCGGAAGAAAGCTTTGAGGTCATCAAACATCATCCTATGAGAGGGTGATCATAAAGGTGTCTCTCAGGTGATCGGAAAGTACCTGTTGGGTTGTATGTATCGAGATGGGATTTGTCCCTCCCAAGTCGGAGAGATATACTTCGGGCCCACTCGGTAATCGATATCAACACCGCTTGCAAGCATGTGGTTAAGGAGTTAATCACAAAGTGATATCGGATTACGGAACGAGTAAAGTACTTGCTGTGAACGAGATTGAACTAGGTATGACGGTACCGACGATCAAATCTCGGGCAAGTAAAATATCGCGAGACGAAGGGAATATATATATATATATATATGGGATTGATTGAATCCTGGCATCGTGGTTCATCCGATATGATCATCGATGAATGTGTGGGAGTCAATATGGGTTTCCAGACCCCGCTGTTGATTATTGATAGAAGATCATGTCTGCATATTCTTGAACCCGAAGGGTCACACACTTAACGTGTCTCGACGCTAGGATAGATTGGATAATTGGTTTATGAGTTTTTGTTCGAAGTCTCGGATGAGATCCGAGACATCACGAGAGGTTCCGGAGTGGTCCGGAGAATAAGATTCATATAAGGCAGTGCAGTTTTTGGAGTTCGGAATTGTTCCGGGTTAATCGGTATTGTACTGGAAGCTTCTAGAACCTTCTGGAAGGGGACCAACGTGGCTCCACCTTCCGGGAGGGGGCATGGGACTATGAGGGAGTGCCCCGGCCGCATTGGTCCAGGGGCACAAGGCCCCATAGGGCCCAGCCGGCCAAGAAGGGATAAACCCTAATTGGACCTTCTAGAAGGGGGGGTTTCCTTGCCCCCCACTCCTCCCTCCTTTGGCCGTCGGCCTAGGGCTTGGGGGAGGGGTTAGGGCAGGCGCCCACCCCTCTATATATAGAGGGCTGGGGCGCACCACCCCCACACCTCCTCCTCAACCCTAGCCGCCCTGCTGCCCTCCTCTCTCTCTCCCTCCAAACTGCGCGTAGGCGAAGCCCTGCTGCAGAAACTCTCCACCACTTGCACCACGCCGTCGTGCTGTAGATCCAATCCGTCTCTCCACCATACTTGCTGGACCGAGGAAGGAGGAGACGTCGAGGTGCTGCACGTGTGCATCTCACGGAGGCATCGCCACTTGTGGTGCTAGATCGGATCGGATCGCGAGGAGGAGAAGCGAGTACGACTACATCACCCATGTTCCGATTTAACGTTCACTGCGTAATCTTCAAGGGTATGAAGATCTAATACAATCTATCTCGTTGTTTGCATCTCCTAGATTATATCTTGGCTTCCCACTGTTCGCATCCGTAGAAAATTTTGATTTACTATGCCACGAAACCCTTCAGTGGTATCAGAGCTAGATCTATGCGTAGATGTATTTCACGAGTAGAACGCAACATGGTTGTTGCGGGCATTGATGTTTTCTGTTGCAAGCCTCTTGTTTGTGTTCTTCTTATGACGCGGGATAGTGATATTGAAGCGGTCCAGGCCAACCTTACGCGACGTCGTTCGCGAGACCGGCTCCGCACTTTACGTGTGGCTTGTTCCACACATGCGGCTGGTGGATGCAGTTTCTCTCACTATAGTTGTCATGGGATTAACACCGAGTTTGGCAACCATAATATCACCGTGGCTTTCCGTAGGTAAGAATCGTTCTTAGCATCTACTCCCATAATCCACGTAAAACATGCAACAACAAAGTAGAGGCGTCTAACTTGTTTTTGCAGGAGTGTTTTCTCGTGATATGGTATGGCCCAAGATGTGATGTGTATAATGTATGCAATGATCATGTTTTGTAATGTTTCACGACTTGCATGTCGATGAGTACACAACCCAGGAGCCATATGGTTGTCTTTATAATTGTGTACCTGTGTGTCAACTTCTTATACGTCATGTAATAGTTTCACTTTATCGCTAAGTAGTTAGCAATAGTTGTAGTTGCTATTCGTGGTGGAGGCAATCATGGTGGAGTGATGGAGATCATGCCGACACGCACAAGATGGAGATCATTGCGCGAAGATTGGCTATACCATGTCACATAAAGTTATATGCATGTGATGTTTATCCTTTTATGTATCTTATTATGCTTAGATCGTGACGGTAGCATTATAAGATGATTCCTCACTTAAAGATCAAGATAAAAACTGTGTTCTCCCCATGTATGCACCGTTGCGAAAGTTCGTCGTGTCCAAGCATCACGTGATGATCGGGTGCTATAGACTCTATGCTCACATACAACGGGTGCAAGCCAGTTTTGCACACGCAGAAATACTTGGGTCTAACTTGAAGAGCCTAGCATGTACAGACATGGCCTCAGAACACATGAACCGAAAGGTTAAGCATGAGTCATATGAATGATATGATCGACACTTTGTTGTCCACCATTGAAGCCACATCTCTTCTCGTGATGATCGGATTAGGTGTGGTGAATTTGGATCGTGTTCACTAAACAACTTGAGGGATGTTGAATTTAGTGGGAGTTCATCTAGTAATTTGATTAAGTTGAACTATTTATCATGAACATAGTCTAAATTGTACTTGCAAATACTGTAGATCAAATAGCTAAGTCCAACTTCAACTTCAACGTTTTTGCTGAGAAAGAAAAGCTTAAGAACAATGGGTCTAACTTCACCAACTGGTTCCGCAATCTGAGAATCATTCTCTCTGGCGGTCAAAAGGACTATGTCCTTGAGAATGCGTTAGGTGACGCTGCCATCAAGGCTTACCGGGGTGATGAGAAAGCTGTCTATCGGCGCAAAGATGATTATGGTGTGATTAAGAGCACCATGTTGTTTGATATGGAATCGGACCTTCAAAATCGCTTTTGAAGACTATCCGTGCCCTTTGAGATTCTCGAGGAGCCGAAAACCATGTTTCAGACTCAGCCCGCTCGAGATATGAGATCTACGAGAAATTCTTTAACCGCAAGATGGAGGAAGGGAGTTCCGTTAGTGAGCACGCCATTAAGATGTCGGGCTACACTCAACGCCTTGAGCAATCGGACTGCAAGATTCCGAGGAGCTCAAGATTGTGGTTCTGCAATCACTCCCTCCCAGCTACAAAAGTTTTGTAGTGACTCATAATCAGATTGGTTCCACTGATACGATCACCGAGCTCTTCGCAAAGCTGAAGGCTGTGGAGGTGGACATCAAAAAGGATAATCATGTGTTGATGGTCAACAAGCCCCCCACCTTCAAGAAAGGTAAGGGTGCAAAGAAGCCCTTCAAGAAAGGCGGCGGCAAGCGCGTTGCCCCTGCTGAGAAGAAGCTCAAGTCTAGGCCCAAGCCGGACACTGAGTGCTTCTATTGCAAGGACAAGGGTCACTGGAAGCGCAACTGTCCGAAGTACTTAGCAGACAAGAAGGCTGGCACCATCAAAGGTATATTTGATATACATGTTATTGATGTTTTCCTTACTAGCCCTCGTTGTAGTGCCTGGGTATTTGATACTAGTTTAGTTGCTAATATTTGTAACTCAAAACAGGAGCTACAGAATAGACGGCGGCTTGCGAGGGATGAGGTGACGATGCGCGTTGGCAACATATCAAGAGTTGATGTGATGGCCGTCGGCACACTCTCCTTAGTTTTACCTTCGGGATTGGTTTTAAACCTTAATAAATGTTATTATGTGTCTGCGTTGAGCATGAACATTATTTCTGGATCGTGTTTATTGCAAGACGGTTATTCATTTAAATCAGAGAATAATGGTTATTCTATTTATATGAGTAACATCTTTTATGGTCATGCACATTGTGAATGGTTTATTTCTTACGAATCTAAAGGGATGAAACACACATCCATAACATTGAGGCTAAGAGATGCAAAGTAGATAGTGATAATACTACTTATTTGTGGCACTGTCGTCTAGGTCATATTGGTGTAAAGCGCATGAAGAAACTCCATTCTGATGGACTTTTGGAGTCTCTTGATTTTATGAATCATTTGACACATGCGAACCATGCCTCATGGGAAAGATGATCAAAACCCCGTTCTCCGGAATGATGGAACAAGCAACGGCTTGTTGGAAATCATACATACCGATGTATGCGGACCGATGAGTGTTTCGACGTGCGGTGGATATCGCTATTTTCTCTTACTGATTTGCCGTTATCATTTTGGGGTTATGCATTAGAAACCACTGCATTCACTTTAAATAGGGCACCATCTAAATCCGTTGAGACAACACCGTATGAACTGTGGTTTGGTGCTAAACCTAAGTTGTCGTTTCTTAAAGTTTGGGGATGCAAGCTTACCAAGAAGTTGATGCCGACAAGCTCGAACCCAAAGCGGAGAAATGCGTCTTCATAGGATACCCTAAGGAAACTATTGGGTATACTTTCTATCACAGAACCGAAGGCAAAGTGTTTGTCGCAAAGAACGTTTCCTTTCTTGAGAAGGAGTTTCTCTCGAAAGAAGTGAGTGGGAGGAAAGTAGAGCTAGACGAGGTTGTTGAACCTTCTCTTGAATTGGAGAGTAGCGCAGTGTGGCATCCCGCAAAACCACTACTAGAAAATCGCGTTGTTTTTGTGCATTGCATCATCATGACCGCATGCTCATGTCATCATGCCACATTGCATCTGAGCATCGTCATCGTCTTGCATCTGTTCGCATAAAACTAATTTGCAGAAAAACCGGTTCATGTTTTCTAAACGCCCGTCCTTTATTCAAACGCCAAACCCGGGTCACCGGATTATTTTGTTTTGCCCGCTATCGGTTTGCAAACGGTGTTATTTAAACAAATAAAAGATTATATTATTTTAGTGGGGCAGTCGAATGGGCCGAATGACCCGAACGACCACCCCAGAAAGTTAAATCGGCCCACCTAATCGGCCCCCTCTAAATCCTAGAGCTACCCAACCTATTCTACCCTCACCCCTCTCCACATCACCCCGACCACTCCCCTCGTGACACCTCACCTCCTCCCCCTTCCTTGCCCACTCACACGCTGCCACCTAGTCTAACCCACCCCCACCAGCACACACACACAACACAGCCCCACCCCCACAGCTGTCACACACGCACTACACGCACGCAGTTCCCACCCCCGGTCCACCCGCTGCCACCCTGGGCAGGGCCCCACCGCCACCTGCCGCTCCCTCTCTCTCCCCAAATCCCTCTCCCTCAACCGCCTGACGACACCCTTCCCAACCTCCCGCCTCCCCACTGGCCAAGGCCGCCTTCCGCCTTTCCCTCAAAGGCGCCCGGCCAGCATCCCAGTGCCCGCCTCCTCTCCCTCCTCCCAGCCGCGTGCTGCCCGGACCCTGCCTCAAGACCCCGAGCCGCGCCCGCGCCTCTCCAGCCTCACCGCCAGCTCTCTCCGCGCCGCCCACTCGCCTGGCCCGTCCCATCGCGCTGCCTGTCGCCACCTTCTCCTCCCTTCCTCGCGCCCGCCGCCAGAGCCCGCCCGCCACCGCCTCCCACTCACCACCGCTCCGCCGCCAGGCTCGCCTCGCCGCCTGCTCACCCGCCGCCTTCCTCCTTCGTCCCAGCGCCGGGCCTGCCTGTCCCGCCGCCCGCCAGCAGCCTCGGCCGTCGCCGGCGAGCCGCCTGCCGCGCTTACCCAACCGCCGCGCCTCGCGTCCCTCCCCGTCCGGTCGTTGCCGCCGCCGCTCGAGCTCTGCCCGAGTGCCTCCTTCGCTCCCGCCGGGCTTGCCTGGACCCCACGCCGCACCATCGCGAGCCGCCGCTCGCCCCTTCGCCACCGGATGCAGCAAGCTCGCCGTCGAGCTGCCTTGGCGCCTGGTCCGGCAAGCCTCGTCCTCATGCCCGCCACCAGCTCGCCCGTCTCGTCAGCCCGCCCCGTTCTCCCGCCGAGCCGGATCGGCCTACTCTGTGAACGCCATGACGCCACCCCTGATCCTCGTCGCGCTGCCGCCGGCGCTCATGGCGTGCTTAGTGTACCAGAGCAACCCACCGCCTCGCCCTGCAGGTCCACCATCGGGACCCCTGTTTGCTGGTGCTCGTTGTCTTACACCGAACAAGGTCACCCTTGTTGTTCTCAACAAGTTCGGCCTGCGACCACCATTACCGAAACCAAGTACACCGATAATTGAAGCCAGAACGCCAAGGCCTACGTCACCGAACCCACGGGGCCTTCCACACGGAGCGGCGATGCATGGCTTTGAGAAGGCCGACATCGGTCGTCGGAACCCCAAGATCATCAACGGAATCCGAGCTCGACACCGGCAAACTAAGAGGGCACCACAAGACCGTCGACAAGAAACCGCGAACCGAACCGAGAGCTCTTACGAAACCACAAGGCCTTTGGGGTGGAACCGACAAGTTCTACATCACGGAGCACCAAGGAACCCTTCATGGATCCAAGACGACCGACACGCCAAGATCTACCCTCGAACGCCAAGACCGAACCGAGGACGCAAAGATCGCCACGAACGACAAGCCCTTCACCCGAAGCCAAGACCGACCCGACTTGAGGACCCGACAAGACCTTCGCGACGACAAGAACGGCATCGACCGGAAGAACCCGACGCCGACATCGACCCAAGTCCGCACCGGACGCCAAGAATTACCCCCGATATCCGAGAACGATTCCGGAGTCCGAGAACGTTTCCGTCGAACCCTGAACCCCAGATCCGGGCCCCGAGACCGAACCCCGAACCCCGGAACCTCAAGTTCGTCGAGACCCCTCAATATGTGAACCCCTTCCCGAAACCCTATTTTATAATATAATACAATTGTTGCATATTAAATCATTCATCTCGCATGCATATCATGAGGTTTGGGGGGCCTTATGCCGATTCACCTAATAATTAAATATGGGGCCCTTATGCGGGCAAATCTAGTCTCATATTGGCCTCATTTAAACTTGTGTAGCGAACCGGTGATATATTTTGTCTTGTTAAAACAACATTTAAATTGCGGGGTAGATAAATAACATGAACCACCTAATTAAATGTCGGGACCCCGGTTCCACTTAATATGACCTAATTGCATCGCACCTTTGCCATGTCATGCATCATACATGCATCATGCCGATCTTCTGCCGTTGTATTAAATATTGCATCCGGTGTTTCTTCTAGTGTTTTCGTTCTTCGCGGATAAGGCCGTTGAGTTGATGTGAGCTTCGCCCCGATCTTCGGTGGAACCTTCGGCAATGCTTTCAGGCGAGCATCTCCCCCTTTCTACCTATCTTACTTTTATAGTATTTATTCCCTCATGTTGATCTATTGCTATCTGTGTTGCGATGCTCTAGTTTTCGTACCCGTGATATCCCCTTGCAGCCTTATATTGCCTTGGACACATCCTATTACTTGTTGTTTGGTAGATAGTTGGACTTGCGCGTCGTAGCCGCTTGCTCAAGTGCTGTTGCGTGTCGTTCAGTGCCACAGTTGTTGATGTATTGCCGCCTGTTGATGTTGGAGACGATCATAGCTTTACTTACCGTTCACTTTAAATTCCTGTTTAACAACTAAAATTGAAGTAAGCAGAGGCATCGGTGGGTGATAGATAATATTTGGTTTCCGAACGCCCACTTGTGTCCCGTAGGACCCTGAGTACTTGATACCCGTTCCTTGATTTATCGCGCTATCCACATCCGGGAGGTATATGGGACCCCCCTGAGCCAGAGCTTGATTCGCCTTATTTCTTGGGGCCACAAACTAGTTTGAGGTTTTATTTACTATCCTGTACTTATGCCATGCTACTTATGTATTTAAATTGTGCGATAGCACCTGCATCGTTTAGGTAAGCGGAGTGATTACGCTGCATCGACACCCCGAGTTTCGGGTGTTCCGCCATGCGACCATTGTCGCAAACCTTGAGTCCGTCTCGAGCTTGCTTACTTGCTATGGTGTACTCCAAGGTGGCCCTGAAATATTTCAATCTGTGATTGTTCATCGTGAAAGCCTCGTTGGGTTTTGATTTGGTTTTTCCGAGGTTGATCGGCGTGTGTTGCTATTGGTGCACCGCCGGTAAAACTTTCTGAAAGCCGTGTCCGCGGATATGGACGACTTGGAGCACAGTATCTCAACCATAGACAAGCATAACTAAAGTTTATTGCTATAAATTTGACTTTATAATGACTAGTAATCAGCTTCACTATAATGGAATGGCTAATAAGACTGCCCACAATTGCTTGTTTGGATTGTCGCTTGCGACCATTGTACCTGACTAGTAAGTATGGCAACTACAACGGAATGGCTGAATAAAAGTACCAACAACTGCTGGGTTCTTGGGTTATCTCATGCTAATTGTATCTGATTAGTAAGTGCTGCAACTATAACAGAATGGTTAACTAAAAGTGCCCACTGCTTATTTTATCAGGATGACTATCTAAACCTGACTAGTAATTGCTGCAACGATAACCGAATAAATAAAACTGCCAACTGTGTGAGTTCCTCGGTTGACTTCATCGTTTGGTCTCGAGGGGGAAACACCAGGATGGGTTTGTTTGGTGTTAGCTTCAGGTTGGGTCCGGATAGGTCTATCTTACCCCTCTCTGACTGTCGCCAGTTGTATCGAGTCTCTATAGGTTGTTTAGTGCATCTTTGCCGCCGCTTGATCCACCATACCTATGTAGGCGAGGACCGAATTCTAGCCTCTCCGTAATCGCCTCGATCGACGCCCTCTTTTCCTTTGCCCTTTGTCGGCACCTTTTGTTTAAGCAGTTTTGAGATCGACGTCGTTAGCAGGGTTACCCTTCCGCTTGGGCAGGTGGTTATGGACGTCATTGGTTATTCTTCAGGGCTCTTAGCCCCATTTGCATCTTGTCCGTAGTCGGACGCCCCCTCTTTTCAAGGTGATTTGGATCTTTGTACATTATATCTGTATTCTTGACTCTTTGAGTCGCTGTTGTGTATATATCTGTTCTGTGGGTCCCATCGAGGACTGTTGTGTAATGTTATTACTTCGTTTTCCACCCGCACGAAAGTGCCTGGTGGGCACCTTTGAATCGTTTCTATGCGGGTTTGGCGAGTTTTGCTAAAACTTGCATAGGTCCGATTCTGAGGGTGTTACACGCAGCACCTGAAATTGTTCCAGTGCCGCCTGCACCAACAATAGAGGAAGCTAATGACAAGGATCATGAAGCTTCGGACGATCTTGCCATCGAAGGCCGCAGTCGACAAGGTCGCGTGCCCTCCCGAGTGGTACGGCAACTGTCTTGATTGTCTTGTTAGTAGAAGACAGTGAACCTACGAACTATGAGGAAGCGATGATGAGCCCAGACTCTGAGAAATGGCTAGAAGCCATGAAATCCGAATTGGGATCCATGAGCGAAAACCAAGTATGGACTTTGGTGGACCCTCCTAGCGACCGAAAGGCCGATGAGACTTTCTCTCCTGTAGCGATGTTTAAGTCCATTCGGATTTTATTAGCTATTGCCGCGTTTCATGATTATGAAATATGGCAGATGGATGTCAAGACTGCGTTCCTCAATGGCAACATTGATGAAGAGTTGTATATGATGCAACCCGAAGGTTTTGTCGATCCTAAGGATGCTGATAAAGTATGCAAACTTCAGCGTTCCATTTATGGACTGAAGCAAGCATCTCGGAGTTGGAACCTTCGTTTTGATCAAGTGATCAAGAGCTTTGGATTTATTCCAAATTGCTACGAGGCTTGCATCTACAAGAAAGTGAATAGGAGCTCGGTGACATTTCTGGTACTATATGTGGATGACATATTGATTATTGGAAATGACATTAACATGCTTAACGATGTGAAGAGTTATTTGAACAAGTGTTTTTCAATGAAAGACCTAGGTGAAGCTGCTTATATATTGGGCATCAAAATCTATAGAGATAGACAAAGACGCCTGATAGCTTTAAGCCGTAGTACATACCTAGACAAAGTTCGAAAATGTTCGTAATGGATAAGGCAAAGAAAGGTTCGATGCCTATGTTGTCGTAAGATATTGAGCAAGGCTCGGTGTCCATTATGGTAAATGATAGGAAGCTATGAGCAAAGTGCCTTATGCCTCGCCATAGGTTCTATCATGTATGCCATGTGTACTAGACCGTATGTGTCCAATGCTCTTAGTTTGACGAAAGGTATCAAAGTGATCCAGAGGAACATCGACAGCCGTGAAGAACATCCTAAAGTACCTAAATAGGACTAAAGAAATGTTCTTAGTCTATGGGGTGATGAACATTCGTCAGAAATGGTTACGTCGACGCTAGTTTCGACACCGACAAGGATGATTCTAAATCTCGCATGTGATACGTGTATATTTTGAATGGAGGAGTGAGTCGGAGAAGCCAAGCAAAGCGTGATCGTGGGATCTACATGAGAAGCGATACATAGCTGCTGCAGAAGTGTCAAGTGAAGGAGTTTGGATCAGAACTTCATCATCGAGCTTGGCGTGGTTCCAAGTGCATTGGACCCACTTGAGATATTGTGACAACATCGCCATAGCACTCGCTAAGGAACCAAGATATCATCCAAAGACCAAGCATATCAACCGCAAGTTTCATATAATCCGAGATTATATAGCAGATGGAGATCTGAAGATTAGCAAAGTACATACAGATCTGAATGTCGCAGATCCATTGACTAAACCTCTTCCACATGTAAAACATGATCAGCACCTTAGTGCCATGGGTGTGAGATTGTTGCCAAATGTAAACTAGATTATTGACTCTAGTTCAAGTGGGAGACTGTTGGAATTATGCCCTAGAGGCAATAATAAAGATGTTATTATTATAATTCTTGTTCATGATAAAGTTTATATTCCATGCTAGAATTGTATTAAGCGGAAACTTTAATACTTGTGTGGTTTGTGAACAACACCGTGTCCCTAGTACGCCTCTATGGACTAGCTCATTGATTAATGATGGTTAAGGTTTCCTAACCATAGACATGAGTTGTCGATTAATAATGAGATCACATCATTGGGAGAATGATAAGATGGACATACCCAAACTAAGAAAAGCAATTAGATCGTGTCATAGTGTTCATCTTTGCGAAGCTTTTCTTATGTCAAATATTGTATTCCTTAGACCATGAGATAATACAATTCCCTGGTATCGGAAGAAAGCTTTGAGGTCATCAAACGTCATCCTATGAGAGGGTGATCATAAAGGTGTCTCTCAGGTGATCGGAAAGTACCTGTTGGGTTGTATGTATCGAGATGGGATTTGTCCCTCCCAAGTCGGAGAGATATACTTCGGGCCCACTCGGTAATCGATATCAACACCGCTTGCAAGCATGTCGTTAAGGAGTTAATCACAAAGTGATATCGGATTACGGAATGAGTAAAGTACTTCCGAACGAGATTGAACTAGGTATGACGATGCATCGACGATCAAATCTCGGCAAGTAAAATATCGCGAGACGAAGGGAATATATATGTGGGATTGATTGAATCCTGGCATCATGGTTCATCCGATATGATCATCGATGAATGTGGGAGTCAATATGGGTTTCTGACCCGCTGATTATTGATAGAAGATCATGTCTGCATATTCTCGAACCCGAAGGGTCACACACAACATGTCTCGACGCTAGGATAGATTTGATAATTGGTTTATGAGTTTTTGTTTGGAGTCTCGGATGGGATCCGAGACATCACGAGAGGTTCCGGAGTGGTCCGGAGAACAAGATTCATATAAGGCAGTGCAGTTTTTGGAGTTCGGAATTGTTCCGGGTTAATCGATATTGTACCGGAAGCTTCTAGAACCTTCCGGAAGGGGACCAACGTGGCCCCACCTTCCGGGAGGGGGCATGGGCCTATGAGGGAGTGCCCTGGCCGCATTGGGCCAGGGGCACAAGGCCCCATAGGGCCCAGCCAACCAAGAAGGGATAAACCCTAATTGGACCTTCTAGAAGGGGGGGTTCCTTGCCCCCCACTCCTCCCTCCTTTGGCCGCCGGCCTAGGGCTTGGGGGAGGGGTTAGGGCAGGCGCCCACCCCTCTATATATAGAGGGCTGGGGCGCACCACCCCCCACACCTCCTCCTCAACCCTAGCCGCCCTGCTGCCCTTCTCTCTCTCCTCTCCATCGCCAGGCGAAGCCCTGCTGCAGAAACTCTCCACCACTTGCACCACGCCGTCATGCTGTAGATCCAATCCGTCTCTCCACCATACTTGCTGGACCGAGGAAGGAGGAGACGTCGAGGTTCTGCACGTGTGCATCTCACGGAGGCATCACCACTTGTGGTGCTAGATCGGATCGGATCGCGAGGAGGAGAAGCGAGTACGACTACATCACCCACGCCCGAACGTTCCTGCAGGTAATCTTCAAGGGTATGAAGATCTAATCCAATCTCTCTCGTTGTTTGCATCTCCTAGATTATATCTTGGCTTCCCACTGTTCGCATCCGTAGAAAATTTTGATTTACTATGCCGCGAAACCCTTCACGATTATGATAGTGTTTAGAGAAGATTTGTAGAGTGATATATGGAGGCTTCAACTATGACTCCTTCAAGATGAACTCAAATGAAAAAGTTCAAAACACGAAAGTTGTGCGTCTCGTCGAAACAATCAACTTTGTTTTTTGAATCATTTCAATACGAGTTAGTATCCGAAAGTTAGAGTCAAAATACTAACAAAGACTAAATTGGCATGGACAGAACCGGGTTGTCGCCGGACCACAGACCTTGTCTCACCTTTGGCGTGGACGAAAGTGCAAAATTCGTCTGAAAACCGCTAGACTAACGCATCTGCTTACGAACAAGATTGAGCGGTCAAGATCAACTCGGATGAAAAAGTCATAAAATGAAAATTGTTCAGTTTTTCGAGACGAACAACTTTTCTTTTGGATTCATCTTCATCCGAGCAAGTATACGACCTCCAGATTCAAAATACAGCCGGATTGAGTTAAATTCGTTCGGTCGCAATCCGACTTTGATACGAAAACAAGAGGAGAAGGCAATGAAGATCAGGTCATATGAAAAAGTGCAAAACATAAAAGTTCTTCGTATTTTCGAGACGAACAACTTTGCTTTTTATGACATTTTGATCTGAGCTCGTTTACTATCTCGGAAGTGGTCCAGAAGGTACAGGCAAGTTTTTGACCGAACAGTTATGCAAATTTCGAGTTTACTTGTTCGAGTTGGACCCCAACTAGGGTTTTGGACGTGGATCCAGCCTTCTTTCTTGCACGAAAAGTCCAGCCGCTCCTTATATACACGAGGGGTGACGGCCGATTGAAAGACAACACACAATCGCAATAACCAATCTACAAACCTCTACTTTTTCTCTCCCGTCCTGGTTTTCTGCTCATCGTTCATCGACGTTCTTCATGTTGGAGAGTTTCGATCCACGAGGTCCTAGGGGCGGGCGAATCGACCTAGGGCAGCCCATCACCGCCGTGCATCCAGACGGGGTCTCTCCCGGGCGCGTGGGGTTTCAGGTGCTGAAAAGATCTCGCCGGCTGTCTTGCGTATCGCGCTTCCGGCGAGGCTCCTCCGGCGACGTGTCTTGTGTATCACGCTCGACGCCGGAGGTACACGTGACGTGTTCGTGTGCGAACAGATCCCTAGGGAGTCCAGCACTACAAGAAACAGGTCAGACGCCGACTGATAGACCCCGTCGGCGTAGCCACTGGTTGCCGTCGGCGTAGGCTCATAGAGGATGGCGTCAGCGTAGAGGATGTGTGGCCCACATCACGCGGTTGACGGCCGTTTGCCCGGGCGGCAGCTACGCCTATGGCACTGCCGTCGGCCTAGTGGGTTTGGCTGTAGCTCCGTCGACGACATTATCTTTTTTCAAAAAAAATTGAAGTTTTTTTCAATTTTTTTTATTTTGTTTTGAATTATTAATCTCACAAGCATTTTTTTGAATTGTTTAACTCGTTAATCTCACAAGCATTTTTTAAATGTAAGTATGACTAATTTTCGGTTAAATTATACTCATGGTCAAAATTCTCGATCGGTCACTCATCCTTGCACTACTCCATCCCACCATGCTTAATTTCTCTGTTTCTTCCGAATGAGCTTCCAATAAGAAAATTAGACCTTACTCATAATATTACCATATCAATCCTATTAACCCTTAGAAGATGGTATCACACGCCTTTATTTTCAAAATTTCAAACAATTATTTAAGTAAACAACAATGAATAAGTAATAATAATCTTGAATTCAAATAAAAATAAAATAAAATAAAATTTATTTATTTTGCATTTTTCCATTTAATATTGAATAATTCATATCTACAAATCCATAATCATAATTCGACAAATAATATATCCAGATCGATCAAAAAAATGAAAGAGGAATCCAAATATGACATCTCTATCATCTATTTAATTATGTATAATATCTTTTTAACACTAGACCAACCGAAACTATGCCAGGATTCATAAAACACCCCTTTTTTGCACTCATAAAAAGAAAATGGCTTTTTAGTGCGACGAAAAGAAAAAATTGAAGTGGATCTCTAATGAAATAGCATGCTGTGAGTCTAAAAATTATTTTGCAAAACATCATGAGCATCAGATAATGTACTTGTAATTCAATCGGACCCACTTCCTATAGATTCGGCATGGATTTATCTTTTTCACCAGGGGTGGACGGAAAGATTTGAGCTCTCTCTCGGTTGAGAAATTATCCATGTAAGGCGGTCTAATATTTTTTAAAAATAGAGTGGTACCATTTTTAATTAGCCATTTGGTGGTTGCTTCATAAAACGCCCTATTTTGGATGCTCGGAAAATGGAAAATAGCTTTTCCGTGCGACAAAAAGGAAACTTACTTCTGCAACATTGTTCGCTATCTCATGATGCACATGCATGCAAAATATGGAAACATTATCGCAAACTATATTATGATTCTAGTCATAACATTGGTCATTTGACCTGAAAGCCAGGAAACCTCGATTGAGATAGATCATTTTGTGAAGTTTTTTTGAGACACAATCAATATACCAAGTTTGATATTTTTCCTTGCAACTATGTCATATAATATGACACCACGCAAAGATTTTGCATTGTTTCGATTGTTTTTAAATTGTTTATGCTCGTTTCAAACTATCGTCAAGCTTTCTAAAACGATGGGCATCAAGATTCTTAGCTCGGAGCTAAGCCTCGCTAAACTTGCATTGGATCTCCAATATAGCATATTGTGAGTCTAAAAATGATTTTTGCAAATTTAGATATATAGATCTTATTTTTTCGCAAATTTTGATATATAATATATATTTTTTAAAATTAAAATGATTTAGTTGTGATTTTTATAAGATTAATATGGCAAAAAGGAAAAATGGCTACACCACCGGCAATGCACGGACTTGACGCCATCGCATCGCCGTCACGGCTAATCACCTACGCCGACAGCCCGGTCTACGCCAACGGCTGTCGTCGGTCTATCCATTCTACGCTGACGGCAAGGCTTGGCCGACGGCCGCGTTACCCAGTTGCCGAGCCTGTCCACCTACGCCGACGGCCCTGACTTTTTGCCATCGGCATAAAATTAGACCGTCGGCGTATGACTTTATTCCTGTAGTACAGGATGTTACCGATTGCATGCATGTCAGGCCCACTGATGAAGCCATCGTTGATGGTTTCAGAACTCATTGATCATCACCATCGTAACATGGCGATCACTCTAGAATGTTGTTTTTGTCACGCATCTGACGATGACTGGCGGCATTCACTACTGGACTGTGCGTGCTATGGCTCGCAGCGTCTGGGTTCTTCAAGATGAGGATCTGATCGAGCATATTTTGATCTCGCAATGTAGTAATGCAAAGGAATGGATATTTTCTCATTAATTGACTTGTTATCACATGTTCAGTTTGTTCAAACGGTGATCACACGCAAAGCCACTCATGAGGAGATCTTTCGGAGCCCTTTTTCAATATCCAAATGTGTTGATAAACTTGTCGGCGAGTTGAATATTATCGCTTCACCGAATCGGGTTAGGGCTCTGGTGATTATGACGAGGCCCCACTGCTCCGAGATGGATCCCGCAGGGAGAATCAGTGTTGATGCAACTATGTCTCGTTCAGGTAATCAAGGAGCTGCGGCGCATATCTGTTAGAATTATGATGGTTCATATCTTGGTTCTTCATCACTTGCTTCTGCTGGTATCCCGGATCCAGCAACTTTGGAGCCGATTGCGTGTCGGGATGGAATTGCTTTTTTTGGAAAAGAAGAAGGAAGGAATTGCTTTGGCTGCTGATCTTCGGGTAACCAAGGCTGTGCTCTCCTCAGAGTGTTTGGAAGTCATCAATCAATTATTAAAAGAGGGATTGCTTGCCAAGATAAGCTCCATTTCTTAGCGAAATACTAAAACTAGATGTATAGATTTTCTTGATTTCCACTTTATCCATGAATGTAGAGCATAAAATATTCCTGGTCAAGGCTTAGAGCATCTCCACTCACGTTCCCCAGGACACCAAACCCAGGACAATTTTTTGGTAAGGACACCGAAAATTGGCCCAGTCGCGTTCTCAGAATCCCGGTTTCGTCGGGATTTGGGCCAACTTTGGTCTGGATTTCCCAGGCCATTCCCAGGATCACGGGAACGCCCTGGAAAGGCCGGACGAAGCGAATTCAGCGGAAAAAAAATCCGGCAAGTGGACCCGCCCGGTCAGCCTATATTCGCCATATGCATCCAAAGTTTGCCCAAAGTTCGCCATATTCGCCCAAAGTTCGCCCATATTCGCTCAAAGTTTGTCCATATTCATCCAAAGTTCATCCATATTCGCCCAAAAGTTCGCCCATATTCGTCCAAACCCGCTTATTTTCTCCATATTCGCCCAAAACCTCTTATATTCGCCTGTATTGCCAAAGTTCACCCATATTCACCCAAAGTTCGCCCAAATTTGCCCAAAACCGCCTATATTCGTCAAAAGTTTGCCAAATTTTGTATTTTAGCCAAACGCGGGAACTCGGCCTGGGAATGCGAGTGATAAACTTGGCGTGTCTATACCGAAAACTAGTTTCGGCCGGACCAAAATACGTCCGGATTTCGGTCTGAAAACGGCCAACCAGTGGGGATGCTCTTAGCTCGTAGATATCTAGATTTGCTGCGAGGGCGCCGTTTGTGGCTCCTTCAATCTCCAGACATTAATATTGTACCCATGATTATTGAGTAATAAAGAGAGCTTTACTCCTAAAAAAAAACTCTTCCAACTTTTTGCAACCCAGGCTATAGACTTCCAGGAAATTTGGTTAGTTCCTCCATATAACTCATTGACATTCTCGCTCCATTCTTTCACACTGCTAGCTCATGAATAAGGTAGTGTACTCAGTGAAATTTTTGTGTGCACCAAAAGTTGTTGTAAGAATTTCGTAATATAGAAAATAAAAGTTTTCTCGCGAGAGAGCGAACAAAACCAAGATCTAATTAATCTACGATGACCAAATTTGAAACACGCAAGGAGAAACGAAAAAAGGCAAATTGACATGTGAATAGTGTCATTAGTGGGTTTTTTCTTTCTGTGATGGTACTATATATTTATATGTTGGATTTGTCATATTCTTGTTTCTCTAGGTGTGTTTAGTATTTAGTTCTGAAAATTTTAGACTTTGACAACACACACCATGCGAACATGAGGACACGAGATGACACGAAGGCACCACGTACACTGGTCATTTGGTCATGTTACTTGCGCGCGCGCAGTCTTTCCGCATGGCTTGAAAAGAGACAGCACGACTGTAGGGCAGTCCTCCCGCATGGTTTTGATAAGTCAAAGCCAGTTCGAATTTACCAGTTGACGAGCTCTGTACTGTGTGCACGCATAGCCGTGTTGCATCTCTCCAAATTTTAGTCTGGGGGTGTGAGTCCCAAGACTCCGAACAACATGTTTGGAAATGTTTTCACCCATATCTCGGCAAAGGTGGCGGCCGTCGCTGTCATAGAGTAGAGATGCTGCTTGTTTATTGGATGTCCCCAGAGGGGTCGTCGTGACAGGTGTTGCTTGTTTGAACTTTCAAACGTAACTAGTCGCATGCAATCTTCCACAAGCCTGTAGGACCCATTCTTGACTAGACTTTTGCGTTGACTTCCATGGTTAGACGGTGAGTGGTGTTTTAGCTCTGGTTACATATGCTATTTTCCATTACAATACATTTTAAAAGTACTTTGAAATGTAAAAGGACTAAAAGAACCGGCATAATATATATACATGACCACATCATGCATGCATGATCATCGGCCAGTCGTTTCATGGAAAACCAATTTTTTCGTAACATGCGAGAAGACAAAATTAGGTGCTAGAATAAGTCCTTTCAAGAGATATATCTTGTCTTTTTTACATAGTCTAGAAAAAAAAATCATTTCAGGATGTACCGATCGACAATAGAATATCTAGATGTACTCATGTACCTACAGTTTTTCAGCATTTCTTTTAACACTTTGAATATGTTTTTTATTTTTATTTTTTGGTAAAGAGAGCTTGTGCATCAGGAGCCAAAGTGATAGGAGATAGCTCCCACGCTCTTCGGTCTGATACGCACGAGGAGAAAAAACTGCAGAACGGTTGCTAGGGGATGTGCAGGGAGTGTTGTCTTCAATTGCGGCCAGGGAGTGCGTCAGGCTTTGGATTCACCTCAGAACAGTAGTAAGTTTACATGGGTGGGATCGCAATCAGGGGAGTATTCAGCCAGAGACACTTAGGACGGGTTTAATAGCCTTCATATCCTCCGAGCAGTCCAGCGGAAAGCGAAAATGAGCCGTTTGGTTATCTGGACGAGGCATTGAGCTGCACCAGCGGGAATCGTAAAGCAGCCCGGAGCCAGGCCCAGGTGGTACGCTCGAATCAGCTGTTTCCAGCAAGCCACCCTCATCGAGCGCCCGCTGGATGCAAAACCGGCGCTCCCCTGCATGAGCTCGGCTGACGATGGCGCAGGCGGGAGATTCCCGCTGGACTGAAAAAGGGGCGGGATCCTTTCCCTCATCTCTCGCCGAGACACACCCTACCCGTTCACTGTTGAAACTAGATCCACATTTCCCCCTTATCCTTTCCCCGGTCAAATCCAGCCACCGCCAGCGACAGCGACGACGCCCGCAGCAAGACAAAACCGGTAGGGCGGCGGCCATGCCGAGCTGGAATGACGGCGACAGCTCCTCCCAATCGTATCTAGGGGCAAGTCAACTTTCCCCCAATTATTTCATAGGGTTAGGGTTCGGTTAAGAGTTAGGAATCCTCGGTTTACAGCCATATGAACTCAATTTGGTGTGCTAGAACTTCATGGACATGGACTATGCTCCTGGCTCCTTCGAAGATCCTAGTTTCTACGACATAGCGAAACATTGTCCTGAGCTCTATCGCGTCCACAAACTTGAGCCTGTCAGGCATGTTGTATTTGAAGGAACCAACACAGGCCACAGATTCTACCTCTGCCAAATGCATAACGTAAGTGCTTAGCTCCTTATATCGTCATTCACTTTTCTGACAAGCAGTAGGTCTGTGCCAACGAATTTCTGACCTGCAGGAGATCGAAAACTATGGGTTTGTGGCTTGGGTAGACAATGAATGGCCAGATGCTATGAATAATGCACTTGCGAAGCTATGGGGGATATACGATGATACACGCAGTGCAAGAATCGATGAAAAGGTTGAGAATGCGCAGCTGGTGAAGCAATTGTCTGATGAAAAGAACAAGTTTGACAAAAAGTACACAAGTCAGCTGGTTGATGTGAAGAAGTTCATCGAACAAACAGAGAAGAAGGCATTGGAGGAGAACTTGTCTCGGGTGAATGAAAATAATGAAGCTTTGAGGAATGAGGTTTGAGATGCCGAAGAACACGCAGAAATCCCAGGTTGATATAATCAAAGAGAAGCGGAAGCAATGGGATAAGGATCAGACGATCTTCAAGGAGGAAAAGAGGAAACTAGAATACGCGCTCTATGAATTGTTCAAAGCCAATGATGCTATTAAGGATAAACTGAACAAGATCAAGAAAATTTGTGATGGTTGATTGTTCAGGTGCACCTTCTTGTACTGTAGACGGCGAACTGCTGGTGGTGGTGGTAGGATGACATCCACTTTTGATGCGGTTCTAGGTTAACACCATGGTGTTATGTTAAAGTGTGATCCCTTTTGGCAATGATCATGCTTGTTAAGACTAATTCGTACTTGTGTTGTTTATGCTAAGGGTGTTCATTTGGTTATGTTCAACTGTGATCCCCTTTTGCTTGTGTTGTTTATGCTTGGGGTGTTCATGCTTCTAGGGATCATACTTGTGCTTATGTTGTTCCGAATTGTGTTGTTCATCCTTGTGGTCTTCATGTTTGTGGGGATCAGGCCTGTGATTCTGTTGTTCTGGATTGTGTTGTTATTGCCTCTTTGTTGTTTATCCCCTTTAGCGTGTGTTCTTCTTGTGGTCTTCCTCCTTGTCAATCCGGTTATGGTAAGCTCACCATAAGGAAGTGCAAGATGACCACAACTTGGTGTCTATGTCAATCAAACAAGGGAAAAGTGCATGACATGGGTCAAAAGCCAAATGTATAGGAAACCAAACAACATGGTCCTATTTGCTCAACTGGTGCACCGACCATAACTGCAGGCTATCAAACAACTTGCACAAGTTGGCCGATAGGACGGATGAGCGTGGCAGTGCCCTGCGCAGCACTGCCCGACCGGGCCAGAAATTCCATGCATGCTACCAAACGCGCCCTTACAAAATTCTATGCGTAGGAAACGAGTTATTTTAGCCTGGCAAGGTGTCAAGTGGGATCCCACTAAAGTCCCACATTTAGTTTATTTGTCAAAATCTAGTTAAATAACGAGATTTTGGCAAATAAACTAGAAGTAGGACTTTGGTGGGATCCCTTGACACCCTACGGATTGGCTATACCTAATTAGGGGCACCACTCAAATGCAAAAAAAAACATGGCTGGCCAGTAATTATAGACTTTGGGCGTCAAATAGGAGGGCAGATCACGGGCTACAAGTAGAGTCATATCCTCATGCAATGCAACTTTGCGAAACAGGTATGGCTGGAAATCTTGAGGAGAATAAGAGCCCCTGTTCTTGAGCCACAAGGGAACAGACAGCTGGAGGAGTGGTGGTTGAAGAGTATGGAGCGAGTATCGACTGCACGTAGAAGTGAGTTTTTTGCGGGAAAAGAGGAGTACATATTACTTCCTAGTTCTTACAGAAAGGTCTAGTAAAAAAGGAAAAAATAGCCTAGTCCTCTGGATCTCGATGTCGATGGCGAGCCGCCGCCGCTGCATCCCTTGATGGCTTGGATCAGATGCAACCCCTCCGCGGACGGGAAGTCACCGGTCGCCATCTCCAGAGAGCTTACATCGCACGCCACCATCTTCATCGCCGGACACCACATATCCTCCTCCATCTTCTTCTTCAAACTCCGGATCGACCGCCACGCCGACGCCGATGAGGGGTGGATGAACTCCCCAAATCCGAAGACCTGAGAGCTCAGGGAAGATGAGAGCTCGGCCACGGAGCTCTGAGAAGCACCACCGCCAGAGAGGAAGAGCCTCGGATAAAAACGCCGCTCCGCCTACGCCTCCTCCTCCATAGCGCCACCGGCAAGCAACCTAGGCAACCCTACACTATGTACTAATGTACATGTCGTGGACCGACGATCCCCCACCCTCCCGCCACCGTAGTTGATGCTCTGGTTGCCACGACAACCCGTGTGTTTGGCAACAGGAGGGATCGTTATGGCACAATGAGGCTAGTGGAACAAATAGATGATGAGCTACACCTCTCGGAGTTGGCTCGAGGTAGAGTCAGAATCATGGATGGAGTTGGAGGGAGGGAGAACTAGTGTCGAGAGTATGAGTTTAGCGAGTAGGGAGTGAGTTGTGTAGCCATTCCATTGTTTGCAATTGGTCTATACCATTCTTGTAAATGGCTTTTTCCCTTCTATAAAATTATGGAACTTTTTTTGCATGCTCTCGAAAAAGATTTTTTTTTCCAGTGTTTTGTAGACTTACTATGGTCGTACCTATTCTTGGTTGGACTTTCACCTGTACTACTACTACTAATATGTGACATGTGTCCTCCCACGTAGTCTTGGATAAGAGCATGTTGCGGGATACCGCCCTCTATTAATATAACTTCTGTCATAACACTGCTTATATTTTTTTATAAGTCAAACGGTAAAATTTGATCAAGTTTTTTAGAGAAAAATATCAACTTTAAAAATATGAAATTCGTACATTTGATACATCATAAAACATATTTTCACATGATATCTATATAATATCGTATTTCTTGATAGCTTTTAAAAAAGTTTGGTCAAACTTTAGATAGCCTGACTTTAAAAAATATATATTCTTTAAGCTTTTGGATGTAGGTAGTATGTCACTACCAGTTGGCTATCGAGTTCGGCCCCCATGCTCTGACCAAAGCGCCGGCTATATATACCGCAGCTCACTAGCTAGGCATCACAGAGCACACTCGCATCTGGAAAAAATCACATGTACATCTACGGAAAGAAAATGGAGGACTACGCTGTCGTCTACCTCGGCCTGGCCCTGGCGTCGCTGCTCTTCCTGCTCGCCTGGCGTCGCGTCCGCAAGGCCGGCCAGGAGCTGCGGCTGCCGCCGGGGCCATGGACGCTTCCCGTGATCGGTAGCATGCACCACATCGCCGGGGCGCTCCCGCACCGCGCGATGCGCGACCTGGCGCGGCGGCACGGCTGGCCCGTGATGCTCCTCTGGCTCGGCGAGGTGCCCACGCTGGTGGTCTCCTCCCGCGAGGCGGCCCGCGAGGTGATGAAGACCCACGACACCTCCTTCGCCACGCGCCCGCTCAGCTCCACCGTCAGCGTGCTCACCAACGGCGGCCGGGACATCATCTTCGCGCCCTACGGCGACTACTGGCGCCAGATGCGCAAGATCGCCGTCACCGAGGTCCTCACCGCGCGCCGCGTCCTCTCCTTCCGCGCCATCCGGGAGGAGGAGACCGGCGCCATGCTCCGCGCTGTGGCCGCCGTGGCCGCCGCCGGCGACGAGCTGATCGACATGCGCGCGAGGATGGCGGCGCTGGTTTCGGACACCACGGCGCGCGCCGTGTTCGGGGACCGGTTCAAGGACCGCGACCTGTTCCTCCGGGAGCTGGACCGCGCCATCGCGCTCTCCGCGGGGTTCAACCCGGCCGACCTGTGGCCGTCGTCCCGTCTCGCCGTGTGGGCCAGCGGCGCGGTGCGACGCGCCGAGGAGTGCCGCGACACCGTCTTCGGGATCCTCGACAGCGTCATCGCCGAGCACCAGGACAGGATGGCGGGGGAAGGCGGCGCTGCCCAGGAGGACGTCATCGACATCCTCCTGCGTGTCCAGAAGGACGGCGGCCTCCAGTTCCCCATGGACATGGACTCCATCAAAGCCGTCGTATTCGTACGTGCTGTGCGTGCAGTGTGCACACACCTGTCTAGTCTAGCTAGCTAACATGCCATGGCATGTACTATGCAGGACATCTTCGGCGGAGGCAGCGAGACGTCGGCGACGACGCTGGAGTGGATCATGGCGGAGCTGGTTCGTAACCCGAACGTGCTGCACCGGGCGACAGACGAGGTCCGGCGAGCCTTCGAGGCCGCCGGCGCAGTGGTCGAACAGGACCTCGCCACGGACGTCCCGTACCTGCACCTGGTGATCCGGGAGACGTTCCGGCTGCACACGCCCCTTCCTCTCCTCCTCCCGCGGGAGTGCCGTGACGCGCCGGCGTGCAAGGTGCTGGGCTACGACGTGCCGCAGGGCACGCAGGTGCTCGTGAACGCCTGGGCGATGGGCCGCGACGAGCGGTACTGGCCCGACGACCCCGAGGAATTCCGGCCGGAGAGGTTCGAGGCAGCCAAGGGCGACGGCGGCTCGGAGGGGGTGGACTTCCGGGGCGCCGACTTCGAGCTGCTGCCGTTCGGCGCCGGCAGGAGGATGTGCCCCGGAATGGGGTTCGGGCTCGCAAACGTGGAGCTCGCGCTCGCCAGCCTGCTGCTGCACTTCGACTGGGAGGCGCCCGGCGTCGCTGATCCGGCGGAGTTCGACATGACCGAGGCGTTTGGCATCACCTCGCGCCGCAAGGCCGGCCTCATGTTGCGTCCCGTCCTGCGCGTGCCCGTGCCCATGCCCAAAGTCTAGGTGACGACTACACTGTAATGTACTTCAAAGTACTACCAGTACTAAGTTTGACCAAATATAAATAAGAAAATATCGTATTAAATAGATATATTACAAAATGTATTTCATGGAAAATATATCGATAAAGTAGGTTGCAAGGAAGATCTAAAATTTCGAGGTTGCTTATAAAGTAGGCGCCCTCCTCTCCCCCCGCCTCCAGCACACCGCACCCACAGCTCTCTCCCAGCGCCGCCCGGCTGGCAGAGCTCCTCCCGGGTGGCGGCGGCGGTGTTCTTCTCCCCGCGGCTTGGCATGGTGGTCGGGGCCCAATCCCCATGGCGCGGTGCTTCAAGGGCGGCGGCGGCCCAGCTCCGGCTGGGAGGTGACGGCACGGTGGCGCGGATGGTTCCCCGCGGGGCAGCATGGGGCGGAAGCGGTAGGCAGGGGCTGGGCGGCGCCGGCCAGTCCCCTACGGCCCAGATCTAGGCCCATAGGACCCCATCCGGTCGGGGTGGCGGCCTGCCTGCTTCGCCCCACAGCGGCGAGGTAGTTCGGTCGGCGGCCGGCGGCGACGGCAGCCAGCCTGTTGCAACGCGGAGGTGGGCCTTACAGGCCTGATCCGGGCCTGGCTAGGTCCTATTGGGACTGGTGTGCCCTCCACGGGGGCTTTACGGGCCTGCTGGGTCCGGCCGGACCCAAAGGGGACTAGTGTGCCTATCTCCACGTCCGGTCTACTACTGTCTTTGGCGGTGGAGGTTGTTTCCTCCCGCTAGGATGCTGTCCCACTGACCCTGATTAAGGCTACTTCTCGCCTCCACCTTGTAGGCCGCGTGACGGTAACCTCGGTGAAATGACGATGGCGGCCTCGTGATTGTAGTGGCGCATGCTCGCGGATGGAAAGTTTGGTGGTGTCGAGGCCTCGCCCAGTGGGACTCCTTTGCATCGGACCGCCCGGGGGTTGTGGAGTGGGTTTTCGGGAGAAATCCTTGTCGGCTCGACCGACACCGACGCGGTGCCGTCCGCGGGCGGCACCATTCCTTCCTGGAGGCGTCGTGACTACCTGCCTTCCACTTCCCTCTGCGTGCCGGGGGAAACCCTAGGACCAGTCCCTGGTCCGGGCAGCAGCGGTGCACTTCCCTTCCTGAAGGTGTTGCTTGGTACTTGACGGTTCGGTGCTAGGAGTGTGGTGGTACTCCTCTAGATCTCCCCGCCCGCCTCGGAGTCCTGTTAGCACAGCCTCTGCTGTTGAGTATTTTCCGACGACAACGATGACAAAGTTTTGACGAGACGCGCACGTACCCGATTACTTCCGTCAAGCTATACCCTTAGTCATGTACAGACTAGTTGATCAATTCTTTTGATTCAACTAATACGTCCATATATAAGCTAGCGACTTCTGTCTCGCGATGACCAACACACACGGAAACAATCTGATCGCTAAACGTACGTATCGTATGTGTGATTTTCTTTATTTCCTCGACTCACTATGTGTGTTTTATAGGGTCAGGATACACGCATATGCCAGAAATCAGCTAACGATTTAAGCTAGGTAGCCTACTAGGTTACTACTCCTGGTCCTACTCTCATTATATGCATGCATATGGAAATGGACACCCATATCATGTATAGCTGGGAACATGTATACCACTCGTGTCGTACTCGTATACGTGACAGTTACCGTGCCGGCATCGGAGTATTTATGCCTAACAATCATCCCCTAAACACGACATGCCCTTTGCTTTGACCTAGATCCCAAATACACCAGCTGCTCCTCGCGGGCGTTATCCACGGCATTGCTTTCGTCGCTCCCTTCCTTGGCACCCATGTCATCGACTTTGCTTTTGTCGGCTTCTCCATGCCTTCACGTCGACCCTTCTCGTCCGCGTCCTTATTTTCTGCGTCCTCCTTGTCGATATCGTTCATGACCGTGCCTTCAGTCTTCACCGGTTCCTTGATGAACAAACATTTATTTTCGTACTCCGTCTTCATCGGATAATTTACCGTCCAAAATTCTTTCTTCGGATAGTAGTCCAACACGCCTTGCATGCGTGCTCGCGTCGGTCGTAATCATCTCATCTCCAGTGCAGTCAGAGGCTTTGCGACATACTCTTCTGCGTCCGACAACGCGCTTGTTTCTTCAGTTTCTGAACCTTGTGTGCCTCCACGTAGAGATCCTGGAGCCAACGGCTCTACATGCAGTGTATCCTGTATGCCTATTTGTGAGCCAATTTCTTGACTCACCATCACGTCACATGGCCCTTGCACTTCTGGACACTCCTTTTTTCCCAGATCTTCACGTGGATCATCACCTCCTGTATTAGCAGATGATGAGCTAAACACAACACCTTCTAGCTCTGTTTTTTCTGACCACGGACTAGCCTTTTCTCCGGACACTTTTCTTCTGGGAGTATCCCTAGTGCTTCTGGTCTGGTGTCCACGCCTAGAGCACCCCCTAGGCCTTAAATCTCTTCTGGATACGAATTTGCTAACAAAGATAAGCTTGGTTGATCCATATTTTCTTCATACTCAAGATCCCACGTGACGTGAAAAGTTGAATATCCCGGTTCGTTGGAGCCCCAATTCCATGATTTCTCTTCCTCAAAGACTATGTCGCCCGTGACAACCACCTTATTGGTATAGGGATTGCACAAACGGTATTTCTTCGATCCTTCATAGCCTGTCATGATCATTGGAGTACTCTGATTCACCTTATGCGCCACACATCCAAAAGTACGAAGATGATCAACCGAGGGCTTCCATCTGTACCATCCTTCATACGGAGTCATACCAACTCCACTCTCAGTTGGTGTCATGTTCAGAAAGTAGACAGCAGTGTTGACTGTCTCATCCCAGAATTTTTCTGGCAAGCCTTTACTCTTCATCATGCTCTGTGCCATGGTCAACACGGTTTGATGCAGCTCACCCTCATGATCAATGCTAGGGCTCTTATCTTCGCCTTCACTTTGAACTCTTCGGTTTCCTTGATCTTCTCAAATGCTTATTGTGCTTGATACTTACTTTTTAGAAACACAATCCACATGTATTTACTATGATAATCCGCCACAAGCATGAAGAACTTATTGCCAGACGGAGTTGCAGGTGAAATTCCAACGCATAGATCGCCATGATCAGATTCTGAAGCTTCAGTCGTCTCAAACATGGCTTCACGCAGAAACAGGGCACTCCGTTGCTCGTGATCCACACACGGTAGATCGTGATCCACTTTCGCCACAATCTCCGTACCCGGTGATGGAGGATCCTCCTCATCCTTCAGCTCAGTTACTTCGAGCATTAGCATCATCGCTCCATCATCTCCTTCCTGGGCGATGAGAGCCCTCTCCTTTGACGATTTCTTGCAATCCTTCTTGAAGTGACCGAGCTCTCCGCACTTATGACATCTTACTTTCTTTATGTCAAACTTCCTCCGCGGCGGAGCCTCATCCTCGTCCTCCCCTGTGATACACTTTTTCGCTATACGAGAATCTTCTCTATCACTCCTGCTGTCGGATGCTTTATCGCCCTTCTTCTCCTTAACGAACAACGCTCGAGCCATAAGTATGAGATGCTCATCCACTTTCGCGTTGCCATAGGTGATCTTCATCTGCTCGTCGTGCGCCTTGAACCGTCCAACTAGATCATCCATCATGAGAGTCTTGAGATCAACGCATTGCTCGATCGCCAAGACAACATGCGAGTAACGCGGTGGCGCCACGCGGAGGAAACGCCTCATGATAGAGATCTCCTCCAGCTTCTCGCCAAGTCCGAGAATACCATTGAACAGTGTAGCGACCCTTGAAGCAAAAGCGTCTAGCGTCTCATCTTCTCTCATCTCCAGATTCTCGTACTTTACGCAAGGTTTGCGGTCATGCAGCCAGACGCTCGTGCCCAAGATTTAGCGTCTTGAGCGTATCCCACACCTCCTTTGCAGATTTTTTCGAAATCAGGTGCTGCATCAGATCCGTCGGCACCACCGAGCAGATGGCCGTGAGTGCCAGTCGGTCCAGATGGTACTTCGATGCGCCTTTCTTGAACTCGTCGCCGCCTGGATTGACAGCCTACCAGAGTCTGGCGCCTTCTAACGCCCACTCCATCTGGACCGCCCAGAATGTGTAGTTGTCGCGTCTGTACCGCGGATATTGCATCGACACCGGTGCACCCATAGCCCCACCAGAATATTCGCCCACCTCCTTCGTCATGACCTCCCGTTACTAGGAGATCCTCCACGAGGCTCTGATACCAATTGTTAGCACAACCCCTATCGCCGACTACTTTCCGACGAAAGAATTTTGGACGGTAAATTATCTGGTGAAAATGGAGTACGAAAATCTATGTTTGTTCATCAAGGAACCGGTGAAGACTGAAGGCACGGTCATGAATGATATCGACATGGAGGATGCGGAAAATAAGGATGCGAACGATAAGGGTCGACGTGAAGGCATGGAGAAACCGACAAAAGCAAAGTCGGTGACATAGGTGCCGAGGAAGGAAGCGGCGAAAGCAATGCCATGGATAACGCCCGCTAGGAGAAGCTGGCGTAATTGGGATTCAGGTCGAAGCAAAGGACACGTCGTGTTTAAGAGGTGATTGTTAGGAATAAACACTCCGCCGTGTCGCGTATACGAGTGGCATACGTATTCCGAGCTGTACATGATATGGGTGTCCGTTACCATATGCATGCATATAATCAGAGCCAGTAGGCTACCTAGCTTAAATCGTTAGCTGATTCCTGGCATATTTATATGCGTGTATCCTGATCCTGTAAACATCGTATCATGAGTTGAGAAAATAAAGAAAAGCACATGTACAATACGTGCGTTTGGCGATCAGATTGTTTCCGTGTGTGTTGGTCTTTGCGAGACAGAAGTCGCTAGCTTATACATGAACATACTAGTTGAATCAAAAGAATCGATCAACTAGTTTGTACGTGACTAAGTGTATAACACGGCGGAAGCAATCGGGTACGTACGCGTCTCGTCGAAACTTCGTCGTCAGTGTCGTCGAAAAGTACTCGGCGGCAGGGGTTGTGCTAACAAGCCCGCCGCTGTCGTCGCCGGGTTGCAGCGGCCGACCTCTTCTTCCTCCGCTCCCCCGCTGGAGCTTCCATGCCGGCTGTTCTCCCGGGAAGAAGGTTGCAGCGGGGCTGGTGTTGGCTGCTGGTAGCTCGCATCGCAGAGGCTTCTGCGGTGGTGATTATCCTTGTGCCACCGTCTGCCCCTGCCTTCGACGCCGAACTTCGTTGTCCCCACCTCCGCCGCCATGGGTGGCCCTGGGTGAGCTCTTGGTGCAAGTTTTCGCCGGCCGGCATGCTGCTACAGCCTCCGGTAGCCCCGTCCGCCGGGCTGTCCGCTGGCAGCACGCTTGACGTGGTCGTGGCCACGACCGCTCCGTCTCCAAAGGTCGTCGTTGTGCTTGCTGCAGCTGTCCTAGCTCGCCGCAGGTCAGATCCTCCTATCGGTGGTCAGCTGTGTTGTTCACGTCGCTTCCGCAAGCCGGACAGGCTTCTGTGCGACCCTGCTGTGATGGTTGAGGGGTTCGGGTCCTTGACATTGACGTCGGCTGCCTCGGGAGACCATGGCTTTGCTAGTGCTTCACTGCCTACACCGAGCCTGCTTTGGGTTGGTTCTTTGAGCTACGACGAGGACGACGATGATGAAGAGTTGGCTCCGCAGACGCCATTAGCCTCTACCAAGAGCGTTGGTTCTGGCTCGGTTCGCTATGATGAAAAGGCATTTGTTGAGCCGTGTGGCAGTCTCTCTGCTACAATTGCCGCTCTTGGAAATGAGGATGGCTGGGTGCACGTGGATCGAGGCGGCCGCCCCATCCACGAGTCGTCGTCTTTGCTTCGAAAGAGGTCTTGAGCAGTCTCGCCTTCAAGCGTTGGGCTCGAGGGAGATGTTTTCGGTGCCTCGAGCGTGGCCACCAGGTCAGCACATGTCCTGAGCCCTTCAGGTGCATTCGTTGTCGTCGACCTGGTCATCGGGAGAGATTCTGTCGGGTGCGCTTTCCTACCGCTCGTTCTTGCTCTCCGAACACTCGTGCTCATTCTCCGGACGCCTGTTCTCCATGCCAGCGGAGTCGCTCAGCCCCGTCTTTCCTCATCGGCCCAGAATTGGGCTGATGTCGTGTGCCACTCATCGTTGCGTGCAACGACGCCGCCAGGACCCTCTCCTTGGTGTAGCGAGGAGCTCAATGTTAATGAAAGTTTGGACTCTCTCTTTCAGGCCCAGGTTGCCTTGATGCGCATGGATCTCCTTCAGCTGGTTCAGATCCGCATTGAGGAGGTGGCTCGTCCCCTTCGTGAAGAGGTGGCAACTCTCAAGTCATTGTTGGCGTGTGTTGATGATTCTTTGGAGCTGTCGGAAGCTTGCACTTCTGGTGGCCTCGGGCTCGCCCCTGCACATGCTTCATTTCCGCTTGATTCCACTGAGCAGAAGTCGTCTGTGGTTGAGGAGGAGCATCTCTACGGTTGTGTCTCTCCTCGTGGTAGCCCCTGCACGATATTGCAGCCTGATTTGTCGGATGCCTTCGAGAGCGAAGGCATGGATGGGATCATGGATCCGGTGTTGCGGATCACACAAGAGCTTCATGAGTTGAGTGAGGAATCTGTTGTGGTGCTTCCGTTCGAGTTGGGTTCATTTGGAGACTTAGCAGTGGCCACGGCGCCTTCGCCATCGCAGTCGCATGCCTCTGTGGACGATGGAGGGGCACGCAACTCTGAGGCTCTTTTTGCTAAAGAGCTTTGCAGCTTGCTTGCCAGTTTAGACGCTGTTAGCTCTAGATATGGCAAGGATATTGCTTGTGTCCTAGCGGGAAAAGGTTCAGAAGGCCTAATCAGGAAGGTGGAAAAGTCTCTTAAAAAGGCACCTCGCAATTCCAAAAGAAAGAAGATGGGCATATCGCGGAAAGCTTCGGAAGCTGCTTGATTGATGGACCCTTGTGGGTCGTTCTTTCTGTGGTCTTCTTTGCGGCATGTTGCTTTAGTATCGTTGCTTTGTGATCCAGGGTGTGTTAGTATCGTTGCTTTGTGATTTGCGTGGCATAGTGCTCCGGTGTCATTGGCTTGTGGTTCGTGGTGGTAGTAGGTTGTGGTTGTGCTTGTTGGTTGGAGGTTGCATGTTTTAGGTGTTGTTCTCATGTGGTTTTGTTGTAACGGTGCCTGGTTTTTCGGTAATTAACCGGACAATTCTCTTCTTAATTAATGGATTGGGACAAAGCTTTTGCCCTCGTTTAAAAAATTTTTTTGCGCTTCCCTCTAAATTGTTGTGGTCTATATCCAAAGAGACTCCAAAGTTGCAATGTTCCCAAGCGTTGGTGGTATACCGAGCCGGATAATTTGTTTCGTTCCAAATATAGGAGAGAAATGTTGGTTAAATTTCCGAAAGAAGCTGGAATCATACCGGTAAGTTGATTGGATCCAAGATGTAGGTGGGAGCGGGGGCGAATCCACCATCCCTCTAGCCTGGGCAATGCCTTGTATTTTCTTACTTCCTATAATGATTTTGTTAAAAAAAAGAGTCTTAGACATATTTGCCCAGGCTTTTGGAAGTTTCTGGGTCTACCACTGGCGGGAGAGTTATTGCATTAGTCCTAACTCTGGTGGTATGTGTCCCGTGAGATTGCAGGAGTGTAGGTCTAAGCAGTAAGACCAGTGAGATTGAAAAGATCAGCTGGGATGGAGCGAACAATGTTATTTCCACCCACGAAAAGATATTCGAGGTGTTGCAATCCAGCTAACCATAGTGGCATGACATCCTCAAACAAATTTTCATTCAAATCCAATTGTTTTAGGTACCCACATCCAGCTAACCATAATTTGCAACATTTGGAGGCTAAAACTTTGGTTGTTTCGAATCATCCCTGATAGGTTGTTGTTCAGAAATGACTTGTATTGCAACATGGACATGTTGTATATGGATTGTGGGAAGGGGACCTGATAGGTTGTTGCTACCAAAGTGTATGTTTATCATGCAAGGCGTGTTATTGAATAGATGTTGTGGTATTTGGCCACTCAGGTGATTTTCATCTAGAGAAATCGTCTTGAGTTTCTCCATATGAATCAAAATATCCATCGGAATTTGGCCGGTGAGTTGGTTAACGCTTAAACTAACGAACTCAAGCCTTGTGAGATTACCTAGGGCGGGAGGAATGGAATTTGGGAGGTCATTTCCTTTAAGTCTAAGATATTTAAGCCTGCGTAGCCTGCCAAGTTCGTGAGGGATTGAACCCGTGAGGTTAGCATCGGCAATATTAAGGACGGAGAGAAAAGAGAAGTTATCGAGGTAAGGAACCAAAGATCCAAAGAGAGGCATTGTCGAGAAGGATAGGGCCGTGATGCGTGGTCGGTGGCGGCTGCACGAGACGCCGATCCAATGGAAGAAAGACGTGTCGATCCAATTGTGGGCGAGGACACCGAGAGGGTCAACGAGCTGGGCTTTGAAAGCAGAAATGCTAAACCTACGAAAACATGGTTACGAAATAGATCTACGGACTGACCTGGCACCGATCAATTGGTTCAATTTTTTTCACCTCCCGTGGATTTTGGCCTATGATTAGTCCGCACGTTTCCACGTAATTCCGTAAGAGCAATTCTGTAACAAACCGTCCGTACATCTAGCATTACTGCTTTGAAAGCCAGCAGCGCGGCGAGGTCCGTGTCACTCCCATTGACCGGAAGTGGACCGGAGGAAGATAAAACAGAGATGACCAGAGTGCTAGTACTAGCACCACCACGACGACGATGATGATGATTATAGGAATTCGGGCAGTGGCGGTGCATGAGATAATAACCGGAGATAATTAATATGTATTTTCTACATAATCTCATCTTGTTTTGCGCCACAGGAGCAGCTATCGCTGGATCGTAGTCACATGACTCTCATTACGGTCTCCACACGGTTGTGTCCACACCACATGCTTTAGAGCTACAAGTCCTGTCTGATTCTGACCTGAGCTCCAACATGCACCATGAAATACGGAATTAGTGCATGAAACCTAGCTACTCCACCGATCTTTGGCGTGAAACCCACCACAAATATCGTACGTATAGTACTCACCTCTATGAATACATGTGCGCACATGTACTCTTATGAACACACCTCCAAAAGAGATTAAGTTTGAGAGACTGATCTGACGAGTCTTGAGACTAACGAAATCATCATATGCGTCTCACTATTAACAGGAACTTCGCCTCTCACTAGAGAATATTTCACATTTTACGAGACACTAGTCAAACATGGGGTTTAATCCGTGGCGAGCTAGGAGTACTACTGCCCCTCCTAACCTTCCAACCACAATATGGCCACAACCATGCATTATACTTTTGGAATACTCGCTCTGTTCCAAAATAACCAATCCTTCTTGGTTTATTTAGATCAAACTTTTAACCAAGTTAATAAAATAATATAACAGCCTATACAAGACCAATTTAGTTTAATTAGATTCATCGTACAATATGTTTTCGAACAATATGGATTTACCTTTGTAGATGCCAACACTTTTTTTGTTAATTTCATTCGAACTTGGAGAAGTTTGACTCGGAACAAAAACCTTAAACGTCAATTATTTTGGAGCAAAGATAGTACATACAAACAGTACGATCGGAGTCATGTTGAGACTTTGAGAATGCAATATTTCAGATAAAAATAAATTAGTTTGTCAGGATGTCTAAAGGTCATTGTGGTTGGATATTTCATCCCAAGGCAAGTATACGTTAGCTGCGTGTTGATGGGCTCACCTAGTAGCCAAATAGAAAGAAATAGTGATTCTTTTAGGAGAAAAAGGAAAGAAAAAAGAAATAGAAGGTCGTCTGTTATGCTGATGCTTCAGTTTTAGTTTGTTTTGTACTACCTGTCTACTTTCATATCCTTGAGTGAGAGACCCACATTCTTAGCCACGTCCTGTACGTCGTCGTTGACGTGGATTCCGCGCCAAAATGCAATGGACATCTGTAATCAAGTTCACACTATCGAAGACAAGTCTGCGTTATTCTAACTCAGACTTCTCTCAGTTTAAAACTACTTTCTCCGTTTTAAAATATAAGATATTTTAGCTTCATAAAGAAAATGTATCTAAACTTGTTTTTTGGTGTGTAGATTTATTCTAAACCTGAGTAAACCTATATATTAAAAATAGTCTAGATACATTTGCTTCATAATACTAAAACATCTTATATTTTGAAACAGATGGAGTAGAATGCAATGGACATCTGTAATCAAGTTTCCTTTTTTTGCGAGGGTTGTCAAGTTTCCTTGATGTGAAAGTTGCATCAGCTTCACAAAATTGACGGCATACAATTCACGGTTAAAGTATCAAGATAATATGCATGCATCAACTAGAAATATGCATGCATCAACTAGAAATTAAAGTATCGAGATAATACTTGTGAAAAGTAAAACAATAGTGTTAGACTACATATTTGTATGAACAAAAAGAAAATACGCATGTACATAAGCGTTGGCATCCCTTTGTCCTCGGGTGTCATAACGAACAAGAATATCATAGTTGAGTGTTTTCTTATCGGGTTTGCTAATTCTCAACGTCTCTAAGAACTTTTTAAGTCTCAATCGTCTCTTTTATCATTCGATTTATCTCGTGATTCGTGCAAAGTGAAAGTCACACATGAGTTGCAACTCATTAACCTCAGGTGTAGCTGAGAATTTAATGAGTTGCAACTAGGTTATGACTGAGAATTAGTATAAATCTTATGAGTTACAACTAAGTTGCAACTAAGAATTAGTAAAAATATTAGGATGACATCAGCGACTTAGACATAAGAAGGTCTCAGGCGCCTGAGATCTAGGCACTCTCTTTTCTTATAATGAAAAATTAACCAGATTTGCTAGGGCCACATCTAAATATATGTCTAGAAACATTATACGGCTCTAGAAATTTGTATTATACGATTGGAATAACATGGTTCTAGTCCCCAAAAGTATTACTACCTCCATTCCTTAAAATAAGGCCTATAAATTTAGTCAAAAGTTAAACAGTGCAAAGTTTGACCAGGTTTATAGAAAAAACGGGCACACCACTGCGCATGTCAAGACTAGAACATGTGTCCTCTCCTCCCCGTATGTTCCTAGAGTCCCCCTCCTCTGGGCGCTGTCCGTGAGGGCCCGGGCAGATCCCGAGCTGTCTTCGCCGGCGGCGCCGGTCAGAGATGGCAGAGGAGAGGCACCGGGGTTGTAGGTAGGAGTAGTTTTAGGGTTTTTGGCTGTATGCCGGTAGTTTGGAGTAGGTGAAAGGGCATTTATTTGTTAGAGATATGTCCTAGAGGCAATAATAAATGTAGTTATTATTATATCTTTGTGTTTATGATAAATGTTTACATTCATACTATAATAGTATTAACAAGGAAACATTAATACTTGTGTGATTTGTAAACTTAAATTGAAGTCCCTAGTAAAGCCTCTTCATAATACTAGCTTGTTGGTTAATAAATGATTGTGGTTTCCCCATCATGAACATTGAGATGTTATTAACAACAAGATCATATCGTTAGGAGGATGATATGATGGACATACTCCTATAGATAAGCGTAGCATAAAGATCAAGTCATTTTAATAGTTCAATTGCTATATGCTTTCTGATACATAGTAACCTAATTCCTTCGACCATGAGATCATGCTTGTCACCATCACTTGAAGGATTCTTTGATGACATCAAACACCACATCATAACTGGGTGGCTGTAAAGGTGGCATTGAGTGTTCGGAAAGTATTGGTTGAGACACATGGATCAAGAGTGGGATTTGTCCATCCATATGACGGATAGATATACTCTGGGCCCTCTCAGTGGAATGTCATCCAATTGGCTTGCAAGCATGTGACTGGCTCACAATGGATCACATATCACGGGAACGAGAAAATAGTACTTATCAGTAACAAGGTTGAACTAGGTATGCAGAGATACCGACGATCAAAACCTCGGATAAGTAAACTATCGTGAGACAAAGGGAAATTGGTATCGTGTCATTCGATCGCAAAGTAATCATAGAAATATGTGGGAGCCATATGAATTTCCAGATTCCTCTATTGGTTATTGTTCGGAGAAGTGTCTCGATCATGTTCGCATAATTCACGAACCGTAGGGAGACACACTTAAGGATTCGACGTTGTTGAGTAGTTATGGAATGATGAGTAAGAGACCAAATGTTTTTCGGAGTCTTGGATGGGATCCGGGATATCACGAGGAGATCCGGAATGTTCCGGAGAATAAGATTCATATAAGGAAAGTCCTGTTTCGGGGTTGGAGAATGGTTCTGGTGTTTTCATCGGGAATGTTCTAGAAGGTTCCGGAATGTCCGACACTCCGGAGGGGAAGGGTACATGAATGTGTCATAACAAGTTGGAACGGTTGCATCATGTACTAGGTGTCATCGCTGAACAAAATAAAGGGTTAAATCAAATCCTAGTTTGAAAAGTCAAACGCCAATTTCAAAAGTCAAACGGCTATTTTGTTTGGTGGAGGGAGAGTAGGAAACCTACTTGGGGAGGAGTTCCTCTCCCTCCACCGCCGACCCTTGGAGACCGAGTTGGGGAGGGACTCCTTTCCCCTTGGTGCGCCCCCTCCACCTATATAAGGAGGGGCAGGGCTTCCCCTCCAAGACACAACACCACACCCCTCTAAACCCTAACCCTAGCCGCCGCCGCCCACCATAGCCGCCGCCCTAGGGTTTATCCCAAGACGCCGAGTTGGGGCTTCTAGTTGCCCTATCCGCCGGCCTAGCCCCTTTTACTTGGTGCGTTTAAACCCTAGATCACCGAGGGCTCTCTCATAGTCCACCATACTCGCTCCGGCTTAAGGCGAAGCCCTGCGAGATCTCCCCTCTACTTCCGGTACCACGCTGTCGTGCTGCCGGAATCACGAGGAGAGTGCTACAACCTCCGCTGCCTGCTGGAACAAGGGAGAGGAAGGTCTTCGTCGAGTACCGAACGCAGACCGATCATGAAGCGCCGTAACGCAGCGCCGGAAGGATCGTCTACGCGATCTTGAGATCGGGAAGAGTACGACTACATCACCCACGAGAATCCGCTCTCGTTAAACACTTTGGAATCTTCGAGGGTGAGTTATTCCATCGACTCGTTGCTACAATGTAGTAGATAGATCTTGGCTTGTTTGTTTGTATGCGGTAGAAATTTTTTGTTTTCCATGCTACGAACCCCTACAGTGGTATCAGAGCCGTGTCTATATGTAGATCTGTTGCACGAGTAGAACACAATGGTCATTTTGGGCGGTGGTGCTTTTATTATCAATTGCTTATTGTGTACTTTGAATCTTGCGGTATGATGGGATGAAGCGGCCCGGGCTAACCTCACATGACATCGTTCATGAGACTTGCTCCACGCTCAACATGCAACTTGTATTGCATAAGTGGCTTTGCGGGTGTCTGTCTCTCCCATTATAGCATAGATCCAATTTACAACGGGCACTTGATAGTTCAAACATCAACGTTGTGGTTCTTGTTCGTAAGTTAGATCGACACTTATTGAAAGCCCCAAACCACGTAAAATATGCAAAGAAATTAGAGGCGTCTAACTTTGTTTTGCGGTGGGTGATGTGATATGGCCATGATTGTGATTATATTTGATGTATGCAATGTTCCTTATTGTAAGTTGGAAACCGGCAGGAGCCATATGGTTGTCTTTAATTTCTGTCAAGACCCGCGTGTCTATTCAAAGTATTTGTAATAGTTGAAGTTGGTGGACGACAACCATGGAGCAGCGTCATTGACCTTGATGCAATGCCGGTGATGATGGAGATTATGTTCGTGCTTGAAGATGGAGATCGGAAGCACAAAGAAGAAAGGCCATATCATATCACATATTATGAATTGCATGTGATGTTAATCCTTTATGCATCTTGTATTGCTTAGTTAACGACGGTAGCATTATAAGATGATCCCTCATGCACATGAATTTCAAGTTCTATAGTGTTCATCCTTAGTGAGCACCGTTGCTAAAGCTTGTTGTTTCAAAGCACCACGTGATGATCGGGTGTGTTAGATTCCGCAAGTGTATACAACAAGAGCAAGCCAGATTTGCTCATGCGGAAGCTAAGGTTTGATCTTGACGAGCCTAGCATGTACAGACATGGTCTCGGAACACGGATCACCGAAAGGTAAAGCATGAATCATATAGTAGATATGATAAACTTGTCGATTGTTCGCCATTGAAGCTACATCAACTCACGTGATGATCGGTTTTGATGTGGTGGATTTGGTTCGTGTGATCACTAAAACAATGTGAGGGATATTGTTTTGAGTGGGAGTTCACCTAGATTAATTTAACTATTAATTAGAACTCAATTTGTCATAAACTTAGTCTAAACTATTGAAAATATGTTGTAGATCAATGGTGGCCCCTACCATCAATTTTAATGCGTTCCTAGAGAAAGAAAAGTTGAAAACAATGGAAGCAACTTTGCGGATTGGTTCCGCAATTTGAGGATTGTCCTCAATGCTGGTAATTTGACCTATGTGCTGGATGCACCGCTGGGTGACCCGCCTGCAGCTGATGCTACCGATGAAGTAAAGAACGTTTACCTCGCTCGTAAGAATCATTACTCCACAGTTCAGTGTGCTATCTTGTATGGTTTAGAATCAGAGCTTCAGAAAAGGTTTGAGAATTCAGACCCACATGATATTGTCCGTGAACTCAAATTGATCTTTGAGACTCACGCGGCAGTTGAGAGCTATGAGGCTTCTGAAAAGTTCTTTAACTGCAAGATGGAAGAGGGCAGCTCCATCAGTGAGCATGTGCTTAAGATGTCTGGGCACGCAAACAAACTTCAAAGCTTGGGTATAGTGATTCCTAATGCTTTGGGGATTTACCGTGTCCTCCAATCACTACCACCAAGTTAAAAGAACTTTGTGATGAACTACAATATGCAAAGCATGAACAAGAAGTTGCCAGAACTCTTCTCCATGTTAAAATCTTCAGAAGTGGAGATCAAGAAAGAGCACCAAGTGTTGATGGTCAATAAGACCACCAAATTCAAGAAAGGCAAGTCTAAGCAAAAGGGACACTTCAAGAAGGGTGGTAAGAAAGTTACCACACTGACGAAGAAGACCAAGGCTGGACCTAAGCCTGATACTGAGTGCTTTTACTGCAAGGGAGAAGGTCACTAGAAGCGGAATTGCCCAAAGTACTTGGCGAATTTGAAGAACGGCAACATCAAGAAGAAAGGTATATCCGATATACATGTTATTGATGTGTATCTCACTAGTACTCGTAGTAGTGCCTGGTATTTGATACTGGTTCAGTTGCTCATATTTGTAACTCGAAACTGGTGCTGCAGAATAAACGGAAGCTAGCGAAGAACGAGGTGACGATGCGCGTGGGAAACGGATCAAAGGTTGATGTGATCGCGGTCGGCACGCTACCTCTTCATCTACCATCGGGATTAGTTTTATACTTGAATAATTCTTATTTGGTGCCTGCGTTAAGCATGAACATTATATCGGGATCTTGTTTATTGCGAGACGGTTACTTGTTTAAATCCGAGAATAATGGTTGTTCGATTTATATGAGTAATATGTTTTATGCACATGCACCTTTGATAGATGGTATATTCTTATTGAATCTCGATAGTGGAAATACACATATTAATAACATTGAAGCTAAACGTTTGAAATCGAGCGATAACTCAACCTATATGTGGCACTGTCGTCTTGGTCACATTGGAGTGAAGCGTATGAAGAAACTCCATTCCGATGGACTTCTTGAATCACTTGAAAGATGCGAAGCATGTCTGATGGGAAAAATTACTAAGACTGCATTTTCTGTTATGATGGAGCGAGCTACGGACTTATTGGAAATCATACATACCGATGTGTGTGGTCCAATGAGTGTAGCATCGCGCGGTGGTTATCGTTATGTTCTTACCTTCACGGATGACTTGAGTAGATATGGGTATATCTATTTCATGAAGCATAAGTCCGAAACTTTCGAGAAGTTTAAGGAATTTCAAAGTGAGGTTGAGAATCAACGTAACAAGAAGATTAAATTTCTGCGTTCTGATCGTGGAGGTGAATATCTAAGTTACGAGTTTGGCGAGCATTTGAAGAAATGCGGAATACTTTCACAATTGACACCGCCTGGAACACCATAGCGTAATGGTGTGTCCGAACGTCGTAATCGAACTCTCTTAGATATGGTTCGTTCTATGATGTCACTTACAGATTTACCGCTATCATTTTGGGGTTATGCATTAGAAACAGTCGCATTCACTTTAAATAGGGCACCATCTAAATCCGTTGAAACGACACCGTATGAATTATGGTTTGGGAAGAAACCTAAATTGTCGTTTCTTAAAGTTTGGGGTTGCGAAGCCTATGTAAAGAAGTTACAGCCGAACAAGCTTGAACCCAAAGCGGAAAAATGCGTCTTCTTAGGATACCCGAAGGAAACTATTGGGTATACCTTCTATCATAGATCCGAGGGCAAAATCTTTGTTGCCAAGAATGGATCCTTTCTAGAGAAAGGATTTCTCTCAAAAGAAGTGATTGGAAGGAAAGTAGAACTCGACGAGGTTGTTGAACCTTCTCTCGAACTTGCGAGTAGCGCAGCACCGGAAGAAGTTCCTGTGGCGCCTGCACCAATAAGAGAGGAAGCTAATGATGTTGATCATGAAACTTCGGTTGAAGTTGCTACAGAACCTCGCAGGTCAACGAGAACTCGTACCACTCCTGATTGGTATGATCCCGTTATGAGTGTCATGTTGGTGGACAACACCGATGACCCTGCGACATATGATAAAGCAATGATGAGCCTAGATTCCAATAAATGGCAAGACGCCATGAAATCCGAAATTGGATCCATGTATGAAAACCAAGTATGGACTTTGGTGGACTTACCGGATGGTCGGAAGGCTGTCGAGAACAAATGGATTTTCAAGAAGAAAACAGATGCTGATGGTAATGTTACTGTCTATAAAGCTCTACTTGTCGCAAAAGGGTTTCGACAAATTCAAGGAGTTGACTACGATGAGACTTTCTCACCTGTAGCGAAGCTAAAGTCTGTGGGGATTATGTTAGCAATCGCTGCATATTATGATTATGAGATATGGCAGATGGATGTCAAAACGGCGTTCCTCAATGGAGACATTAATGAAGAGTTGTATATGATGCAACCCAATTGTTTTGTCGATCCTAAGGATGCTAACAAGGTATGCAAACTTCAACGGTCCATTTATGGATTGAAGCAAGCATCCCGAAGTTGGAATCAACGTTTTGATAAGGTAATCAAAAGTTTTGGTTTTATACAAACTTATGGAGAAGCTTGTATTTACAAGAAAGTGAGTGGGAGCTCTGTAGCATTCTTAATACTATATGTAGATGACATATTGATTGGGAATGATGTAGACCTTCTTAATAGTGTCAAGGAATATTTGAATAATAGTTTTTCAATGAAGGATATTGGCGAAGCAGCTTACATATTAGGCATAAAGATTTATAGAGATAGATCGAAACGCCAAATATCATTGTCACAGAGTACATATTTGGACAAAGTTCTAAAGAGGTTTGGAATGGAAGATAGCAACAAAGGGTTCTTGCCCATGTTGCCCAATACAACCTTGAGTAAAACTCAAAGTCTGACATCGGCAGAAGATAGAGAAAGGATGAGTAAGACTCCCTATGCCTCAACCATAGGATCTCTAATGTATGCCATGCTATGTACTAGACCCGACATTGCATATGCTGTTAGTTTAACTAGCAGATATCAAAGTGATCCAGGAGTGGATCATTGGACAGCGGTCAAAAACATCCTTAAGTACTTGAGAAGAACTAAGGATATGGTTCTTTCTTATGGAGGTGATGAACAGCTCGTTGTTAATGGTTACACCGATGCTAGTTGGAACACCGATCCGGATGATTCTAAATCACAATTTGGATAATGATTTATTTTGAATGGTGCAGCTTAATGGAGGAGTGCAAAGCAAAGTTGTGGCGAGATCTTCAACGAATCGAATACATGGCTGCTTCGGAGGCTTCACAAGAAGCGGTATGGATGAAAGAGTTCATTACAGAGCTGGGTGTGGTTCCTAGTGCGCTAGACCCAATGTCTATCTACTGTGATAACATGGGCGCCATAGCCAATGCGCAAGAACCAAGGTCACACAAGAAGCTGAAGCATATCAAGCTAAATTTTCACGCTATTCGAGAACATTTCCAAGATGGTGACATAAAGATTTGCAAAGTACACACAGATCTGAATGTGGCGGATCCGTTGACTAAACCTCTCCCGAGGGTAAAACATGACCAACACCAAACTGCCATGGGTGTTCGGTATATTACCATGTAATCTAGATTAGTTGACTCTAGTGCAAGTGGGAGACTGTTGGAGATATGCCCTAGAGGCAATAATAAATGTAGTTATTATTATATCTTTGTGTTTATGATAAATGTTTGCATTCATGCTATAATAGTATTAACAAGAAACATTAATACTTGTGTGATTTGTAAACTAAATTAGAGTCCCTAGTAAAGCCTCTTCTAAATACTAACTTGTTGATTAATAGATGATCATGGTTTCTTGATCATGAACATTTGAGATGTTGTTAATAACAAGATCATATCATTAGGAGAATGGTATGGTGGACATAATCCTATATATAAGCGTAGCATAAAGATCAAGTCATTTTAATAGTTCAATTGATATAAGCTTTCTGATACATAGTAACCTAATTCCTTTGACCATGAGATCATGCTTATCACCATCACTGTAAGGATGCTTTGATGACATCAAACACCACACCGTAACTGGGTGGCTATAAAGGCGACATTGAGTGTTCGGAAAGTATGGGTTGAGACACATGGATCAAGAGTGGGATTTGTCCATCCATATGACGGATAGATATACTCTGGGCCCTCTCGGTGGAATGTCATCCAATTAGCTTGCAAGCATGTGACTGGCTCACAAGGGATCACATACCATGGGAACGAGAAAAGAGTACTTATCAGTAACAAGGTTGAACTAGGTATGCAGAGATACCGACGATCAAAACCTCGGATAAGTAAACTATCGTGAGACAAAGCGAAATTGGTATCGTATGTAAGTGGTTCATTCGATCGCAAAGTAATCATAGAAATATGTGGGGTCCATATGAATTTCTAGATTCCTCTATTGGTTATTGTTCGGAGAAGTGTCTCGATCATGTCCGCATAATTCACGAACCGTAGGGAGACACACTTAAGGATTCGATGTTGTTGAGTAGTTATGGATTGATGAGTAAGAGACTGAATGTTGTTCGGAGTCTCGGATGGGATCCGGGATATCACGAGGAGATCCGGAATGGTCCGGAGAATAAGATTCATATAAGGAAAGTCCTGTTTCGGAGTTGGGGAATGATTCCAGTGTTTTCATCGGGAATGTTCTAGAAGGTTCCGGAAGGTCCGGAACTCCAGAGGGGAAGGGTACATGAATGTGTCATGACAATGTGGAATGGTTGCATCATGTACTAGGTATCATGGCTGAGCAAAATAAAGGGATAAATCAAATCCTAGTTTGAAAAGTCAAACGCCAATTTGAAAAGTCAAACGGCAGTTTTGCTTGGTGGAGGGAGAGTAGGAAACCCACTTGGGGAGGAGTTCCTCTCCCTCCAGCCACCGTCCAAGGAGGCCAACTTGGGGGAGGACTCCCTCCCCTTGGCCGGCACCCTCCCACCTATAAAAGAAGGGGTAGGGGTGCCCCCTCTATCACACACCTCTCTCCACCAAAACCCTAGCCCTAGCCGCCGGCCACCACAAGTCGCCGCCGCCCTAGGGTTTGCCCTAGCCGCCGAGTTGGGGCTCTCCCCAAGCCCTATCCGCCGGCCTAGCCTCCTACCTTGGTGCCTCTAAACCCTAGATCACCAAGGCCTCTCTCATAGTCCACCATACTCGCTCCGACTTAAGGCGAAGCCCTGCGAGATCTCCCCTCTACTTCCGGTACCACGCCATCGTACTGCCGGAATCGCGAGGAGAGTGCTACAACCTCTGCTGCCTGCTGGAACAAGGGAGAGGAAGTTCTTCGTCGAGTACCGAATGTGTGACCGACTGCGGAAGCGCTGCCAGAACGCAGCGCTGGAAGGATCGTCTACGCGATCTTGAGATCGGCAAGAGTACGACTAAATCACCCACGAGAATCTGCTCTCGTTATGAAGGGTTCGCAGCATAGAAAACAAAAAATTTCCTACAATGTGAACTATATACCAAGATCTATTTATACTAGATACAAACAACGGGCGGATGTATATCCGTAGAGAACATACCCTTGAAGACCGACAAAGTTTAACGAGTCCAAACTCGTGGTTGATGTAGACGATCTCTTGCCGATCTCAAGATCGAGAGGAAGTCCTAGCGCCGCAAATCAGCAGCGCATCCGTGCTCGCACACACGTTCGAGGCACCGAGCAACCTCCGCCTCCTCGCTCCAGCGATGCAGTGAGCACAACTCTTTCTTGCCGAATAGCCAGGAACATGTATCTCGCTAGTCCGAGACCATGGGGATAAATTCTAGAGGAGAGATCCTTCACGAGGAGGTGTGAGTGAAGTGAGAGGAGGGCTCCTTTTATAGGAGGAGGGAACCCCAAGGGGTGGCAGCATGGGGGCCCTTGCCCTCCCCTCATCAGGTGGGTGGACACTCCACTCACAAAACTCCTCCAAATTCCTCCACTCAAAATCCCACTCAAAGATCCCATTAAATTTCCACCAAATTTAATGCAAACTCTCATTAAATAAAACTCTTTTATTTTATTCAGAATTTTGTCAATTACTTTAATGACAAACATTCACAAATAACCCTTGCTAGAATTCTATTTCACATGCATAACCACTTTATGCAATTTCACCGAAATCTGTTTGGGTATCTAGTGAAATAAATTCCTGCTTTGTTTATTCTTTCGGCATGAAACTTTTGCTCCAATTGGATGTCGGTGTCTCTTAAGTGTGTCACCCTACGGTTCGTGAATAATGCGGACATGATCGAGACCCTCTCGGATCAATAATCGAAGCGGGATCTGGAGACCCATCGACTCCCACATTCAACGATGACTTTCTTGTGATCGCTGGAACCTTTTACGCTAGTATCTTAATCCCTTTGTCTCACGATATATTACATGTCCGATTCGATCATCGGTATCTCCATACCTAGTTTGATCTCGTTCGACATGCACTCTTTTCTCGTTCCGTGATATAACATTCTAGTGATCAAATCACTTGCTTGCAAGCTAATCAATGTGATATCACCGAGAGGGCCAGTATATCTATCCGTCATCGGGATGAACAAATTCCACTCTCGATCCATGAGCCTCAACATAACACTTTATTAGTTACGAACCCATCTTTATAATCACCACATTACGGTGTGACGTTTGATGTTATCAAGAAACTCTTAGGTGTTAGTGATTGACATGATCTCATGGTCTAAGGATTAGGATCACTTCGTAAGTTGTTATAGCAATATAAACTCAATGACTTTGATCGTAATGCTATACTTCGGATGAATGTTCATCACATCATTACACTAATGTTCTGATCCCGTTATTAACAACATCCAATGTCCATGATCAGGAAACCTTGATCATCTTGTTAATCAACGAGCTAGTTTATGAGAGAGGCATAACTAGGAACTTTCTTTTGTTTATTAAACACACATGTATTAACGTTTCCGTATTAATACAATTATAGCATGCAAAATAAACATCTATCATATACTTGGAATAAACATAATAAACACTTTATTATTGCCTCTCGGGGCATATTCCTTGATCTCCCACTTGCACTAGAGACAATAATCTAGTTACATAGTGATATATCTAACACCCATTGAGTTCGTGTTGATCATGTTTTGCTCTAGGGAGAGTTTTAGTCAACGGATCTGCTACATTGAGATCCGTATGTACTTCTAATCTTTATATCTCCATCCTTGACATGCTCGCGGATGGAGTGAAACCGGCTTAATATGCTTGGAATGCTTGTGAGACCTTGGCTCTTTGGCATTGGCAATGGCACCATTGTTGTCACAATAGATCACCATTGGGTCCAACGCTTGCCACAACAACTCCTAGTTCGGATATGAACTCCTTCATCAAAGCGCTTCTGAGCCGCTTCAAGCGACAACATATTCGCCTCCGTTGTTGATCCGCTACCACAGGTTGTTTGGAGCTCCTCCAACTAACCGCTCCGCCATTCATGAGAAATACGTATCCGGATTGAGACTTAGAGTCATCCGGATCGATGTCAAATCAAGCGTCAACATAACACTTAGCGACGAGCTCTTCTTCACCTCCGTATACAAGAAACATATCCTTAGTTCTTCGTAAGTACTTAAGGATATTCTTGACCGCTATCCAGTGTTCCGAACCTGGATCCGATTGGTACCTACTAGTCAAACTAATAGCATGTGCCACATCCGGTCTTGTACATAGCATGGCGTACATTATAGAGCCTATGGCTGAAGCATAGGGACTTTGTCCATTATCTCTCTTTCTTCCGCCGAAGCCGGACTTTGAGTCTTACTCAATGTCTTGCCTTGCAACATAGGTAAGAACCCCTTCTTACTTCCGTCCATTTTAAACTTATTTAAAATCTTATCAAGGTATGTACTGCGATAGCCCTATTAGGCGCCTAGATCTATCTCTATAGATCTTTATGCCTAATATGTATGGCTTCACCTAGGTCCTTCATTGAAAATTTCTTTGTTTAGATAACTTTTAACACTGTTTAAAGTTCTATATCATTCGATCAATAATATGTCATCCACATATAATATCGAAATGCCACATTGCTCCCACTCACTTTCTTGTAAATACAAGCTTCTCCATAAGTTTGGACAAATCCAAACTCTTTGATCACCTCATCAAAGCGGAGATTCCAACTTCGTGATGCTTGCTTCAATCCATAGATGGATCTGAAGCTTGCACACCTTGTTAGCATCCTTAGGATCGACAAAACCCTTTGGTTGTATCATATACAACTCTTCTTCAATATTACCATTGAGAAAGCGGTTTTGACATCCATCGCCATATTTCATAATCGAAATATGCAGCAATTGCTAACATAATCCTAATCGACTTTAGCATCGCTACGGGAGAGAAAGTCTCATCGTAGTCAACTCCTTGAATTTGTCGAAACCCCTTTGCGACAAGTCGAGCTTTATAGATGGTCACATTACCATCGACATCAGTTTTCCTTTTGAAAATCCATTTGTTCTCCACGGCCTTTCGGTCGTGAGGTAATCCACCAAGTTCCAAACTTGATTTTCATACATGGATTCCATCTCGGATTTCATGGCTTCTAACCATTTGTTGGAATCCGGGCTCATCATCGCTTCTTCATACGTCGCAGGTCATTATTTTCATCAACCATGAAATTTATGACAGATTTCCGTCTGCTCGGGGCTGCCGCGTCTGTTTGACTGCGAGGTTCGTAGTACTCTCTTCGGAGTTTCATGATCATTATCATTAGTTCCCTCTTCAATGGTGGAGCCAACTCCGGAACAACTTCGTACTGCGCTACTCGCCATACTTTGAAGAGAAGGTTCCACAACCTCTTGAGTTCTACCTTCCGACTACTCACACCTTTCATGAGAAACTCTTTCTCTAGAAAGGATCCATTCTTAACAACAAAACCTTTCCCTCGGATCTGTGATAGAAGGAATACCCAATAGTTTCTTTAGGGTATCCTATGAAGGCGCATTTTTCCGCTTTGGGTTCGAGTTTATCGGTTGAAGTTTCTTCACATAAACATCGCAACCCCAAACTTTAAGAAATGACAGCTTAGGTTTGTTTCCAAACCACAATTCATCTGATGTCGTTTTCAGATTTAGATGGTGCCCGATTTAAAGTGAATGCAGCAGTTTCTAGTGCATAACCCCAAAATGACAACGGCAAGTCCGTCGGAGACATCATAGATCGAACCATATCTAATAAAATACGATTCGACGTTCCGACACACCATTTATTTGTGGTGTTCGGCAGGTGTGAGTTGTGAAACAATTCCACACTCTTTCATGTGAGTGCTAAACTCGTAACTTAGATACTCACCTCCACATCGATCGAAGAAATTTGATCTTTCTATTACGATGATTTTCCACTTTATTACGAAATTCCTTGAACTTTTCAAAGGTTTCAGACTTGTGTTTCATCAAGTAGATATAACCGTATCTACTCAAATCATCCGTGAAAGTAACAAAATAACGATATCCACCTCGCCGACACACTCATTGGACCACATACATCGAATGTATGATTTCCAATAAATCATCGCCCGTTCCATTGAACCGAAAAGCGGCGTTCTAGTCATCTTGCCCATAAGGCATGGCTCACATGTATCAAATGATTCATAATCAAGTGATTCCAAAAGTCCATCGAATGGAGCTTCTTCATGCGTTTAATGCCAATATGACCTGGGCGGCGATTGCCACATATATGCGGATATATCATCATTAAGTTTAATCCTTTTAGCATCAACATTATGAATGTGGGTAACATTATCATCGAGATCCAACAGAAATAAACCATTCAACATTGGTGCATGACCATAAAAGATTTCATTCATATAAATGGAACAACCATTGTTCTCAGATTTGAATGAATAACCACTTTGCATCAAACATGATCCAGATACAATGTTCATGCTCAGTGCAGGCACCAAATAACAGTTATTTAAGTTTATGACTAATCCCGACGGTAAGTGGAGAGGTAGAGTTCCGACGGCGATCACATCAACACTTGATCCATTGCCGACACGCATCTTGACCTCACCCCTTGCTAGCGGTCGCTTTGTTCAGCCCACGATTCGAGTTACAAATATTAGCAAGCGAACCGTATCAAATACCGGTGCTACTGCGAGCACTAGTCAAGTACACATCAATAACATGTATATCATATATACCTTTGTTTGCCTTGCGGCCTTCTTGTCGCGGATACTTGGGGCGATTCGCTTCGATGGCGATCCCTTACAATAGTAGCACTTTTCGGTATCGGACTTAGGTCCAACTCGGGGTTTCTTTTCGGTAGGCAACAGGCTTGCATGCCGCCCTTCCATTTTCCCTTCTTGTCTTTCTTGAAACCGGTGTTCCTATTGATCATCAACACTTGATGTTCCTTTTGATCTCCACTTGCAGTTTTAAGCATTGTGCGAAGCTCGGAGAGACTTCTTCATGCCTTGCATATTATAGTTCATCACGAAGCTCTTATAGCTAGGTGGCGATTGCGAGAACACGATGGATGCCTAAGTCAATGGGAATCGTTATTCCCAAGGACACAAGCTTATCGGTAACCCGACATCTTGAGTACATGCTCACTAACTGGCTGTTCTCTTCCATCATGACTAAAGAACTTTTACGAGCATTGTAGCTTTCTCTTGACATGTGTGTCGAAAATCATTTTCAACTCACCCATTGTATCAAAAGCATTGCCGTTTTCGAAACGCTTTCGAAGTTCCGGCTCTAGCCCATACAATATGCCGCAATGAACTAAGTTGTGGTCCTCCTGACGAGTCAGATAGACATTCTTCTCCTCGTCAGGGGCATCGTCAAAAGGTGGGGGGACTAACGGCGCTTCTAGAACATATTGCTTTTGTGCAGCAGAGAGGAGAATCCTCAAATTCATGGCCCATTCAGTAAAGTTGCTACCGTTCGTTGCTAGTTTCTCTTTCTCCATGAACGCATTGAAATTAAAAGCAGGTGGTGCCATCTACAACAGAATTTGTAAAGTTTAGACTAAGTGTATGATAGATTGAGTTCAACTAATCTATATTACGAATGAACTCCCACTCAAAAGCGACATCCCCCGTGTCCTTTTGGTGATTACATGAACCAAATCCACTACACCAAGTCCGATCATCACGTGAGTCGGTATAGCTTCAAAGCGAGCATCAAATGGGCATCATATCAACTATATGACTCATGCTTAACCTTTCGGTGCGTGTTCGAGGCCATGTGCGTACATGCTAGGCTCGCCAAGTTAGAACCTTAGTATTTGCGTGTGTAACTGTTTTACACCAGTATGGTCGAGGATCCAAGTACACCCGATCATCACGTGATGTCTTGGGCGGCGAAAACATAATCGGTGCATACTAAAGGAAGAACACATTCTTATCTTGATATTTAAATGAGGATCATCTTATTATGCTTAACAAAGCGCTAAACAAGCAATATAAGATGCAATCAAACATCATATGTTTATTAGTGAAATTATATGGTTCATGAGATGATCTCTATCATGTGCATCGTGGTATGATCACTATCATACCTATATGTGTAAATCCACATTCTATGGATTTTTACACGCTATGTGTTGTAAGAGTATCATCTCATACTTCTACTTACAACACTACCATATCATAACACTAGCCCAGCAACAATCTAAACTAGACGCCTCTAATTTATCCATTGCAAGTTTTACGTGGCTTAGGGCTTCGAGATAGAACCGTTCTTACCTACGAACATGAACCTAACGAGGATAATCAAATTGTTGACAACTCGCTTGCAAAATAGATATTGACTATAGTAGGAGAGACAGACACCGCTAGCCACTTATGCAAACTAGTTGCATGTCAAGCGTGGAACAGGTCTCATGTGCGACATGTAAAGTTTGTCCGCCGCTTCATCCCACTATGCCACCAATATCCAAAATCACAAGAAAGGAGCAACAACATGATCATCATCGCCCACATATACATATGTACTACCCGTGTAAAGTATCTACGCATAGATCCGCTCGATACATTGAAGGGTTCGCAGCATAGAAAACAAAAAATTTCCTACGATGTGAACTATATACCAAGATCTATTTATACTAGATACAAACAACGGGCAGATGTATATCCGTAGAGAACATACCCTTGAAGACCGACAAAGTTTAACGAGTCCAAACTCGTGGTTGATGTAGACGATCTCTTGCCGATCTCAAGATCGAGAGGAAGTCCTAGCGCCGCAAATCAGCAGCGCATCCGTGATCGCACACACGTTCGAGGCACCGAGCAACCTCCGCCTCTCGCTCCAGCGATGCAGCGTGAAGCACAACTCTTTCTTGCGAATAGCCACGGGAACATGTATCTCGCTAGTCCGAGACCATGGGGATAAATTCTAGAGGGGAGAGAGATCCTTCACGAGGAGGTGTGAGTGAGAAGTGAGAGGAGGGCTCCTTTATAGGAGGAGGGGGAACCCCAAGGGGTGGCAGGCGCATGGGGCTGCCCTTGCCCTCCCTCTTCATGTGGGTGGACACTCCACTCACAAAACTCCTCCAAATTCCTCCACTCAAAATCCCACTCAAAGATCCCATTAAATTTCCACCAAATTTAATGCAAACTCTCATTAAATAAAACTCTTTTATTTTATTCAGAATTTTGTCAATTACTTTAATGACAAACATTCACAAATAACCCCTTGCTAGAATTCTATTTCACATGCATAACCACTTTATGCAATTTCACCGAAATCTGTTTGGGTATCTAGTGAAATAAATTCCTGCGATTGTTTATTCTTCGGCATGAAACTTTTGCTCCAATTGGATGTCGGTGTCTCTTAAGTGTGTCACCCTACGGTTCGTGAATAATGCGGACATGATCGAGACCCTCTCGATCAATAATCGAAGCGGGATCCGGAGACCCATACCGACTCCACACATTCAACGATGACTTTCTTGTGATCGTTTAACCTTTACGCTAGTATCTTAATCCCTTTGTCTCACGATATATTACATGTCCGAGATTCGATCATCGGTATCTCCATACCTAGTTTGATCTCATCGACATGCACTCTTTTCGTTCCGTGATATAACATTCTAGTGATCAAATCACTTGCTTGCAAGCTAATCAATGTGATATCACCGAGAGGGCCCAGAGTATATCTATCCGTCATCGGATGAACAAATTCCACTCTCGACCCATGAGCCTCAACATAACACTTTATTAGTTCGAACCCATCTTTATAATCACCACGTTACGGTGTGACGTTTGATGTTATCAAGAAACTCTTCCGGTGTTAGTGATTGACATGATCTCATGGTCTAAGGATTAGGATCACTTCGTAAGTTGTTATAGCAATATAAACTCAATGACTTTGATCGTAATGCTATACTTCGGATGAATGTTCATCACATCATTACACTAATGTTGTGATCCCGTTATTAACAACATCCAATGTCCATGATCAGGAAACCTTGATCATCTTGTTAATCAACGGGCTAGTTTATGAGAGAGGCTTAGCTAGGAACTTTCTGTTTGTTTATTAAACACACATGTATTAACGTTTCCGTATTAATACAATTATAGCATGCAAAATAAACATCTATCATATACTTGGAATACACATAATAAACAATTTATTATTGCCTCTCAGGGCATATTCCCTTCACGTTAAACCCTTAGGAATCTTCGAGGGTGAGTTCATCTATCGACTCGTTGCTACAATCTAGTAGATAGATCTTGGCTTGTTTGTTTGCATGCGGTAGAATTTTTTGTTTTCCATGCGACGAACCCCTACAATAACCACTTTGGATATGATGTTTTCACAAAGAAGGGGTTTTCAAATTGGAGCAAAGCCTCGGAAAATTTCAAGAATCATGTAGGTGGACCAGATAGGATTCACAACAATGCAAGAAATAGTTGTGAAGATTTCAGAAATAAAAAGCAAAGTGTGGAATATGTTCTTGCTCGTCATGAAGAACAATCACATACTAATTATGAGATTCGTTTGAGGGCTGTTTTGAGTGTTGTCGGATTTCTACTTGAACAAGGTCTAGCTTTCCGTGGGCATGACGAGTCTAGCACTTCCTTAAACAAGGGCAATTTCCTTGAACTATTGGAATGGTATGGTGCAAGATGCAAGGAAGTAGCCAATGTGATTAATGAGAATGCTCCTGGCAATTGTCAATTGACGTCTCCTGAAATCCAATAAGATATAGCGCGAGCATGTGCGGAAGAGACTACACAAGTCATTATGAGTGAGCTTGGAAATGCTAATTTCTCTCTACTTGTTGACGAGTCTCGTGATGTATCGGTTAAAGAGCAAATGGATGTGATGATAAGGTAGTACTCTCACAACTCCATTATCATACTCTCACAACTCAATTATCATGCTCTAACAAGTCCATCTTATATGTATTGCTTGTAGGTCTGTGAACAAAAAAGGAGAGATCCTTGAAAGATTGCTTGGTGTTGTGCATGTTAGTGATACTACATCGGCTTCTTTGAAAAGATATCTTGATGAATTGTTTGTTAAACACAATTTGTCCATGTCTAGATTAAGAGGTCAAGGATATGATGGTGCCTCTAATATGCGTGGGGAGCTACATGGTTTAAAAACATTGATTTTGGCCGACAACCCTCATTCTTATTATGTGCATTGTTTTGCCCACCAACTTCAATTGTTTGTTGTGGCGGTTACAAAAAATGTTAGTGCAGTTGGTCAGTTCTTTGGTCATTTAAACAAGATTGTAAGTGCGGTTAGTGCTCCTTGTACACGATTGCAACTAGTTGTCTTCAAATCTTTGTCTATGTATCAATTCTTTTTTTGACATGCACATATTTGTAGGTGAGTGCCTCTTGTAGGAAGAAAGATGCATTGTTGCAATTACATCATGACCGTATGGTAGCACAGCTAGAGAGTGGGGAGATCTCGTCGGGAAGAGGCCAAAATCAAGAGACAAGTTTAGCAAGACCGGGTGATACTCGTTGGGGGTCACACCATAAAACTCTAGTTCGGATTCAACTAATGTGGGATTCAATCATTGAAGCGCTATGTAGTGTTTCTCATGATGGGACAGATGCCGAGGAGAAAGGGGTGGCTGCAAGTTATATCATATACATGGAAAGCTTTGAATTTGTTATTATCTTGCATTTGATGATTCGATTGCTTGGTATAACAAATGGTTTGTCAAATGCATTGCAATCCAAGGATCAGAACATAGTGAGTGCTATGAATATGATTGTCTTAGTGAAAAGTGCATTGCAGAAATTGAGAGATGATGCATGGGAGCCTCTATTGCTTGCTGCTACTAACTTCTGTGGTGGCACAAGAAATATCATAGTACCAAATATGGATGATAAAATTGCAGCTAGGGGTTACCCAAGGAGCTCATGCAATATGGTTACTTGCTTGCATCATTACAAGGTACACATCTTTAATGAGGTGCTTGATAGTAACATAGTTGAGATGAATCATAGGTTTTCTAAAACTTCAACACGCCTATTATTATGCACTGCATGCCTTGATCCTAGAGACTCATTCAGCAATTTTGATAATGATAAGCTAGTTGAGCTTGCAACCATGTATTCTGCTGATTTCTCTCCACATGATTGTTGTCTATTGGTTGATGAACTGAACATATATGTTGATGTGATGAAGAGAACTCCTGAATTCATAGCTTGTGACAGTTTGAGTGATCTTGCTCTCAAGTTAGTTTAGAAGAGATATCATGAGACATTTCCATTGGTCTATCGCCTTATTACACTTGCTTTGACATTGCCTGTGGCGACAACATCAGTTGAGAGGGTTTTCTCTGCTCTGAATATTATAAAATCAGATCTTCGAAACAAGATAGGGGATGATTGGCTCAATGGTTTGATGATTTGCTATGTTGAGAAAGATATATTTGCAAAAATTGATAACAAGAAGATTATGCTATGTCTCCATTCTTGGGCTAACCGTAGAGGTCATCTTCCTCATGGATTTCTACTTCCCAACATGGATACAACTTGATGGTATGATACTATCTTATCAAAATGGAGCTTTGTTTAGTTGTTCTTGTTCTTTATAGTTATTTTGTCATTGTACTTGATGAAATATGCAAATTGATGATGAAATATGCAAATTGAATCGTTTGGACCTCTTTTGTTATATACACTTGCTTCTTTCTGTCAAAAAAATTAGAGCTTAGTTTTCGGCCCCCCCCCCCCTCCCTCAGTTCAATTCCTGGCTCCGCCACTTATTCTCATTAATTGACTTGTTATCACATGCTCAGTTTGTTCAAACGGTGATCACACTTTGGGCGATATGGTTAGCCCGACGCAAAGCCATCCATGAGGAGATCTTTCGAAGCCCATTTTCAGTATCCAAATGTGTTGATAAAATTGTCGGCGAGTTAAATATTATCACTTCACCGAATCGGGTTAGGGCTTTGGTGATTATGACGAGGCCCCCCTGCTCCGAGATGGATCCCGCTGGGAGAATCAGTGTTGGTGCAACTATGTCTCGTTCAGGTAATCAAGGAGCTGCGGCGCATATCTGTTAGAAATATGATGGTTCATATCTTGGTTCTTCATCACTTGCTTCTGCTGGTATCCCGGATCCAGCAACTTTGGAGCCGATTGTGTGTCGGGAAGGAATTGCTTTTTTTTGGAAAAGAAGAAGGAAGGAATTGCTTTGGCTGCTGATCTTCGGGTAACAAGGCTGTGCTCTCTCCTCAGAGTGTTTGGAAGTCATCAATCAATGATCAAAAGAAGGAGTGCTTGCCAAGATACGCTCCATTTCTTAGCGAAATACTAAAACTAGATGTATAGATTTTCTTGATTTCCACTTTATCCATGAAGGTAGAGCATAAAATATTCCTGCTCAAGGCTCCCACTCATGTTTCCAGGATGCCGAACCCAGGGCGATTTTTGGGTAAGGATGCCGAAAATTGGTCCACTCGCGTTCTCGGTTTTGTTTGGATTTGGGCCAACTTTGGTCCGGACTTTCCAGGCCATTTCCAGGATCCCGGGAACGCCCTGGAAATGCCGTGCGAAGTGAATTCGGCGGAAAAAAGGCGGCGAGTGGACCCGCCGGTCAGCCTATATTCGCCCATATTCATCCAAAGTTTGTCCAAAGTTCGCCCATATTTGCCCAAAGTTTGTCCATATTCGTCCAAAGTTCATCCATATTCTCCCAAAGTTCGCCCATATTCGCCCAAAACCCTTATATTCACCCAAAACCTCTTATATTCGCCCGTATTCGCCCAAAGTTCGTCCATATTCATCCAAAGTTTGCCTAAAGTTCGCCCATATTCGACCATATTTGCCCATATTCGATCATATTGTCCATATTTGCCCATGTTCGCCTAAAGTTCATCCATATTCGCCCAAAAGCTCGCCCATATTCGTCCAAAACCGCTTTTATTCACCCATATTCGCCCAAAACCTCTTTTATTCGCCCATATTCGCCCAAAGTTCGTCCATATTCGTCCAAAGTTTGCCAAAATTTGCCAAAACCGCCTATATTCGCCCAAAGTTTACCAAAATTTGTTGAATTTTAGCCAACGAGGGAACTCGGCCTGAAAACGCGAGTGGAAAACTCGGCATTTCCAGAACGAAAACTAGTTTGGTCCGAACCAAAATACGTCTGAATTTCGGCCCGAAAACGGCCAATGAGTGGGGATGCTCTTAGCTCGTAGATATCTAGATTTGCTGCGAGGGCGCCGTTTGTGGCTCCTTCAATCTCCAGACATTAATATTGTATCCATGGTTATTGAGTAATAAAGAGAGCTTTACCTCTAAAAAAACACTCTTCCAACTTTTTGCAACCCAGGCTATAGACTTCCAGGCAATTTGGTTAGTTCCTCCATGTAACTCATTGACATTCTCGCTCCATTCTTTCACACTGCTAGCTCATGAATAAGGTAGTGTACTCAGTGAAATTTTTGTGTGCACCAAAAGTTATTGTAAGAATTAACGAGATTCGTAATATAGAAAATAAAAGTTTTCTCGCGAGAGAGCGAACAAAACCAAGATCTAATTAATCTACGATGACCAAATTTGAAACACGCAAGGAGAAACGAAAAAAGGCAAATTGACATGTGAATAGTGTCATTAGTGGGTTTTTTCTTTCTGTGATGGTACTATATATTTATATGTTGGATTTGTCATATTCTTGTTTCTCTAGGTGTGTTTAGTATTTAGTTCTGAAAATTTTAGACTTTGACAACACACACCATGCGAACATGAGGACACGAGATGACACGAAGGCACCACGTACACTGGTCATTTGGTCATGTTACTTGCGCGCGCGCAGTCTTTCCGCATGGCTTGAAAAGAGACAGCACGACTGTAGGGCAGTCCTCCCGCATGGTTTTGATAAGTCAAAGCCAGTTCGAATTTACCAGTTGACGAGCTCTGTACTGTGTGCACGCATAGCCGTGTTGCATCTCTCCAAATTTTAGTCTGGGGGTGTGAGTCCCAAGACTCGAACAACATGTTTGGAAATGTTTTCACCCATATCTCGGCAAAGGTGGCGGCCGTCGCTGTCATAGAGTAGAGATGCTGCTTGTTTATTGGATGTCCCCAGAGGGGTCGTCGTGACAGGTGTTGCTTGTTTGAACTTTCAAACGTAACTAGTCGCATGCAATCTTCCACAAGCCTGTAGGACCCATTCTTGACTAGACTTTTGCGTTGACTTCCATGGTTAGACGGTGAGTGGTGTTTTAGCTCTGGTTACATATGCTATTTTCCATTACAATACATTTTAAAAGTACTTTGAAATGTAAAAGGACTAAAAGAACCGGCATAATATATATACATGACCACATCATGCATGCATGATCATCGGCCAGTCGTTTCATGGAAAACCAATTTTTTCGTAACATGCGAGAAGACAAAATTAGGTGCTAGAATAAGTCCTTTCAAGAGATATATCTTGTCTTTTTTACATAGTCTAGAAAAAAAAATCATTTCAGGATGTACCGATCGACAATAGAATATCTAGATGTACTCATGTACCTACAGTTTTTCAGCATTTCTTTTAACACTTTGAATATGTTTTTTATTTTTATTTTTTGGTAAAGAGAGCTTGTGCATCAGGAGCCAAAGTGATAGGAGATAGCTCCCACGCTCTTCGGTCTGATACGCACGAGGAGAAAAAACTGCAGAACGGTTGCTAGGGGATGTGCAGGGAGTGTTGTCTTCAATTGCGGCCAGGGAGTGCGTCAGGCTTTGGATTCACCTCAGAACAGTAGTAAGTTTACATGGGTGGGATCGCAATCAGGGGAGTATTCAGCCAGAGACACTTAGGACGGGTTTAATAGCCTTCATATCCTCCGAGCAGTCCAGCGGAAAGCGAAAATGAGCCGTTTGGTTATCTGGACGAGGCATTGAGCTGCACCAGCGGGAATCGTAAAGCAGCCCGGAGCCAGCCCGTGGTACGCTCGAATCAGCTGTTTCCAGCAAGCCACCCTCATCGAGCGCCCGCTGGATGCAAAACCGGCGCTCCCCTGCATGAGCTCGGCTGACGATGGCGCAGGCGGGAGATTCCCGCTGGACTGAAAAAGGGGCGGGATCCTTTCCCTCATCTCTCGCCGAGACACACCCTACCCGTTCACTGTTGAAACTAGATCCACATTTCCCCCTTATCCTTTCCCCGGTCAAATCCAGCCACCGCCAGCGACAGCGACGACGCCCGCAGCAAGACAAAACCGGTAGGGCGGCGGCCATGCCGAGCTGGAATGACGGCGACAGCTCCTCCCAATCGTATCTAGGGGCAAGTCAACTTTCCCCCAATTATTTCATAGGGTTAGGGTTCGGTTAAGAGTTAGGAATCCTCGGTTTACAGCCATATGAACTCAATTTGGTGTGCTAGAACTTCATGGACATGGACTATGCTCCTGGCTCCTTCGAAGATCCTAGTTTCTACGACATAGCGAAACATTGTCCTGAGCTCTATCGCGTCCACAAACTTGAGCCTGTCAGGCATGTTGTATTTGAAGGAACCAACACAGGCCACAGATTCTACATCTGCCAAATGCAGAACGTAAGTGCTTAGCTCCTTATATCGTCATTCACTTTTCTGACAAGCAGTAGGTCTGTGCCAACGAATTTCTGACCTGCAGGAGATCGAAAACTATGGGTTTGTGGCTTGGGTAGACAATGAATGGCCAGATGCTATGAATAATGCACTTGCGAAGCTATGGGGTATGTACGATGATACATGCAGTGCAAAAATCGACGAAAAGGTTGAGAATGCGCAGCTGGTCAAGCAACTGTATGATGAAAATAACAAGCTTGACAAAAAGTACACAAGTCTGCTGGTTGATGTGAAGAAGTTCATCGAACAAACAGAGAAGAAGGCGTTGGAGGAGAACTTGTCTCGGATGAATGACAATAATGAATCGTTGAGGAATGAGGTTGAGATGTTGAAGAACACGCAGAAATCCCAGGCTGATGTAATCAAAGAGAAGCGAAAGCAATGGGATGAGGATCAGATGATCTTCAAGCAGGAAAAGAGGAAACTAGAGTACGCGCTCTATGAATTGTTCAAAGCTAATGACGCTAATAAGGATAAACTGAAGCCAATGACTGTTCAGGAGCACCTTCTTGTACCGTAGACGGTGAACTGCTGGTGGTGGTGGTAGGATAACATCCACTTTTGATGTGGTTCTAGGTTAACACCATGGTGTTATGTTAAACTGTGATTTCCTTTTGGCGACGATCATGTTTATTAAGACTAATTCATACTTGTGTTGTTTCTGCTAAGGGTGTTCATTTGGTTATGTTCAACTGTGATCCCCCTTTGCTTGTGTTGTTTATGCTTGTGGTGTTCATGCTTTTGGGGATCAGACTTGTGCTTCTGTGGTTCCGAATTGTGTTGTTCATCCTTGTGGTCTTCATGTTTGTGGGGATCGGGCTTGTGATTGTGTTGTTCTGGATTGTGTTGTTCTTGCCTCTTTGTTGTTTATCCCTTTTAACTTGTGTTCTTCTTGTGGTCTTCCTCCTTGTTAATCCGGTCATGGTAAGCTCACCATAAGGAAGTGCAAGATGACCACAACTTGATTTCTATGTCAATCAAACAAGGGAAAAGTGCATGACATGGGTCAAAAGCCAAATGTACACGAAACCAAACAACATGGTCCTATTTTCTCAACTGGTGCACCGACCATAATGCAGAATATCAAACAACTTACACAAGTTGGCCGATAGGACAGATGAGTGTGGCAATGCCCTCCGCGGCACTGCCCGACCGGGCCAGAAATTCCATACAGTCTACCAAACACGCCCTTACAAAATTTTATGCGTAGGAAACGACCTTTTCAACCTAGTAAGGTGTCAAGTGGGATCCCACTAAAGTCTCATCTTTAGTTTATTTGCCAAAATCTAGTTATTTAACTAGACTAGCTAAATGTCCGTGCGTTACTACGGTTCTACATATTTATCACAACATATATAGAATAAAATAATGCATTTAAATATTCACGTGTATGGAAAACATAACACCTAGTATAAGAATGATAGCACATTAAGATTTCACCTCACTTAAATTTTATTTCGTTAAAAAGGTCCAATTTTATGAACTTAAGGATCTAGCTAATTTCTACTTTTTGACACATCTTTAGATATTCTCATATAATTTGCGGAATGTTGTTTTTGGCGTCATTTACTCGGTACTTGAGCAAGTGTATTAAGATTTTCTTCCTCTGCTCGTAACCATCCTACATAAAATTACTTATCATTACCATGAAAATATCACATGGGAATAGAATACTCACCATACAAATTGAATGAACCAAACCTTTTATATAATCATATGGAAAGGACGAATTGATGTGGTACTTCTTCCCTCTTATTTTATGATGCGTATAATTTTTTCACAAATTTCCCATTTTAAGATGCGTATTGTGGAGAGGAGCCGAATCAAGTGCGACGCGGACCCTTTTGCACCGACTACCAGCTGCATGCATTATTCACGGGTCAATCTTTCCATGTTCTTTCTTCCTCATATTCTTTCCATCCCGTTCGACTCCTCTTCTTATTCTCCCTCTCACTCCTTGGTTTCTTGCTTCCTTGCTTTATTTACAATATTTTTCCAAGTTGGTTATAGTTTTATACTTATATTTGTTGCGATTAGAGCTATAAAATATTTCAGGGATTAGTACTCATATTTGTTGCGGTTATAGTAAGACAATTGTTGATTTCATCGTGACCACAGTAGATGATTGGGTCTAAAACATTTTCCTCCCATTTTTTGCCAATCACGTATCCTCCAATGCAGGATGATCGACCGAGGGGCTAACGGTGAAAATATCTCTTTGTATGCTTAGTTTTGCATTCTTGCGTGTCAGATTTTCCAATTAACCAATTCTAGCAATTAAAGCGGGCATGCATTGATAGGTTTCCTTTCAAGCGGATCCTCCATCGTGAATTAATCTCTTCATTGCATGTAGATCGTGATTGTTACCAACGGTATAGAAAGGGAAAAGGTCGCAGTGGAGAGTAATTAGAGGAGCAACAAAGGAACTAAATAGCACTGCTTGCAAATTATGCCTTAATCCATGAAACATGCATATGTCAAATTTATTTACACATTAAATTCCCAAGTTCTGATTACATGCGGTGTGATTACTTAAAAAATTATTGTTATTATTATCTCCTTTAATTGTGCATGCAATCCCAGATTTTTGTTTATGAGGTAATTTTTTTTAGATCTTTCCTTATTCGGTTGTGAAACCCGCGAGAGATCGGATGTAAATCGGATGGTCTAGATGCCTTCAATGTTTGATGTCAAAGTGTCAAAGTGGACGTACCAACACCAACTTCTTTTTAATAGTAAAGAGATTTTGGTATAACTAGATTTTGTTAAATAAACTAAAAGTAGGACTTTGGTGGGATCCCTTGACACCCTACAGACTGGCAATACCTATCCGGAAATCAGGGGCACCACTCAAATGCAAAAAAAAAAAATTGCATGGCTGACCAGTAATTATAGACTTTGGACGTCAAATAGGAGGGCAGATCACGGGCTACAAGTAGAGTCATATCCTCATGCAATGCAACTTTGCGAAACAGGTATGGCTGGAAATCTTGAGGAGAATAAGAGCCCCTATTCTTGAGCCACAAGGGAACAGATAGCTGGAGGAGTGGTGGTTGAAGAGTAGAGAGCGACTATCGACTGCACGTAGAAGTAAGTTTTTTGCTGGAAAAGAGGAGTACATAATACTTCCTAGTTCTTACAGAAAGATCCAATAAAAAGGGAAAAAATAGCCGAGTCCTCTGGATCTCGATGTCGATGGCGAGCCGCCGCCGCTGCATCCCTTGATGGCTTGGATCAGATGCAACCCCTCCACGGACGGGAAGTCACCGGTCGCCATCTCCAAAGAGCTTACATCGCACGCCACCATCTTCATCGCCGGACACCACATATCCTCCTCCATCTTCTTCTTCAAACTCCGGATCGACCGCCACGCCGACGCCGGTGAGAGGTGGATGAACTCCCCAAATCCGAAGACCTGAGAGCTCAGGGAAGATGAGAGCTCGGCCACGGAGCTCTGAGAAGCACCACCGCCAGAGAGGAAGAGCCTCGGATAAAAACGCCGCGCCGCCTACGCCTCCTCCTCCATAGCGCCACCGGCAAGCAACCTAGGCAACCCTACACTATGTACTAATGTACATGTCGTGGACCGACGATCCCCCACCCTCCCGCCACCGTAGTTGATGCTCTGGTCGCCATGACAGGCCGTGTGTTTGGCAACAGGAGGGATCATTATGACACAATGAGGCTAGTGGAACAAATACATGATGAGCTACGCCTCTTGGAGTTAGCTCGAGGTAGAGTCAGAATCATGGATGGAGTTGGAGGGAGGGAGAACTAGTGTCGAGAGTAGGAGTTTAGCGAGTAGGGAGTGAGTTGTGTAGCCATTCCAATTGTTTGCAATTGGTCTATACCATTCTCGTAAATGGCTTTTTCCCTTCTATAAAATTATGGCACTTTTTTTGCATGCTCTCGAAAAAGATTTTTTTTTTTTTTGCTATGATGGTCCATTGATCTTCAGTATTTTGTAGACTTACTATGGTCGTACCTATTCTTGGTTGGACTTTCACCTATACTACTACTACTAATATGTGACATGTGTCCTCCCACGTAGTCTTGGATAAGAGCATGTTGCGGGATATCGCCCTCTATTAATATTACTTCTGTCTTAAAACTGCTTATATTTTTTTATAAGTCAAACGGTAAAATTTGATCAAGTTTTTAGAGAAAAATATCAACTTTAAAAATATGAAATTCGTACATTTGATACATCATAAAACATATTTTCACATAATATCTATATAATATCGTATTTCTTGATAGCTTTCAAAAAATTTTGGTCAAACTTTAGATAGCCTGACTTTAAAAAAAATATAATCTTTAAGCTTTTGGATGTAGGTAGTATGTCACTACCAGTTGGCTATCCAGTTCGGCCCCCATGCTCTGACCAAAGCGCCGGCTATATATACCGCAGCTCACTAGCTAGGCATCACAGAGCACACTCGCATCTGGAAAATCACATGTACATCTACGGAAAGAAAATGGAGGACTACGCTGTCGTCTACCTCGGCCTGGCCCTGACGTCGCTGCTCTTCCTGCTCGCCTGGCGTCGCGTCCGCAAGGCCGGCCACGAGCTGCGGCTGCCGCCGGGGCCATGGACGCTTCCCGTGATCGGCAGCATGCACCACATCGCCGGGGCGCTCCCGCACCGCGCGATGCGCGACCTGGCACGGCGGCACGGCTGGCCCGTGATGCTCCTCTGGCTCGGCGAGGTGCCCACGCTGGTGGTCTCCTCCCGCGAGGCGGCCCGCGAGGTGATGAAGACCCACGACACCTCCTTCGCCACGCGCCCGCTCAGCTCCACCGTCAGCGTGCTCACCAACGGCGGCCGGGACATCATCTTCGCGCCCTACGGCGACTACTGGCGCCAGATGCGCAAGATCGCCGTCACCGAGGTCCTCACCGCGCGCCGCGTCCTCTCCTTCCGCGCCATCCGGGAGGAGGAGACCGGCGCCATGCTCCGCGCTGTGGCCGCCGTGGCCGCCGCCGGCGACGAGCTGATCGACATGCGCGCGAGGATGGCGGCGCTGGTTTCGGACACCACGGCGCGCGCCGTGTTCGGGGACCGGTTCAAGGACCGCGACCTGTTCCTACGGGAGCTGGACCGCGCCATCGCGCTCTCCGCGGGGTTCAACCCGGCCGACCTGTGGCCGTCGTCGCGTCTCGCCGTGTGGGCCAGCGGCGCGGTGCGACGCGCCGAGGAGTGCCGCGACACCGTCTTCGGGATCCTCGACAGCGTCATCGCCGAGCACCAGGACAGGATGGCGGGGGAAGGCGGCGCTGCCCAGGAGGACGTCATCGACATCCTCCTGCGTGTCCAGAAGGACGGCGGCCTCCAGTTCCCCATGGACATGGACTCCATCAAAGCCGTCGTATTCGTACGTGCTGTGCGTGCAGTGTGCACACACCTGTCTAGTCTAGCTAGCTAATATGGCATGTCATGGCATGTACTATGCAGGACATCTTCGGCGGGGGCAGCGAGACGTCGGCGACGACGCTGGAGTGGATCATGGCGGAGCTGGTTCGTAACCCGAACGTGCTGCGCCGGGTGACAGACGAGGTCCGGCGAGCCTTCGAGGCCGCCGGCGCAGTGGTCGAGCAGGACCTCGCCACGGCCGTCCCGTACCTGCACCTGGTGATCCGGGAGACGTTCCGGCTGCACACGCCGCTGCCTCTCCTCCTCCCGCGGGAGTGCCGCGACGCGCCGGCGTGCAAGGTGCTGGGCTACGACGTGCCGCAGGGTACGCAGGTGCTCGTGAACGCCTGGGCGATGGGCCGCGACGAGCGGTACTGGCCCGGGGACCCCGAGGAGTTCCGGCCGGAGCGGTTCGAGGCAGCCAAGGGCGACGGCGGCTCGGAGGGGGTGGACTTCCGGGGCGCCGACTTCGAGCTGCTGCCGTTCGGCGCCGGCAGGAGGATGTGCCCCGGAATGGGGTTCGGGCTCGCAAACGTGGAGCTCGCGCTCGCCAGCCTGCTGCTGCACTTCGACTGGGAGGCGCCCGGCGTCGCTGATCCGGCGGAGTTCGACATGACCGAGGCGTTTGGCATCACCTCGCGCCGCAAGGCCGGCCTCATGTTGCGTCCCGTCCTGCGCGTGCCCGTGCCCATGCCCAAAGTCTAGGTGACGACTACACTGTAATGTACTTCAAAGTACTACTAGTACTAAGTTTGACCAAATATAAATAAGAAAATATCGTATTAAATACATATATTACAAAATGTATTTCATGGAAAATATATCGATAAAGTAGGTTGCAAGGAAGATCTAAAATTTCGAGGTTGCTTATAAAGTAGGCGCCTCTCCTCCCGCCTCCCTCCTCCTTTAGCTCCCAGCGCGCCATTGGCAGAGGCCACCGGGCTCCTCCCGGGTGGCGGCGGCGGTGTTCTTCTCCCCGCGGCTTGGCATGGTGGTCGGGGCCCAATCCCCATGGCGCGGTGCTTCAAGGGCGGCGGCGGCCCAGCTCCGGCTGGGAGGTGACGGCACGGTGGCGCGGATGGTTCCCCGCGGGGCAGCAAGGGGCGGAAGCGGCAGGCAGGGGAAGGGCGGCGCCTGCCAGCCCCCTACGGCCCAGATCGAGGCCCACAGGGCCCCATCTGGGTCGGGGGTGGGCGGGCCTGCCCTGTGCGCTGCTCGTCCTGCAGGCGGCGGCGAGGTAGTTCGGTCGGCGGCCGGCGGCGACGGCAGCCAGCCTGTTGCAACGCGGAGGTGGGCCTTACAGGCCTGATCCGGGCCTGTCTAGGTCCTATTGGGACTGGTGTGCCCTCCACGGGGGCTTTACGGGCCTGCTGGGTCCGGCCGGACCCAAAGGGGACTAGTGTGCCTACCTCCACGTCCGGTCTACTACTGTCTTTGGCGGTGGAGGTTGTTCCTTCCGCTGCTGCTGTCCCACCACGATTAAGGCTACTTCTCGCCTCCACCTTGTAGGCCGCGTGACGGTAACCTCGGTGAAATGACGATGGCGGCCTCGTGATTGTAGTGGTGCATGCTCGCGGATGGAAATTTTGGTGGTGTCGAGGCCTCGCCCAGTGGGACTCCTTTGCATCGGACCGCCCGGGGGTTGTGGAGTGGGTTTTCGGGAGAAATCCTTGTCGGCTCGACCGACACCGACGCGGTGCCGTCCGCGGGCGGCACCATTTCTTCCTGGAGGGCGTCGTGACTAACTTCCTTCCACTTCCCTCTGCGTGCCGGGGGAAACCCTAGGACCAGTCCCTGGTCCGGGCAGTAGCGGTGCACTTCCCTTCCTGAAGGTGTTGCTTGGTACTTGACGGTTCGGTGCTAGGAGTGTGGTGGTACTCCTCTAGATGGCCCAGCGGTTGCGGGTCTCCTTCGTTTAGTGGATCCGTCTATGTCTTCATTTTATTTTTTCTTTGTTTCTTTGGGCGTGTGTTTGCTGTTGTCCCAGCATTTTTCTTTGGACATTGTGCTGTCTAGCCCAGTTGCGGTCTTATCTGGTTGCTTTATTTATAAAGCGGAACAAAAGCCTATTGTTGTTGGAAGTCCACCTATTAACTTGTTTAAACCTGCGATGAAGGAGACTAATTGTGAAGTGAGGTTTCTCATACTGTTAGAGAGGAACCTGTGAAAGCATTATTCTCTATGTTAATGAGCTGGAGGTTTCTGCATCTGGAAAGAACTAACAAGAAGTCTGTGCTTCGTACTAACACACACACTAGATCTCCTTCGGGGAGAAAGGAGAGAGCAGGCGACCATGGTTGCTAGAGAGGCCATCGCGCCGGTGCGCTGATCTCCAGCCTCCGGCCACCCCCGCCTCCCTACGACCAGATTCGGAACCTCGTCCTCCATCTCTCCGCCCGCCTCGGAGTCCTGTTATCACAGTCTCTGCTGTTGAGTATTTTCCGACGACAACGATGACAAAGTTTTGACGAGACGCACGTATCCCATTACTTTCGCCATGCTATACCCTTAGTCATGTACAGACTAGTTGATCAATTCTTTTGATTCAACCAATACGTCCATATATAAGCTAGCGACTACTGTCTCGCGATGACCAACACACATGGAAACAATCTCATCCCTAAACGTACGTATCGTACGTGTGATTTTCTTTATTTCCTCAACTCACTATGTGTGTTTTATAGGGTTAGGATACAGGCATATAAATATGCCAGAAATCAGCTAACGATTTAAGCTAGGTAGCCTACTAGGTTACTAACTCCTGGTCCTACTCTCATTATATGCATGCATATGGAAACGGACACCCATATCATGTATAGCTCGGAATATGTATACCACTCGTGTCGTACTCGTATACGTGACACGGTACCGTGTACACGATATGCCCTTTGCTTTGATCTAGATCCCAAATACGCCGGCTGCTCCCCGCGGGCGTTATCCACGGCATTGATTTCGCCGCTGAACATGTCAACACTGCTGTCTACTTGCCGAACCTTGTGTGCCTCCACGTAGAGTTCCTGGAGCCAACGGCTCTACATGCAGTGTATCCTGTATGTCTATTTGTGAGCCAACTTCTTGACTCACCATCACGTCACATGGCCCTTGCACTTCTGGACACTCCTTTTTCCCAAGATCTTCACGTGGATCATCACCTCCTGTATTAGCAGATAATGAGCTAAACACAACACCTTCTAGCTCTGTTTTTTCTGACCACGGACTTGCCTTTTCTCCGGACACTTTTCTTCTGGGAGTATCCCTAGTGCTTCTGGTCTGGTGTCCACGCCTAGAGCACCCCCTAGGCCTTAAATCTCTTCTGGATACGAATTTGCTGACAAAGATAAGCTTGGTTGATCCATATTTTCTTCATACTCAAGATCCCACGTGATGTGAAAAGTTGAATATCCCGGTTCGTTGGAGCCCCAATTCCATGATTTCTCTTCCTCAAAGACTATGTCGCCCGTGATAACCACCTTATTGGTATAGGTATTGCACAAACGGTATTTTTTCGATTCTTCATAGCCTGTCATGATCATTGGAGTACTCTGATTCACCTTATGCGCCACACATCCAAAAGTACGAAGATGATCAACCGAGGGCTTCCATCCGTACCATCCTTCATACGGAGTCATACCAACTCCACTCTCAGTTGGTGTCATGTTCAGCAAGTAGACCGTAATGGACGCCTAAGACAGACTCACAAATATATTTAGCTCTGTCACGTATATTTTCGGTTTATACGGTTATTTTCGGTTAACAGAGAGTCAAAACCGAATTAATATTTATAAATTCGGTTAATCATATTTACTAACCGGAATTAGTTTCGGCTAATTCGGGTTCGTGTATTCAGTTTCGATGTTCGGTGGTTTATGCCCACCCTAGCTGCAGCTGTCCTAGCTTCGCAGGTCAGATCCTCCTATCGGTGGTCAGCTGTGTTGTTCACGTCGCTTTTGCAAGCGGACGAGCTCATGCAACCCTGCTGTGATGGTTGAGGGGCTCGGGTCCTTGACATTGACGTCGGCTGCCTCGGGAGACCATGGCTTTGCTAGTGCTTCGCTGCCTACACCGAGCCGGCTTTGGGTTGGTTCTTTGAGCTATGACGAGGACGACGATGATGAAGAGTTGGCTCCGCAGACGCCATTAGCCTCTACCAAGAGCGTTGGTTCTGGCTCGGTTCGCTATGATGAAAAGGCATTTGTTGAGTCGTGTGGCAGTCTCTCTGCTATAATTGCCGCTCTTGGAAATGAGGATGGCTGGGTGCACGTGGATCAAGGTGGCCGCCCCATCCACGAGTCGTCGTCTTTGCTTCGAAAGGAAGGTCTTGATCAGTCTCGCCTTCAAGCGTTGGGCTCGAGGGAGATGTTTTGTGCCTCGGCGTGGCCACCAGGTCAGCATGTCCCGAGCCCTTCAGTGAATTCGTTGTCGTCGACCTGGTCATCGGGAGCGATTCTGCGGGTGCGCTTTCCTACCTTTCGTTCTTGCTCTCCGAACACTCGTGCTCATTCTCCGGACGCTTTGTTCTCCATGCCGGTAGTCGCTCTCCCCGCCAGCCGTCTTTCCTCATCGGCCCAGTGGGCTGATGTCGTGTGCCACTCATCGTTGCGTGCGCGACGCCCGAGACCCTCTCCTTGGTATAGCGAGGAGCTCAATGTTAATGAAAGTTTGGACTCTCTCTTCAGGCCCAGGTTGCCTTGATGCGCATGGATCTCCTTCACTGGTTCAGATCCGCATTGAGGAGGTGGCTCGTCCCTTCGTGAAGAGGTGGCAACTCTCAAGTCATTGTTGGCGTGTGTTGATGATTCTTTGGAGCTGTGAAGCTTGCACGGTGGCCTCGGGCTCGCCCCTGCACATGCTTCATTTCCGCTTGATTCCACTGAGCAGAAGTCGTATGTGGTTGAGGAGGAGCATCTCTACGGTTGTGTCTCTCCACGTGGTAGCCCCTGCACGATATTGCAGCCTGATTTGTCGGATGCCTTCGAGAGCGAAGGCATGGATGGGATCATGGATCCGGTGTTGCGGATCACACAAGAGCTTCATGAGTTGAGTGAGGAATCTGTTGTGGTGCTTCCGTTCGAGTTGGGTTCATTTGGAGACTTAGCAGTGGCCACGGCGCCTTTGCCATCGCAGTCGCATGCCTCTGTGGACGATGGAGGGGCACACAACTCTGAGGCTCTTTTTGCTAAAGAGCTTTGCAGCTTGCTTGCCAGTTTAGAGGCGGTTAGCCCTGGATATGGCAAGGATATTGCTTGTGTCCTAGCGGGAAAAGGTTCAGAAGGCCTAATCAGGAAGGTGGAAAAGTCTCTTAGAAAGGCACCTCGCAAGACCAAAAGAAAGAAGATGGGCATATCGCGGAAAGCTTCGGAAGCTGCTTGATTGATGGACCCTTGTGGGTCGTTCTTTCTGTGGTATTCTTTGCGGCATGTTGCTTTAGTATCGTTGCTTTGTGATCCAGGGTGTGTTAGTATCGTTGCTTTGTGATTCGCGTGGCATAGTGCTCCGGTGTCATTGGCTTGTGGTTCGTGGTGGTAGTAGGTTGTGGTTGTGCTTGTTGGTTGGAGGTTGCATGTTTTAGGTGTTGTTCTCATGTGGTTTTGTTGTAACGGTTTTTGCCTGGTTTTTTGGTAATTAAACGGACAATTCTCTTCTTAATTAATGGACTGGGACAAAGCTTTTGCCCTCGTTTAAAAAAAAAGTTTGTGCTTCCCTCTAAATTGTTGTGGTCTATATCCAAAGAGACTCCAAAGTTGCAATGTTCCCAAGCGTTGGTGGTATACCGAGCCGGATAATTTGTTTCGTTCCAAATATAGGAGAGAAATGTTGGTTAAATTTCCGAAAGAAGCTGGAATCACACCGGTAAGTTGATTGGATCCAAGATGTAGGCGGGAGCGGGGGCGAATCCACCATACCTCTAGCCTGGGCAATGCCTTGTATTTTCTTACTTCCTATAATGATTTTGTAAAAAAAAAGACGTCTTAGACATATTTTCCCAGGCTTTTGGAAGTTTCTGGGTATACCACTGGGCGGGAGAGTTATTGCATTAGTCCTAACTCTGGTGGTATGTGTCCCGTGAGATTGCAAGAGTGTAGGTCTAAGTAGTAAGACCAGTGAGATTGAAAAGATCAGCTAGGATGGAGCGAACAATGTTATTTCCACCCACGAAAAGATATTCGAGGTGTTGCAATCCACCTAACCATAGTGGCATGACATCCTCAAACAAATTTTCATTCAAATCCAATTGTTTTAGGTACCCACATCCAGCTAACCACAATTTGCAACATTTGGAGGCTAAAACTTTGGTTGTTTCGAATCATCCCTGATAGGTTGTTGTTCAGAAATGACTTGTATTGCAACATGGACATGTTGTATATGGATTGTGGGAAGGGGACCTGATAGGTTGTTGCTACCAACGTGTATGTTTATCATGCAAGGCGTGTTATTGAATAGATATTGTGGTATTTGGCCACTCAGGTGATTTTCATCTAGAGAAATCGTCTCGAGTTTCTGCATATGAATCAAAATATCCATCGTAATTTGGCCGGTGAGTTGGTTAACGCTTAAACTAACGAACTCAAGCCTTGTGAGATTACCTAGGGCGGGAGGAATGGAATTTGGGAGGTCATTTCCTTTAAGTCTAAGATATTTAAGCCTGCGTAGCCTGCCAAGTTCGTGAGGGATTGAACCGGTGAGGTTAGCATCAGCAATATTAAGGACAGAGAGAAAAGAGAGGTTATCGAGGTAAGGAACAAAAGATCCAAAGAGAGGCATTGTCGAGAAGGATAGGGCCGTGATGCGTGGTCGGTGGCGGCTGCACGAGACGCCGATCCAATGGAAGAAAGACGTGTCGGTCCAATTGTGGGCGAGGACACACTAGTGGAAACGAGGTCTTTTGTTGATCCCGAAAAGGGGCTTTAACACCGGTTCTTCTACGAACCGGTGTTAAAGGGGGGGCCGTACCAGCGTGGCCCCTGTGGCAAAAAAGGAGCCCCCCTTTAACATCGGTTCATGCCACGAACCGGTGTTAAAGGTCCCTGCAGATGGCAAGACTTTCTTTAACACCGGTTCGTGGCATGAACCCGGTGTTAAAGGGGGCTATAAGACACCACCCAACCCACACACCCCACTCTTCCATTCTTTCACATTTTGGAGCCTAGCAAGAGGGTGTGAAGAGTGCTAGTTTGTGTTTTTTATATGCACTAGAGGTGTTGGTGAAATGCCCGAGAGCTCAAAATAAGCTTTCTTGTTGCTCTTTCCGTCTCGAGGTCGGCAACTATAGTTTCATGTGTCATTGATGTACTATATATATAAATGGTCATCTCCCTATTATTTTTGATATATACTACATATTTATGCAGATGAATCGGCAATGGATGTACGGTGACCGCCGCACTTCCGAAAGTACATTACGGGCCTCAAAATTTCATCGTTGTGGCTAATGAAAACCGTGGTCACAATGGTTTTATGTGTTGTCCGTGTGTTCACCGTCGAACAAGAAAGACTACTCAAATACCAGAACCATTCACGCCCACCGCTCGATCGGTTTCATGCCCAGCTATAATTGTTGGACCAAGCACGGAGAAAAAGGTGTTGTGATGGAAGACAACGAAGAAGAAGAGGATGATGAAAACTATCATAATATGTATCCTGAATATGATGATAATGCAACGGAGGTAGATAATGAAGATCAAGAGGGAGCAGATGGGCCCGCTGATGAAGATCTTGGTCGGGCCATTCTCGATGCAAAGGAAGAATGTGAAACGAAAAGGAGAAGGAGAAGCTGGAGATGTTAAAGGATCACAAAACATTATTGTATCCAACTTGCGAAGATGGCCACAAAAGCTAGGTGCCACATCTGGATTTGCTGCAATGGAAGGCAGAATGGTGTGTGACGGTAGCATTTTCAAAGTTGTTGGTAAAAATGAAGAATCTTCTTCCAAGAAATAATGAGTTGCCCGACAGTATATACCTGTTGGAGATATGCCCTAGAGGCAATAATAAATGTAGTTATTATTATATCTTTGTGTTTATGATAAATGTTTATATTCATGCTATAATAGTATTAAAAAAAGGAAACATTAATACTTGTGTGAATTGTAAACTTAATTTGAAGTCCCTAGTATAGCCTCTATACTTCACTAGCTTGTTGGTTGATTAATGATTGTGGTTTCCCTATCATGAACATTGAGATGTTATCAACAACAAGATCATATCGTTAGGAGAATGATATGGTGGACATACTCCTATAGATAAGCGTAGCATAAAGATCAAGTCATTTCAATAGTTCAATTGCTATATGCTTTCTGATGCATAGTAACCTAATTCCTTCGACCATGAGATCATGCATATCACCTTTACCGGATGGATGCTTTGATGACATCAAACACCACACCGTAACTGGGTGGCTATAAAGGTGGCATTAAGTGTTCGGAAAGTATTGGTTGAAACACATGGATCAAGAGTGGGATTTGTCCATCCACATGACGGATAGATATACTCTGGGCCCTCTCGGTGGAATGTCATCCAATTGGCTTGCAAGCATGTGACTTGGTCACAAGGGATCACATATCACGGGAACGAGAAAAGAGTACTTATCGGTAACGAGGTTGAACTAGGTATGCAGAGATACCGGCGATCATAACCTCGGATAAGTAACATATCGTGAGACAAAGGGAAATTGGTATCATATGTAAGTGGTTCATTCGATCGCAAAGTAATCGTAGAAATATGTGGAGCCATATGAATTTCCAGATTCCTCTATTGGTTATTGTTAGGAGAAGTGTCTCGATCATGTCCGCATAATTCACGAACCGTAGGGAGACACACTTAAGGATTGACGTTGTTTGAGTAGTTATGGTATTATGAGAAAGAGACCGAATGTTGTTCGAGTCTCGGATGGGATCCGGGATATCACGAGGTGATCCGGAATGGTCAGGAGAATAAGATTCATATAAGGAAAGTCCGCTTTGGATTTCGGGAATGATTAGGTGTTTTCATCGAATGTTCTAGAAGGTTCCGGATTGTCCGGCACTCCGGGGGGGAAGGGGTACATGAATGTGTCATTACTTAATGGAATGATTGCATCATGTACTAAGTGTTCTTGCTGTCCCAAATAAAGGATTAAATTGAATCCTAAAACAGAAAAGTCAAATGTCCAGTTTGAAAGTCAAACTGCCAAAACAAGAAACTGCGGGAAACAAGCAAGAGGAGTTGGAATCAACCTAGAGGAGGAGTTGGACTCCTCCAGGACGGCGCCCAGCCCTAGGCCGAGTTGGGGAGGGACTCCCTCCCTCCCCTGGCGCGCCAAGACCCCCGTCCCATAAAAGGAGGGGCAGGGCTCCTCCTAGAGACACACAAGTTTCACCTCTAGATCTCCGGTTTAGAGCCATTTTGGTTTAGAGCCTTCTAATTGGTTTAGAGCCTTCTAATTGGTGTGTCTAATTACTAGACCACTAATAGCCTCTCTCATAAGCTCCACCATACTCGCACCGGCTTAAGGCGAAGCCTGGGATCTCCTCTACTTCGGTACCACGCCGTTGTCTTCTTAGGAATCATGAGAGAGTACTACAACCTCCGCTTCTTTGGAACAAGGGAGAGGAAGGTCTTCGTCAGTACCGAGCGATGTGACCAACTGAGGCGCTGCCGGAACGTGGCCTTGCGGAAGGATCGTCCACACGATCTTGAGATCGGAAAGAGTACGACTACATCACCCACGAGAATCCGCTCTCGTTAACCACTTTGGAATCTTCGAGGGTAAGTTATTCCATCGACTCGTTGCTACAATCTAGTAGATAGATCTTGGCTTGTTTGTTTGTATGTGATAGAAATTTTTTGTTTTCCATGCTACGAACCCCTACAATACCAAGCAAAGAAGGTTGTCTGCCCTCTAGGATTAGACGTGCAGAAGATACATGCCTGCATTAATGACTGCATCCTCTACCGCGGTGAGAAGTACGAGAATTTGGATGCATGCCGGTATGCCTACCGCTATAATAAGATCGAACGACGATCCTGGCGATGTTGAGGGCGAGGCCCCTAGGAAGAAGGTTCCCGCCAAGGTTATGTGGTATGCTCCTATAATACCACGGTTAAAACGTCTCTTCAGAAATAAAGAGCATGCCAAGTTGTTGCGATGGCACAAGGAAGACCGTAAGAAAGACGCGATGTTGAGACACCCCGCTGATGGGTCACGGTGGAGAAAAGTCGGCGAGTACCCGGACTTCGACGTGACGCAAGGAACTTAAGGTTTGGTCTAAGTATGCGGCATGAATCCTTTTGGTGAGCAGAGCAGTCACAAACACGGCCTGTGACCCTATGTATCTATAACATTCCTCCTTGGTTGTGTATGAAGAGGAAGTTCATTATGATGCAGTGCTCATCCAAGGCCCAAGGCAACCCAAGCGACATTGATGTGTACCTAAGGCCATTAGTTGAAGAACTTTTTACATTTGTGGGCCAAACCAGGTGTACGTATGTGGGATGAGCACAAAGGGGAGCCATTTGACCTCTGAGCATTGCTTTTCAGAACCATCAATGATTGGCTGCTCTTAGTAACATTTGAGGCATAAAACAAGGGATACAATGCATGCACACCTTTGTTTAGATGATACGAAAGTGTATATTTGGATAAGTGTAAGAAGGTTGTGTACCTAGGGTATCGCCGATTTCTTAGAACACGCATCCGATGAAAGAAAGGCAAGCATTTCAAATGTCCGCGGAACTCGGAGGAAGCCTCGTCTCCGCACCGGTGAGGAGGTATTTTGTATGGTCAAGGACCTAGAAGTAATCTTTGGAAAAGGTCCCGCAGTCTATCTGTTCGAATGACGATGGGACACGCGCCATGTGGAAGAAGCAATCTATATTTTGGGACCTACCCTATTGGAAAGTCTTAGAGGTCCGCTCTTCAATCAACGTGATGCACGTGGCGAAGAATGTTTGCGTGAACCTGCTAGGCTTTCTAGGAGTGTATGGGAAGGCAAAAGATACACCGAAGCACGACAGACCAGCAACGCCCTGAAGGCCTCAAGAGCCTATGCATCCCGAGAACGAGAAGGGTAAACGATGCCACTTAACTCCGCCATACGCTCTTACCAAAGCGAGAAGGAAATATTTTTGAATGTCAAAGCAGTATCAAGGTCCGTCGGCTTCTCGTCGAATATAAAGGGAATAATAAATATGGAGAAAAATTCCAAAACACGAAGTCTCATGATCGCCACGTGATTATGACACAATTGCTTCCGATTGCATTGAGGGGCTTCTACTGAAAATGTTCGAGTACCCATTGTGAAGCTGTGCATTCCTCAATGCAATATCTCGAAGGTAATCGATCCAAATCCTACCAGGTTACAAGCAGATGTGGCCCAATGTCTTGTCGACTTTGAGTTGGTGTTCCACCATCCTTCTTCAATATTATGACGCATCTCTGGTTCACCTAGTAGAAGAGATTGCCATTCTCGGTCATGTATTTCTACACAATATGTTCCCCTTTGAGAGGTACATGTCTTAAAGAAATATGTTCATAACCGTGATAGGCCGGAAGGAAGCATCTCAAGGGCTATGTAATGAGGGAGGTCATTGAGTTCTGTGTTGATTTTATTCTGACCTTAAGGCGATTGGTGTTCGAATCACGACATGAGGGAGACTGCGTGGAAAAGGCACCCTAGGATGTAAAGCAATGATATGTAGGGATGGGCATTCTCTCAATCAAGCACACTACGGTTTTACAAAGATCTATCTTGGTTGCCCGTATCAATGAACACAAGAATTTAATACGCCTCAAACACCTGGGGCAGTCTGATGAATGGATTATAAGTGAACACATGGCGAGTTTTGGCGGCTGGCTGCAAAGACTTCTCACGAATAACACAACTGTTGGGGATCAGCTGTACTTATTGGCCAGGACACCATCTTCGACTGTATGTACACGATAGGCCAAGATAAAAAGAGCACCAACCAAAATAGTGGTGTCCGCTTCGATGCAGCAGAAGACAATGGGCAAAAGACCACGTATTATGGGTTCATAGAGGAGATATGGGAACTTGACTATGGACCTAATTTTAAGGTCCCCATGTTTCGATGCAAATGGGTTAAGCTAACAGGAGGAGGGGTTGAGGTAGACAAATGCAGAATGACAACGGTGGATCTCAACAATCTTATGAAGAACTTAGACGAACCATTCGTCCTAGCCAATGATGTGGCTCAGGTTTTCTATGTGAAGGACATGTCCTCCAGACCAAAAAAAAGAAAAAATATGCAAACGAATACATCATATGATGAGCCAAAGCGTCACATAGTTCTTTCAGGGAAAAGAAACATCGTTGGAATCGAGGACAAGACAGACATGTCAGAAGATTATAATAAGTTTGATAAAATTCCGCCCTTCACAGTGAAAACTGATCCAAGCATTCCGTTAAGTAAAGAAGATGTTCCATGGTTACGTCTAAAGCGATCATAAGGAAGGACATATGCCAAGAAGTTCATGCTTATATTATGTAACTCTAGTTCATGTTTTTAATATTAATACATGTCTTGAGTGTTAGTCATGTTTTATGGATGGACCGGGACTATGAGAAGAAGTTGTCCCGATTCGTACTTACCATTAAGATTTGATCTCCAAACGCGCGCGGTCACATATTAGGGAGTGCCTCTATGACCAGTTTCTTGGAGATCTTGGGAGGACTAGGCTCTGTGGCATCTCCCGAACTGGCCGAGTGGTGTCCTGCTCTCGAAAACCATCTTGTAGCTTTGTAACTTCTCTAACTAGATCAATACACCTAGGAGCTAATAATTTCACATATTAGGGAGTGCCTCTATGACCAGTTTCTCGGAGATGCCGGAGGACTAGGCTCCGTCGGCATCTCCCTGAAACTGTCCGTAGTGGTGTCCCTGCCTCAAACTGGCTGGAGGACTGGACTCACAAGGATGCCTAGTTATAGTACAAGCAGCTCGACATAGTGTTGACACTTACGAAATAATATCGACACTCACCCCTATTATTAGTGTTGACTCGTGTTTTGTCCCGGATGGTGTCTCCAACCGGGACTAAAGGTTCATCTTTCCAACCGGGACTAAAGGTTCATCTTTAGTCCCGGTTGGTGACACCATCCGGGACAAGGTACACGCCGCACGACATAATGTCGACACTCACCCCTATTATTAGTGCTGACTCGTGTTTTGTCCCAGTTGGTGTCTCCAACCGGGACTAAAGGTTCATCTTTAGTCGGTTGGTGACACCATCGGACAAGGTACACTGCGACGACATAATGTCGACACTCACCCCTATTATTAGTCTTGACTGTTTTGTCCGGTTGGTGTCTCCAACCGACTAAAGGTTCATCTTTAGTCCTGGTTGGTTCCAATCGGGACTAAAGGTTCATCCGCCATTTTTCCCGCCATTTTTCTTCCCGCCATTTCTTCTTCCCGCCATTTTTCTTCCCGCCATTTTTCTTCTTCCCGCCATTCTTCCTCCGATTCTTCTGCTAGTTCACTATATATATATGTAGGGGTTGGACTACATTGTCATTGCACATCTCTATACTCATATCCGCAACCTCATCACTCTTTCCCATGGCTTCCAGTAGCACTAACCCCGGGAGGGAGGCACTTTGCCGAACTACCCACCACGCCAGACTCGTGTCCCGTCGGTGGATCTTGGCGTCGGGCGTGCAGTTCCTCTGTCCCTCTAGGTGTGGCGCCGGATGGCCATCACGAACCACTACTACTTGAGCTCACGCGAGCGGAGGAATCCCGGATGGCATCCCGACTATTTCCCTACTTGGGAAGCCTTCGTGGATCGGCATGAGAGGGCGCCGCTGCAGGAGGACGTCCCACCTCCTAACTTCAACGAGGCCGGCCGTCTATGGTGGCCTTGATCCGGACTCTCCGAAGGCCATGGCCTATGACCTGCCGCCGACTCTAACCCCGTCGCGCTACCCTCAAGTCCAGCCCACGCGCTACCCTCAAGTCCAGCCAGCATTTCCAGAGGTTCAATTACGGCGACCCCGACGATATGATGGCGGCGGCAAGTACGACTCTGATGGCGAGTATTACAGTGTAGGCAGGAGCATGGTGAATCACTCCAACATTCGAAACAAGTTCGCCGATTGTTACTTAATCGCCATGTATCTTAATTTCAGTTCTTTTATGTATCTTAATTTTCAGTTCGAGCCGATTGTTACTTAATCTGCCATGTATCTTAATTTTCAGTTCTTTTATGTATCTTAATTTTTCAGTTCAGTCGGCTTTATGTAACTGTGTCTCAAAATGACCTATCTCATTCGAGGTTTCTTTTCGGGTCAAATGACCAATGTTATGGCTAGAATCAAGGCATAGTTTGTGATAATATGGCCATATTGTGCATACATGTGCATCATGGCATGGCAAACAATGTTGCAAGAGGAAGTTTTCCTTTTTATCGCACCAAAAAGGCATTTTCCATTTTCCGCATAAAACGACGGTTTGTGAAGCAACCACCAAATGGCTAATTCAAAAACCACCAACACATTTTACAAAAATACTAGACCACCTTATATGCACAATGTACCAACAGGGGATCAACCCTTTCGAGTCCACCTCCGTGAAGACAAATTCCTACCAATCGGTAGGAAGTGGGTCGATATGAACTACAAGTACATGATATGCTCATGATTTTTACAAAAATCATTTTAGGTTCACAATATGCTATTTTATCAAAAACAATGCAAGTTGAGCGAGGCTTGGTGAGATTCAAGTGTATACAAAGATCGACATTTAAATATCCAATCAATTCAAAAATGTTAATACAAAAGATGCGGCATTAAAATATGATTTGATCTAATAAAAATCATTTTTTAGATGCTTAATATTTCTTATGTTCAAAGTTTTAGGATTTAACAATTTATTTTGTGTCTGGAACCGGTGTTAAAGGGGGGGGGCATTTATTTCGTTTCCCGCGCGCACCACCCCCCCCTTTAACACCGGTTCCCATGACGAACCGTGTTAAAGGGGTATTAAATGCGGCATGAATTCCCCCTTTAACACGGTTCCAGCCAAACGGTGTTAAAGGGTATTAAATGCGCCATCCTTCCTTTCTTCCCCGAGCCGGATCGATCTAACCCTCGCCGCCACCGCTCGCCACAGCCCTCCGGCCTTCGCCGCCGCCATCGCCCTGCAACGGCGCCACCGCCGACGATCACAGCGCCGCGCCACCGGTGACGACGACGGCCAAGCCGGCGCCTACATGAACCCCGACGTGGTGAGCTAAGCGGACGCCTGGTCGTCCCTCTGCTTCTCCCCTTCTCTGTTTCCTCTGGCCTTGGCGGGAGTCATGGTGGAAAGCACTGGCCGGCAGTGAGTGGAGCTCACGGTGGCGCCACTCCCTCAAGGCTGCTTCGAAATTTGCTATTGATTCCATTTACAATCTACAAGAAATGTTGTAAGCTAGAGGGTTCAAAATTTACTACTCTGATTTTTGATTCAATTTCATATACTTCTGTATATAATCAAACCATTGTACTTATTAGTAGTAGGATCAAATCGGACACGAAAACTGCAATAGGAATATAGGTACGAAACAGATGTACCAAGATGAAATCGAACAAGCTTTGTAGAAAGTATGATTTCAATCCATTGTACTTATTAGTAGTAGGATCAAATCGGACACGAAGACATCTTTGACAGGGGAAGACCCAAACCTTATTTCGAGCTCGCATTATCGGTGGTAGCTCGCGTCATCGGGTGTGGCGGGCAGGAGTGGCTACGCGAGCGAGTCCACGGATAGGGGCCAATGACAGGGATGTGGAGGGGATGGGTCAGGGAGGCGGATTCGTCGGGGAGGCCCAGGCCCAAAGGCGATGCGGGATGGCCTCCTCTTGGCTGAGGCGGCCTGGTGCAAGCTCGGTGGTGGCCATGGGGTGCGAGCATGATCGCGGCCTAGGTGGTCTGACTCGATGTGGCCTAGGTAGGGTGGGTTATGCAGTTGATGGGGGTGTATGCATGGTCCTACGGGTCCGGGTTGCAGGTGTGTCCGTGGTAGCACGCAGCGTCCCTCTCTTCGGCGATGCGATGTGTCGTTGGTCGTCGGAGTGGTGGCTAGAGTTCGCGGATGTTGGTGGCGGCCTTAGAAGGTGGACTACTGGCAGGCTCTTTGGCGTCGTGGCTTCTCCCCTCGATGCAGGGCCTATCTTGGGACATCCCTCCACATTGTATCTTTGCCAAGTTGTTTTCCATCACTATAATGTTTTCCTCGGCCTCCTCTTTCTAACAACGCCCGTTTTAGGTAGGCCGCATCACGCTACCTCGCGCGCCCTAGGTCGCTCTCCAACGCCGCCAACCTCCGGTCAGCCACTGTAGCTAGCCCCTCTCATATGCATCCGGGATTTCTCAGAATTAGGGTTTGGACCCCTCAGAACTCGTTTAAAATGATCAAGCATCCTTAGGGTTTTAATTTCATTTGTGTATTTTTGTATGAATAATATGTATATTTGTGTATGAATCCAAGTCCACTTGAATGTTTACTCTCTTACTCTAGATAATATTATTGTTTTAGAAACTATGGATCCACTTAGTAGAAACCTTGAAGAAGAAGAAATAATGGAGAACATTATTGATGAGGACACCTCACAATATCCGAACTTGGAGGGACATGATGACGACAGCTCAAGTACTAGTCATGGAGAAGATGAAGACTCGGTGAACGCAATTTAATGGTTACAAAGTCCGCGAGGTATATGCATTGATTAAGACTCACTGACTTCCACCAACAATCTTCTTCTACATGTATTAATTAATGCTTCTTTCTTCTTTTAGCCCTCTGGATCGACCAGCCAGCAACCATCTTCTTCTACGAAAAGAGCAAGCGAGGCGCGAGCCGGTTGAAAGATCGTGCAAAGTTCACGATCGAAGCGATCCGTGTTGATGGCGCCGATGGAGCCCAAGAAGGCGCAGACAAATTTGTACGTCAGTGGAGTTCTTGTTAGGGACCAAATCCCAATCATAATTGAAAATTGGAATAAGCCAAAGAAGGGCGGTACCTTTTCGATGAGATCCAAAGAAACGCTTTGGAATTCGTTGTTGGTAAATTTCACCCTTCCGCCAGAGGAGGATGAAAACAACCCGTTATAAAGGAAAAGGTCAAAGAGTGGACTCTAAAGAAGATGGTGACGCTTTCCAATCGAAGACAAAATTGAACAAATTTGTCAAATCTGGCGAGACTCAAATTTCAAGACGATATTATGCGAAGATAAGACCTCACCGCGAATTTGAGACATATAAAAAGTGTTATAGCTAAAAAGAGGTCAAAACCAATACGCTTAATGCCCTCAAGAAGGAATATCACCGAGGACGGTCGGTGGCTACATATCTCGAGGCCTAAGTGGGAGGAAGCTAAGAAGGCCACAGCGAGAGAGGGATCACACCCCAGACGGATGGGTGGGACCTACGTGCAAAGACTTGGTTCTACGGAATCGGGCATGGTTGGACCAAACATGATTGTGTATCTTCCCAACCTCCTTGCCAAACCCGTCCTTTGAACTCATCACGGCATACGAGGAAACATCCGCCAGACCTTCCATCCCGAGAGAGAATGACCAGCTCACACGCCCACGGTAAAAAGAACACCTGGACATGCACGAGGCACGGGGTATGACGTGGAAGGATGGTTTAATTGACCGAGCGACTCTGCTGGATGGCGACAGGAAAAGAAAAGAGCGACAGAGCGGCGGATGACATAGATAGAACATGCACTTGCGGCGCTGCGCAAGTGAATGCACATGAGCCATCAAGCTACGGCCCATCTCGGTGTACGAGCCTGCATTGGAAGCGCCGTGGCCCAGACTCACATGAAAAGCAGTGTGGCTTCCACGGAGAACGTGCAGCCCACGCTTGAAATGACGGGTCCTCGATGCCCCGTGGATGAGATCACGGAGAGCAAACACGCTGAGCTGCATGTGAGATTAATGGGCTTATCCATTAAGGTGGCTGTCGGCTATGCCTTACCTCCTGTAGCTGGTGGAACTTACCACTGCCGACCGATTCCAGATGGCTATGCTATTGTCGGGATGGATGAGGTTGTGAAGGAATATGAGGAAGCACAGCTTGACCATGCTACAGGTGAAGGGGAAATTCAACTCAAATTTGCAGTGAAAACAACCATTCTTTGGAAGAAGGAACACATTGTGCTTCCAAATTGGAGGTCACTGCACTGCCGTCTCCATGACGTCAGCTGATCGAGCCGCTTCACACTAGTGCACGTACCCTCTAACACGGTTTGAGGACCCTCTAACAGCCCCCAACCGCTATTGAGGGTTCGGTGTAGGGGCCTAACACCGGTTCCTATACGAACCGTGTTAAAGGTGGCGTGGGCTGCAGTTCAGGCCCTCTTTAACACCGGTTCAGATTCGGAACCGGTGTTAAGATTGCCTGTGGCAGAGATTTAGGCCCGAACTGTGGCAGAAAACGCCTAATCTTCGCTGCAGACGCTCTGCCTGTTAAAGTATTTAGGAGGGAGAGGGGAAATCGATCGGGAGCCGTATACTTATAAATCGTCATCGGTACATACGAGTACATGAATAATTAAGCAACTATTATTATACACAAACATTGCCATCGGCACATACATCGCCATCGGCACATACATCGGCACATACATCTACATCGCCGGAGGTGGATATCTAAAGAGTTCTCCGCCAGGCGTGACGACCTCATCAAGTATGAACCCCGCCAATTCCTCTTGAATGGCTCGTATGCGTTCAAATGGTAGGAGTTGGTCCCGCATCCGCTCGATCAATATATATGAAGAATGGGCCGTCAATATATATATAAGAATAAAACTCAACACAATTGATGGTAATAAAATAATGTTGTGGACTTTGTTTACTTACTCTAAGTTGTTCTAGTGCGGCTTGGCACATCGCACATATCGTGTTCTTGAATGAATTCGCAAACATAGTACCCATAAGTTATTGCCGTGTCCTTGATGCGCGACTTTACGAGAATAGAGTTCAATCAAAATAATAATCAATAAAGCATGATATAATGGAATTGGAAGCTAGCTAGTATTACTTACATTTTGGTCTACAAATTTTAGTTCTTGACCATTCACCCACGGCCCTGCGTGAACATTTTCCAAACCCCGTCCGACAAAGAAAATGGATAAAGGAGTAATTAATTACTTATTGTCACGAAAGTTGCCGATCAAGTGCGATAATATGATTGAAATTACCTCTGGAGCATCTCTAAAGTTTGCCCATAGCTCTTTTTCTTTTCGTAACGAGTCCATGACAAGGACTTTTCCTGAGTCGGGTTGAATGACTAGCAGAATAAAGTGGAACCTCACGCATAACTCATCATCGATTACACTTAACATCGAGTAAGCGAAAGAATGTGTACAAGAGAGAGGGTAACAGACTCACGAGAAGTTGTAAGGCAATAGTATTTCCCTTTTGGTTTGTTGTCTCAAGAAAGACTTTAGCAAGTAATCTTCTGCTTGCCCGGTTTGTCTCTTACCACTTCTTCATGAACTCTATTTGGGTCAACGAACCCAATGTCAAAAGGGCCTCCTTTCTGCATTCCATAACCTTTTTCCTGCATAATAGTATATACATATATGGTGAGCATATATATATTCATGCAATTAATGAAGTGAATGAGTTGAGATAAAATTACGAAATAGTACTTACACAATAAAGGCGATGGCGATTTGTCGAGTTCCTACGATTGAATAGAAAATGCAAGTCTTGAATGTTGAAGTCGATCGTCGTCTCACAAGAAAATCTCATCTCTTATATGCGCCGTGATCCATTCTTCTTTTCTCGTCTTGCAGAAATGAAGGTACCACTTGTGCAATTTTCGCATCTTTGTTGGTAGATTTTGAGCTCCTCTTTCTTGACTAGATTCTTCCCATACTTCCATGGCTGTATGGGGTTGACATCGATTTGGGCAAGTTGTCTCCCATGACGCTCAAGTATGCAATGTAAGTCATCCCCATCTCATTGGCCTTTCTTTGTAGCTCGCCTCGTAATCATCACGGAGGAGCGCCGTTTGTCAAACATTTGGAGCGGGCGCATGATTGGTTTTCCTGCTCTCCGAGCATGGGAACTGTTTTGTGGGTGCCTCACGATCGCTACTTTCAGTCTCCCCACGGCGCTTGCATCCGCTTCAAAATCTGGCGTCAGAGTCCAAAGTGGGGTTTCAGGTTTCAAAAGATTTTGTAAAACTTCTCCACCACCGGATCTATTTTCTCCTTGGCTCGGCCCGCCTAGGTGCAAAGAATTTCTTGACCTGTTCTCCCGAGATCCTATTGGTCTCCTCGTCTGCGATTCCACGGTAAAACCGGCAATGGCTTGGCGGAAGGCTGCGGACGTAGTTTTTGAACTCTTTGGCGTCTGGTTTCCTGCGGATTTCTTTGTGTAAGGTGCTATCTTGATGCTCGTGGCGGTGCTCTTCCGCTTCTGTTGAGGAGATGGTCAAGCACGGAGATGGCCGACGGGCGGAGATGGCTGCCGCAGAGATGGCCGACGGCGGAGATGGCTGCCACAGAGATGGCCGACGGCGGAGATGGCTGCCAGCAGAGATGGCTGACGGCGGAGATGGCTGCCAGAGGAGATGTTGAAGCTCGACGGCTAGCCGACGTAGCTGGAGACGGCGGGTGCAGTGACCTCAATTTGGAAGCACAATGTGTTCCTTCTTCCAAAGAATGGTTGTTTTCACCGCAAATTTGAGTTGAGTTTCCTTCACCGTAGCATGGTCAAGGTGCTTCCTCATATTCCTTCACAACCTCATCCACCCGACAATAGCATAGCCATCTCGAATCGGTCGGGTGGTAAGTTCCACCAGCTACGGGAGGTAAGGCATAGCCGATACCACCTTAATGGATAAGCCCATTAATCTCACATGCAGCTCAGCGTGTTCGCTCTCCGTGATCTCATCAACGGGTATCGAGGACCCGCTATTTCAAGCGTTGGCTGCGTTCTCCGTGGAAGCCACACCGCTTCCAAGAGTCAGCAGCGGGCAGCTTCAATGCAGGCTCTTCATGCCGCTGAGATGGGCCGGTAGCTTGATGGTTTCACCTTGCATTCACTTGCGTCTGCGGCGGCGCAAGTGCATGTTCTATCTGTGTCATCCGATCTGTACGCTCTTTTCTTTTACTGGCGCCATCTGTAAGAGTCGCCCGGTCGGCAAACCCATCCTTCCACGTCATACCCCCGTGCCTCGTGCATGTCCAGTGGTGTTCTTTTTACCGATGGCGTGTGAGCTGGTCATTCTCTCTGCCGGGATGGAAGATCCTGGATGTTTCCTCGTATGTCGTGATGAGTTCGGTGGCGGTTTGGCAAGGATGGTTGGGAAGATACACAATCCTGTTTCGGGTCCAACCTTGCCCGATTCCAGAGAACCAAGTCTTTGCACGAGGTCCCACCCATCTGTCTGGGTGTGATCCTCTCTGCAGGCCTTCTTAGCTTCCTCCCACTTAGGCCTCTCGAGATATGTAGCCACCGACCCGCCCTCTGGTGATATTCCTTCTTGAGGCATTAAGCGTATTGGTTTCGAATTTTTTAGCTATAGCACTTTTTTTATATGTCTTAAATTCGGGCCGTTGAGGTCTTATCTTCATAATATCGTCTTGAAATTTGAGTCTCGCCACTTTGACAAATTTGTTCAATTTTGTCTTCCGATTCACGGAAAGCATTAGCCATCTTCTTTAGAGTCCACTCTTGACCTTGTTCTTTATAACGGGTTGTTTTCATCCTCCTCGGCGGAAGGGTGAAATTTACCAACAACGAATTCCAAAGCGTTTCTTTGGATCTCATCGACAAAGGTACCGTCGCCCTTCTTTGGCTTATTCCAATTTTCAATTGTGATTGGGATTTGGTCCCTAACAAGAACTCCACTGACGTATAAATTTGTCTCCGGCCTTCTTGGGCTCCATCGGCTGCCATCAACACGATCGCCCGATCGTGAACTTTGCACGATCTTTCAACCGTGGCTCGCGCCCGCTTGCTCTTTAAGTAGAAGAAGATGGTTCTTTGGCTGGTCGATCCAGAGGGCTAAAATAAGAAAGAAGCGTTAATTAATACATGTAGAAGAAGATTGTTGGTGGAAGTCACCGAGGCTTAATCAATGCATATACCTCACGAACTTTGTAACCATTAAATTGCGTTCATAGGAGTCAACATCTTCTCCATGAATAGTAAATGTGTTGTCGTCGTCATGTTCCTCCAAGTTCAGATATTGTGAGGTGTCGTCATCAATAATGTTCTCCATTATTTCTTCTTCTTCAAGGTTTCTACTATGGATCCATAGTTTCTAAAACAATAATATTATCACACAAATATCGATAATACATCTATTGAAATTCTCAAGCAAGGACGATGATATGACAGTTAAAAGTATTGAAATGTAACCCTAATACATGCTTGGTCATTTCAAACCCTAATTCGGAGAAACCCCGGATTCATATGAGAGGGTACATTTACTTCTTCTAATTAACTTGTCATCAAAGTTGATTAACATAGCATGGTTATTATAATGCTATATTGACAACGAGAGGCGACTCTAGAGGGCGGGGCGGGTGCGTGGGGTGTGCGTTGAACCAGACGACGTGATGGTCTACCTAAATGGGCACACACCGACGCGGTGTAGGCTCAATGAGGACATAGGAGGTCGTGGTCGACGGCATAATGGTGGCGTGGTCGTCGTGGCACAAAATATACACATGCATATACAATACATACAATACAATATTTCCTATAGGAATCCTATAGGAATCAATCCTACAAATCAAACAACCACCATAGGAAAATTTCCTATAGGATTTAATCCTACAAATTTCCTATACAAATCCTTTGAATCAAACATGCCCTTACTTATATCCCATGGGATGGCGGCCGAGGCGGCACGAGGGTGGTGTGCGGCGAGGCGGAACACGTGGCGCTCGCGGTGGGGTGGCGTTGGTCTGGTGGCGGTGCTCGTCGGACGGATGCGGCGGTCTCGCCGGGCGGCGGTGCTAAGCGGCGTTTAGGCGTGGCCTATGAGCTCCGGAAGCGGCGGAGACGCCTCACGGAAGAGAGCGAGGTGGTCAGTTAGGGTTTAGGCGTGGCCTATTATAATATCTTTGCTATAAGCTATTTTATTTTTACTCCACATGCTTCTAATTCACATGTGCAAGGATTAAGGCCTAGATCGTCGGAGTCGATGTCATCTCTACACTTTTCTCTCCTCACATCCGGACCCCACCCGTCATGCCTAACCTCGACCATCCATCTGAGCAAGCTCACACCTTGAGGGAGGGCTCGCCGCCTCGCCGCAACCGAGGCAAGGCTCGCCCGCCAGCGCCGCCACGCCCGTCAACCGAGCTCCCGCCGGCTCGCGCCGGCCTCACTGCCCGACACCAGCTCACCGGCTCTCACGTAGCTGGCCACGCCCCATTACAACACCACGGACGCCGCGACCACATCACCACCTCTCCACTCGGCCGACCATCCCAGGGAACTGCAGTCCCCACTGGACCAACCGACACCTGGCCCCACCTCCCCGCCTCCCAAACCCACCCTGCCCTTCCTCTCGTTCCCCACCAGCACCGCCTCGAACTGATCCCCGCTAGGACCTCCTCGCCCTGGCGTCCCGCCGCCTCCTCCGCCTCCGCCACGGATCCTCCTCTGCCGCTCCCGCCGCCAAGGCCATCCCACCTTCCTCGACCACCTCTGGGCGCCACTGCCTCCGCTCGCTCCCAAGCCGAGCTCCTCCTCGCACTGAGCTCCAGCCGCACAGCCCCGCTGGACCCGCCTCGATCAGCTGGACCCTCCCGGCTCCGGATCCGCTTTCCTCGCATCGGCCTGCCCAAAGACCATCCTCGCCGGCAGCCGGAGCCCCGCGTCCAGGCGCCCCGCCGCCTTGAGCACCCCGCCGTTCCCTGACACCTGCTCGCGCTCAGGCCCGCCGCGCGCCGTGGCCACTGCGCCGTGACACCGTCGTTCTTCACATGGCGGCCGGCGATGGCGGGCGGCAATCACCTCTTTTCTTGGGGAGGCCGGCGGCCGGCGGCGGCGCTTGAGCGAAGGAGGAAGGATGCGGGAAGAGAGGGTCGGCGTGAACCAGCCGAGGCGGCGCGGTGTCGGGCGTGAGTCGAAGTGCGCGCTTCGATCGATCTCTGTGGGAAGAAAGGAAGGGAGGAAGGTGAAATAAATAACCCTTTAACACGGTTCGTGGTGGAACCGTGTTAGAGAAGCATTCGTAGCATTATTACCACTTTAACACGGTTCGACCACGAACCGGTGTTAAAGAAATGGTCTTGTGAAGCAAATAATGTCCCCATTAACACGGTTCCTATGCGAACCGGTGTTAAAAGGCATTTATTTCATGCATTAAAGGGCTTTTTAATTCAAAAATATGATATGAATTTAGAAAATTCATATCTTTTCATTCAACTCGAAAAATATGAATAATATATCATAATTTTCAGAAAATAATATCTATCCATTCATGTAAATCATTTTATATTTACTTTACATGAAATTTTTTAAAATAAATAAACACTTATTTCATGCATTAAAGGGCTTTTAATTCAAAAAATATGATATGAATTTAGAAAATTCATATCTTTTTCATTTCAACTCAGAAAAATATGAATAATATATCATAATTTTCAGAAAAATAATATCTATCCATTCATGTAAATGATTTTTATATTTACTTTACATGAATTTTTTTAAAATAAATAAACACTTATTTCATGCATTAAAGGTGCTTTTTTAAGATATATAAAAGAACTGAAAATTAAGATACATGGCCAGATTAAGTAACAATCGGCTGAACTGGAACTGAAAATTAAGATACATAAAAGAATTGAAAATTAAGATACATCGCCAGATTAAGTAACAATCGGCCGAACTTGTTTCGGAATGTTGGAGTGATTTAGTCATGCTCACCTACCTGTAATACTGCATGCCAGTAGTCGTCGTACTGCGCCGTCATCATTTATCGTCGTGGGGTCACGTAATTGAACCTCCGGAGAGTACGCGTGGGCTGGACTTGAGGGTAGCGTGCAATGGACTTGAGGGTAGCGCAGGGGTTAGAGTCGTGGCGGTGTCACAGGCCATGGCAGCTGCGGAGAGTCCGTGCGCCACCATAGCCGACGGCCGGCCTCGTTGAAGTTAGGAGGAGGTGGGCCATCCTCCTCGTGTTCTGGCGAGCGCCTCTCATGCCGATCCACGAAGAAGGCTTCCCAAGTAGAGAAATAGTCGGGATGCCATGCAGGATTCCTCCATGCTCGGCGTGAGCTCAAGTAGTAGTGGTTCGTGATGGCCATCCGGCGCCACACCTAGAGGGACAGGAGGAACCGGCACACCTCCGGCCTTCGGCATCCAGCCGACGGGGACACGGTGGCAGAGCGAGGGTGGTAGAGGCGCAAAGCGCCTCGCCTCCCCAGGGGTTAGTGCTACGGTGGAAGCCATGGGAAAGAGTGATGAGGTTGCGATATGAGTCTAGAGATGTGCAATGACAATGGAGGCCAACCCCTACATATATATATAGTGAACTAGCGGGAAGAACTGGAGGGAAGAATGGCGGGAAGAAAAAATGGCGGGAAGAAAAATGGCGGAAAAAATGGCGGGATGAACCTTTAGTAGCGGTTGGAGACACCAACCGACTAAAGATGAATTAGTCCCGGTTGGAGACCAACGGGACAAAACCGAGTCAGCACTAATAATAGAGGTGAGTGCATGTCGACATTATGTCGTGCGGCGTGTACCTTGTCCCGGATGGTGTCACCAACCGGGACTAAAGATGAACCTTTAGTCCCGGTTGGAGACACCAACCGGGACTAATAATAGGGGTGAGTGTCGACATTATTTTGTGGGTGTTGGGAGAGCAGGGGAGAGGTAGCATCCTGCGGGGAGGAGAGCTGTTGTTAGAAAGCAGGGCCAAGCTTGAGAAGGCGCCATTGGTGGGTGTGCTCTTTCTCGCTGAGGACTAGGAATCTTGGGGCAGGCGCTCTCTTGAAGAAGTTGCAGACGGTGTTTATAAATAGCGGGAGGGAGGAAGGAGAGCGGGCGGTGGTCTCGATCCGGCGATAGAAGGACTACTCTAGTGTAGTCGATTTTTTCTTTTTTTTCCTCCCGTGTGAGATGATGAGCGTGAGCGCTTGTCTACTTTAGATCAGGAAAGTTTTTTAACTGCAACGAAAATCTAGTGTGGTTGTGTGCTTACGTAAAGGAGATCAAATTAGTCACCGTGGAGGACCTTTAACACGGTTGGAGACACCAAGGGACTAAATGAACCTTTAGTCCCGGTTGGAGACACCAACCGGGACAAAACTATGATCGACACTAATAGAGGTGAGTGCATGTCGACATTATGTCGTGGCGTGTACCTTGTCCGGATGGTGTCACCAAGGGACTAAAGATTTATCTTAGTCGGTTGGAGACACCAGCTGGGACTAATAATAGGGGTGAGTGTCGACATTATTTTGTAAGTGTCAACACTATGTCGAGCTGCTTGTACTATAAATAGGCATCCTTGTGAGTCTAGTCCTCCGGCGGTTTGAGGCGGGACACCACTACGGCGGTTTGGGGGAGATGCCGACGGAGCCAAGTCCTCGGCATCTCAGAAACTGGTCATAGAAACACTCTAATATGTGAAATTAGTTAGCTCCTGGTGTATTGATCTAGTTAGACAAGTTACAAAGCCGCAAGATGGTTTCGAGAGCAGGACACCACTACGGCGATTCGAGGGAGATGCTAAGCAGAGTCCTCCGGCATCTCAGATTCTAGTCATAGAGGCCTCCCTATAATATATGAAATTAGTTAGTGTATTGATCTAGTTAGACAAGTTACAAAGCTGCAAGATGGTTTCGAGAGAAGGACAGCACTACGGCCAGTTTGGAGGAGATGCCGTGGAGCCTAGTCCTCGGCATCTCAAGAAACTGATCATGAAAACACTCCTAATATGTGACAGCGTTTGGAGATCGGATCTTAATGGTAAGTCTGACGAATGGGACAACTTCTTCTCATACTCCGGTCCATCCACAAGACATGTATTAATATTAAAAACATGAACTAGAGTTACATAATATGAGCATGAACTTTGGCATATGCCCTTCCTTATGATCGCTTGATCGTAACCATGGAGCATCTTCTTTACTTAACGGAATGCTTGGGTCGGGTTTTCCGTGAAGGAATTTCATCAAACTTATTATAATCTTCGACATGTACATCTTGTCCTCGATTCCCACGATGTTTCTTTTTACGAAAGAACTATGTGACGCTTTGGCTCATCATATGATGTATTCGTTTGCATATTTTTTCTTTTTTTAGTCCGAGGACATGTCCTTCATAGAAAAACCTGAGCCACATCATTGGCTAGGGCAGATGGTTAAATCTAAGTTCTTCATAAGATTGTTGAGATCCACGTTGTCATTCCGTACTTCTTGTCTACCTCAACCCCTCCTCTGTTAGCTTGACCCATTTGCATCGAAACAAGGGGACCTTAAAATTAGGTCCATAGTCAAGTTCCCATATCTCCTCTATGAACCCATAATACGTGGTCTTTTTGCCCATTGTCTTCCTTGCATCGAGCGGACACCACTATTTTGGTTGGTGCTCTTTTATCTTGGCCTATCGTGTAAAATGTATTCCCATTTATCTCGTACCCTTGGAAAGTACATACGAAGACGGTGTCCCGCCAACAAGTCTGCCTGATCTAACGGTGTTATTCGTGAGAAGTCTTTGCGTACCAGACCGCCAAAACTCGCCATGTGTTCACTTATAATCCATTCATCGAATGCTTCGGGTGTTTGAGGCGTATTAAATTCTTGTGTTCATTGATATACGGGCAACCAAGATAGATCTTTGTAAACCGTGTAGTGTGCTTGATTGAGAGAATGCGGTCCCTACATATCATTGCTTTACATCCTAGGGTGCCTTTTCCACTAGTCTCCCTCATGTCGTGATTGGAACACCAATCGCCTTAAGGTCAGGAATAAAATCAACACAGAACTCAATGACCTCCTCATACATAGCCTTGGAGATGCTTCCTTCAGCCTAACACGGTTATGAACATATTTCTTTAAGACTCCATGTACCTCTCAAAGGGACATATTGTGTAGAAATACAGGACCGAGAATGGCAATCTCTTCTACTAGGTGAACCAGGAGATGCGTCATAATATTGAAGAAGGATGGTGGGAACACCAACTCAAAGTCGACAAGACATTGGGCCACATCATTTGTAACCCTGGTAGGATTTGGATCGATTACCTTCGAGATATTGCATTGAGGAATGCACATAGCTTCACAATGGGTACTCGAACATTTTCGGTAGAAGCCCCTCAATGCAATCGGAAGCAATTGTGTCATAATCACGTGGCGATCATGAGACTTCAGGTTTTGGAATTTTTTCTCGCCATATTTATTATTCCCTTTATATTCGACGAAGCGGGCGGGACCTTGATCTCGCCGGACATTCAAAAGATTTCCTTCTACCTTTGGTAAGAGCGTAGCTGGCGGGAGTTAAGTGGCATCGTTTACCTTCTTGTTCTCGGGATGCATAGGCTCTTGAGGGCCTTGGGGCGTTCTTGGTCCTGTCGTGCCGGTGTATCTTTGTCTTCCCATACACTCCTAGAAAGCCTAGCGAGTTCACGTAAACATTCTTAAATCACGTGCATCACGTCGATTGAAGAGCGGACCTCTAAGACTTTCCAATAGGGTAGGTCCCAAAATATAGATTGATTCTTCCACATGGGCGCGTGTCCGGCATCGTCATTTGGAACAGATAGACTGTCAGGACCTTTTCGAAAGATTACTTCTAGGTCCTTGACCATACCAAATACCTGCTCACCGGTACGGAGGACAGGCTTCCTCGAGGTTCTATGACGTTTGAAATGCTTGCCTTTATTTCTTCTTTGGATGCGAGTTCGGAAGAAATCAGCGGCGATACCCTAGGTACACAACCTTCTTACATTTATCCAAATATACACTTTCGTTATCATCTAAACATTGTGTGCATGCATTATATCCCTTGTTTATACGCCCTGAAATGTTACTAAGGCGAGCCAATCATTGATGGTTCACAGCAATGCTCGTAGGTCAAATGGCTCCCTTTGTGCTCATCCCACATACGTACACCTGGTTTGGCCCATTGTAAAAGTTCTTCAAC